>PPKI02000022.1:0-195135 GCA_003707645.2 Ogataea trehalophila
CTAGAAATCCATCCTGGACAAACCAGTGTTCATTAAACTGGACTTCTGTTAGTGGCATACTTGAAATAGTATAGTTACTTAATGCTATGTACTTTGTTGATTCTTTATGGCAGCCTTATAAACGTTTGATATCTACTCCATCATTTCAGCCAGCCTACTCCACTTCCGTTTGTTTTCCAGATCTGAGGATTTTTCACCGCCCGCTGTAAGATTCAAATGGTATCCTCGATAAGAAAATGGCTGAGACACGCAAAATTCCTACCTAAATGGCAAACTGTAAATACACGAATTTTTGTTCAATTGGGAAGCTACCCGCGTCGCACAGTACTAAGGCTGTGCAATTCTGCTCTGCCACGATTCTTGGATAGATGAACTACAAACACAATAATATCTCTTTTCATAGACATCTGATACACACCAAACGTTTATCACAAATCATTCAATGGCTCAAATTTACAATCCAACTTGTTATACTTTGCTGACTGACCTAGTTCTTGAAAAATAGTATCTAGAAATCCGATGGCAGATTTAAAAAACCGATGGCACATTTGTAGAGATCCACTGGCAGTGTTGTAGAAATCCAGTGGCGGTGTAGAGATCCAGTGGCAGTTTGAAAAAACATGCCATCGGATTTGGGACCTTCTAGCAAGATTGGCTGAGACACGCAAACCTCTCCAGAAATCAAACTGTAAGGACGCGAATTTTTGTCCCAATTGGAAAATTAAACGGCTGTGCAAATCTGTTCTACTGGTTCATGGATAGTTGAGCTACCTCTATAAACACATTAATATCTCCTTCAAGAAGCATAAAATACACACCAAAGAGTTATCACATATCATTAAATGACTCGGCTTCATTACCCAGCTAGTTTTATGCTGTTATCTATTTTGGTTGTTGAGGAATAGCCCTTAGAAGAGAGATGGCAGATTTGGGAAAAACAGATGGCAGATTAGAAAAAAACCTGCCATCTATTTTTTCTTAACTATGGACATGCCATCGGATTTGGGACGTTCTAGTAAGGTGATTTACCGTACTCTGAGTTCGAAAAGCCTGCGAGTATGACTGGCCAAAATTTACCGTAAATTAAAACAAAAGCCAAACTATTAGGGGTAGTAGAAATATAGATGAACTAAACATTGGAAAGTAGTACAGGACAAGAAGGGCTAAAGCACAAAAACAAAATAAAAGCACAGTAAGCAAAATTACTGAATTTCAACCTCATCATTAATGATAACTTTGATAGCACCGTTAGATGGATCACTTGAGAGTGTCATTGCCTCCACAGCTTGCTCTAGTGGAAAACGATGCGTAACGAAATCTTTAACCTTAATGACACCTTCACTAATCAATTGAATGGCAGCAGGCCATGACTGATGGTATCTGTTGATGAACTTGACGTCAACTTCAGCAAGAGATAGGTGCATTAATGGGAAGTTGTGGATGATATCCCTTCCGACACCAATAACCATTAAAGTACCACTTCTTCTAACAACGTAAGCACCAGTAACGATACTGCTCTCCACACCAGTACACTCTAACACTGTTGTTGGAGCATCGACTTCATTAGGACCAAACAAAGTACGAACCCCTTTTGCGTTTTCTTCGTTACTAATCTTAGTATCAATCTTATAAGTTTTAACTCTGGGAACCAATTTCTTAGCGAAGGCTAGTCTTTCGTCGGATAAATCAGTGATAGCTAGGGGAGATGCGCCTGAAGCATTAGCTAACACTAAAGCTGCTAAACCAATTGGACCGGCGCCTGCAATCATACAACCTCTACCCATTTCTAAATTTGCTCTTTCTATTCCGTGGTATGCAACAGAAAATGGCTCAACTAATGCTGCTTCTTCATACGTCATGTTATCTGGAACTTTGAAAACAAATCTAGCATTATGAACTCTGAATCTTTGCATGGAACCGTGGTATGGGTAAACGCCAAGGAAATTAACATCTTCACATAAGTTGTAGTCACCCTGCATACATAAGAAGCATTTTCCACAGCTGATTTGTGGTTCAATAGAGACTCTATCACCAACTTTAACATTTTCAACACCATCACCAATTTCAATAACTTCACCAGCAGCTTCATGTCCTAGGATACAGTTGCCTAAGACTTTCTTTCAATTCACCAATTTTTCCAGCTTTCCAAAAATGAATATCTGAACCACAGATACCTGTAGCCTTAATGTGAACTAAAACCTCGCCTGGGCCTGGGGATTCGATTGGAGACTCTTTTAATTCTAAAGTGTGGCCTTTTGTAACTTGTAAAGACGGGTTTGGAGTGTCGTACGTCATCGTGTTTTTCTAATTTAATTGAATTTAACGTCAGGGAGGACCAGGAGTTCCAAAAGCATGTTGTTTTTTTGTAAAGGAGGAAGGTAATAAAGCATATATAAATCCCCAACACTCTCTTGCTTCAAGATCTAAATCAAAAATGGATAATTTAATTATCATGTTTCTATTTGCAATTCAGCCTCACCAGTTTATCCGAAGGGGAGGGGTCTACTGTCAGACAACTAAAAAAGGAAATAATAGGCTGATTAGCTCATCAGCAAGTTAGGTGATTTTGCAGTTGACTTTACATGAATGAACTTACTACAGGATCAGCCAGCAAAAAATTGCCTCCTGTGGTATTTCTATTGTTCTAGGGCATTTGGAGATTCAGCTAATTGGCCGTTTTTGTGGGGGAATAAGTGGGGAGATGTTTTCCCCATCCTACAGATATGGTGAGGGTAAATAAAATGCTAATATCTTCGCTGAGGGTAGTATGTAGAATCATCCTGGCTGTTAGAACAAGCGGAAAATATGATAACATGGTCTTAAAATACTCTAAAGATTTTAGGAAGTCAGGTCATTATTATCCCGACCCCAGTCCTCTGACGCTACAACCTGGCTGTATTTTTGTTTTCTTTTTCTTCGTGGCTTGACTTACCTAAAGCATTTTAAAGGACAACTCAGATCTAAAAGAGCCGGGAAAGGAAGAGTCACTAATTCTTCGGAGTGGCGCTAAGGGTTCTTTTTAATATTCTGCTGACTGATAGGTCCATTTCTTGGTATGGCCGTTGCACATTTACGTTGTGCGACCTTGGGCCGACCTCTTTGGTTCCTTTCACTACCGCAGTAAATCTCAGATGAATCCGTCGATATTTTAATCTCCGCCAAAAGTTCACACTTCGTTACATTACCCCAGTTTGGAAAGCTTGAAACTACGCACATGAAAGCTACTTATTCAGAGACCGCTTAACATTCATAGCATCGATTGCAGTAGGAACTGCAACAAAAAGACTCCAATATTTTTTTATCCATCCCGTTGAAGCCGATCATCCTTCAAGTACTCCATGAACCTGTTATAAACATGAATTTACAAATCATCCCTCAACAACGAGCTATAATTTGCTCAAAACCTGTCAAAGTCATGTAATGATTTAACAACAGGTCAGCGAACCGAGATAAAAGTCGTCTTGTTTGAGTTGATTTATCTGGCAATCGGTCAAATTAATCCACTATTAGTAGAGAATAATTTGCGGCGGAATAAAAGGATGGGAGTTTAAGGATTACTCTATCTGGTGTAGGGATCCATAATAAATAAATCATTCTGGTTTTGAATTTTTTGCTAATTTTTTCCGTTCTGAGAAAATATAGTTCTTGAAAATTTCATTAATGATAGCTTCCTTTGTAAATTTGCCTCTTGTCGGGTAGAACAACTTTGCCGGTTGTATCAACGGTATCTTTGTGGTCCAACCAAATGGGCTAGCTATGCTTCCATTTAAATGCTCAAGCTTTAACTTGTCAATGCTAGTCTTGGGACTTTAGTAGATGTAAGGTTGTGTTGTTGTTGTTTTGAGTCACTGATCTTTTTTTAATATTGGGTATTGTCACAAGACAGCGAATTGGTTGCTATATTCGGTAGTTATCCTTTCGCAGCCGGAATCACTTCAGGACTTACCAAAAGGTTTTCCAGCAACAGAAGACTACGTAGAATATTTCAGATAAACATAAGAATTTTGTTAATGGCTTTCCCTTGAGATTTTAAACTCGATTCCAATACAAAAAATTTCTGGATCAAATGTTTTCTGAGTTTACTTGACTTCATTAAATAGTAAATACCCTGTAGATGGACTGATATCCAAAATAGATTGCACCCTATACCTTAATATTTTTTTTCTACTCTCTTCTTCTTTCTGTTGTCTCTTTTCTCTCCAAGAAATTAGACCTTTGTTCTTAAAACCTGGGAAAATCTCTTTATTCTGTTCTCGAGCCACACTGAGTGTTGGAGTTCCGTTGATGAGAGGCATACAATGAACCGCCAAGTCCCTTTCAACGTCCACCCGAAACGAATATACAATCAAAATCAGATCTTGTCCTTTTTATGGTTTTTCAATAACAAAAACAAAATTCGTCTTTGGTACAGTATATTCAATCAATAGTAAACAGATTACGAAATGGTCTAACGTAATATATCAAACGACAAATTCGAAAGAATTGCTGATTACACAAAATACTCGTTTGAATCCTCAAGATTCTGAATTGGCAGATCTTTTTAAGAATGATCAATTTGTTTGGTCACTGGTTGTCACATCTAAACTCAGTTGAAAAAATAGCGGTCCTTTTCCTCGATTGAAACTGAAAAACCCTCATCCATTGTATGAGGAGGATGATCATCTCCACTCAAAGATATTGGTACGGTTATTGTGAATACAAATACTATCAGTTGTTGCTTCAAAAGTATCACCGGATTATGAACCGACGGTGAAGTTGAGGATGCTGTTGAAGGAATACTAAACGAAAGGATGTAAAGAAACAACCTCCAAAAAGAGAAAGCCAAGGAAGAGTGTAGATAGTAAATTGGTCAGAGGTTCGGCCATAGGCAAAATTCTAGATGAACAGGAAACACCAAAGATACGGTGGTAAGGGTGGTAGTGAACGTAATGGTGATGGTGGATCTTCCAATACTACTACATTCGCAAACAAGGGGTGTATATAGTGGAAAAGGCAGAGCGGAAATAGGAAGACCGCATATTTCTAGTTTAAAGCATGTTAAACCAGGGTTAGCTGCTAATGGAGAAGTTCTGAAAGGTTCAAGCGAATTGAAATAAAACTCCCTTGTTTCTCTATTGCTTTTTGTTTCAAAAGTAGATTTTTTTTATTTTTTATTTTCTTCTCAGAAGCTTTAATCAAAGCCGCCGGCACGTCGTTATCTTTAAAAATTGCAGCCCAATATGCATAATTATTAGGTCGAATTGCAGTTTGTTTTGTGATGAAAGTTGTTAAACAAGATGCGACTGACGTTGATTTGGACGACATTAGATTAAAGAGAAACAGTTGTTAACAATTACTGAAAAACAGATAAAATTTGAAAAAGGAAACGGACAACTAGAACATTTGTAAGAAAATCAAAAAGACTAAGTGTAATGTTTTAATAATTCAAAAGACTAATCTTAAGAAAAGATGCTGTTAATGATTTAGCATTGCATTTCCTTTCTATAATTCTATCTTGTATGTCATTTTTCTTTTTCCTTTTCTTATCATTCTGGATTTTCGTATCGATGATGTTATATTCTATTACAGCTTTGTGTTTCGAAATTTACTTTGTTTTTTTCTAATGGTTTTTTCTTCTTCTTCGTTTCTTGTTCATTATTCTTCTTTTTTTTTTACTTTTTCTCTGTTGTATACTTTGTTGAAATGTGTACAGGTATTTTTATGAAATATTTTTCACCTTGCTTCTGTTCCATCCATTACACAGATGTTAGTACGAAAAAGGCTATTGATCGCATAGATGTTGAAAATAGACTTATCAGAATAGACTAATCAAAATAGACTAATCAAAATAGACTAATTAAAATAGACGTATTGAAAACAGTGAGCAGAGACATCAGTCTGTTGAATCCAAATAGAAATAGTATCAACATACTCAAACATTTTGGATGATGTAAGGGCAAAAGCATTTTGGAGTCTTCTGTGGAACCTTTCCAAGCTAGTATGGTAATCCTTCTTTCTTCCTTATTGACAAGATCCATCCTGGACAAGCCTGTCTTTATAGCATCCTTTGTTATCTTCCTCGCCGTTTGAGCCAATTCCACTTTCATTTGTTCTAAAATCTCAGAATTTTCTCTTAGCGTTTAGTGGCAAGGTCCACATCGGAACCTTGATAAGAAATTTATTGATGCACGCAAATGCTTTTACCCAAAAGTCAAAATATAAGAACTCGAAGGTTTGTACTAATTAAGAAATCAACCGCGCGCTTAACTGATAAGGCCGTGCAAGTATGCTCTAGCATGGCTCTGAATTCTATGAGTTACCTCTACAAATATATTATCTCTTTTCACAGGCATCTGATACATACTAAATGTCTACCACATGTAACTCAACGACTCAACTTTATTCTCCAGCAAGATAAACCCCACTGGCTATTTTGGCTCTTGAGAAATGGTGCTTAATTTTCAGACTGCAGGTTAGGTTACGTGAATTTTTATTGCTCGTGGAGATGACTGCTAATGACCGTTGCATACCTAATAATGACAAGCAAAGAATTAGAAACCTTTTTTTTCTCTGAGATTTAGCTTTCGTGCGACCCAAAAAATAATGCTCAAAACAACATTTTCCTTCAAATCAAGTAGGCTATATGAACTTCAAGTAATATCTCAATCAGCCATCAGATATACACCAAGATTGGCTATGTATTTCGGGAGTTGTATATCTGGAGTTGTATAGCTACTATTCCATGTTACCTGAATAAGTTCAGTCCCTCTGTTTTGATTTGAGAAGATTAAACGATAAATGGCGGTACTAAACTATCCGTGCCCATACAAAAAAACGAACGCATCTTTGATTATCTGTCTGTTAGCGCCGCAAGACATGCCAAACTATATATCTGATATTTCAGCCTACATTAATATGATAAACACTAGCATATACTGGTCTATTTTTAAATAAAAAGGTTATAAGCATTCATTAAGTGCGTAAGATTATCTGCTTTTTTTCCAATTATTGAGAAAACCACTTTACAGTTAACAGGGCTTTCAATAGGAGCTCGTGGGGCAAAAAGGGTCTCCGGCAATTAGATTTTAAGATCTCGGCAATTTTAAAATTAAAAAGAAAAACCGCCGTAACCGCCATAATAGTCAAGCCCCGAAATCCAATTAGAATCTACCAGAACTTTTAACAGGTGATGAGTCAACTGTTGAAACCTGTCTCCAGATAGCCAATCATTTCAAAGCTTTTGACTCTTCCTTTTGACTCTGAATAAGGTGACAAGATATATTATAGGCCAATGATAGCGCATTTCGCTCCACAAATCCTTCCAGAAGAAACTGAAGTTAAAAGAATTGGAGATCGTACTCCGTTTCAAAGCGGTCTTGAATGTTGAATGTGCTACATTACGCATTATTACTGTTGCCTTATATAAAACTGCAATAAATTCCACCTATTCGATCGGTTACTCTTCAATTTGTTAAAGTTTACTAAACCTAGTCTTAACATTCAACTCATGGCTCATTATGGATACTTCCTATACACAAGCACCACCTGGAAATCCAGAATCCCCAGATTCTAACCAAAAACCTGATGATAGAACATACTTACTAGAGGATATACTACCATCTTTCGAGATGCACAACTACATGTTCAACAGAACCGTTTATGATACTGAAAATGTTAATCAGTTACGTAGATCTCAACAACCTCCAACTTACGATGATAATTTTGCAATTCCACCACAATTCTCAGATAGTGCAAATATCCCTCCAATGCAACAGACAAACTACTCCGATCCTACAAGTAACCCTGATATTATAGTATTAAATACTTTGAAGGGAGTCCAAACAATTGATTTACCTTTAAAAGTAACCATCACATTCACAAAGAAATTTCCTAAAAGAGGGGAGCCAATCGAAAGAGAAAGTCCATTACGTGAATACTTCCCAAATGATATCATTACTGGTCAAGTGGTCATTGAAAACACGTCAAAAGAAGTAATTCCTTTTGAAATGTTCCTTGTTCAAGTTGAGGGTAGAGTTTCCATTCCAACAAAATCTGAAAATGATCCCAAAAAAGTAAACAAGCCACCAACTGTCAAAACATTTTTGAACATGTACGATTTAACAGCTTGTTTCCATCTTGGAGTTAGCCCTTTACCTGCACATGCCAACCGTTATTTAACTTCCATAGACCCTTCTTATGATGGTAACAAAAATTCAGCATTGGATCCAGTTTATGACCCAGATGATGGAACGTACTATGGTATGCCAAATACAAAAGAATTACTCCCTGGCAAGAAATACAGGAAGTTCTTTATGTTTAAATTACCAGAAACGTTATTGGATATCGCTTGCGAACATCGTTTTGGTCAACATCTTGCTATTCCACCTTCTTTTGGTGTTGACCCAACAGCATTCAATGGAAAGGCTAGTGAAATTAAAGTTGATGATCACTTTGGATACGGAAGATTAGGCGAAATTGGATCACCAATCATGACTAAAGATCTAGCTGATACTGGTCTCAGCGTGAGCTATGCTGTTAATGTTAAGTGTGTTGGTAGAAGACTAGACACATATAAAAAGTTTTATCACAAGAATACGACCCATGAGTATGACTTCATTACATTAAAAGATGTTGACCACTTTTTTAGAGTTGGAGCCAACAGCCAAACTATTGATGAAGCTGATGACTATTTCTTCAAAACAAATCTAAGTACTGCTGATCAGTTGAAAGGTATTGATAGATTGATCGAAAATCAAGTTGTTGAACTAAGTGAAAAATGTCAATTGCTTGAATGTGGTGTTACAGATCCTAATGATATCAACGAAATCTTGCAAAGTGATAACAATGAAATTAAAAAAAGAATTCAACTGAAATCTGTTTCCAACCAAGCTTGTAAATCCATACAAGATAAAAAGATTGAAATCATTGCAAGATCAGAATTTCCGCTTGTTACTACCTCCCACCCATCCACATCAAAGATGACTTCCAATTCTATTTTATCTTCTCAATCATTGAAATTTACACGATCATTTTTATCCAAAACTGTTGGTGAAATGGAGGTTTCCACTTCTTATCCCAGTGCTAAAAAGCTACAACCATACATTCCAAAATGTTTGAACAGGTCTTCATTTTTTGAAGCATCAGCTTTGCCCAGCTCAACCTCACGTATAGCAGATTCTGAGCATCAATCAACAAATTCATTATTTGATGCATCTAACTCACTATCAACATCACCTACAACAATTTCAAGATTAGCCAAACAACCACAATTAGCAGTCAACAATCCAAAAGAATTAACACACTTGGAAGTTAGCTTAACTTTTAAGGGTTCATCCCCACCTCCGTTCCCATTCACTTTCAAACCAACGTTGAACATCATGAATATATTCTCAAATTCCCCTATTCCAGTTTCAATCGATTCTAATTTCTTGCTATCAACAACTACAATACCACCATCAAACAAGGAAAACAATTTTTCTATTTCTAACTACTCGAAAGTTCAACGTTTGAAGACCAAATACTCATACCACTTGAAAGAATTGGGTGTTCTTTGTAAAAATTTGTCCAAGTATCCGGGAATGAAAGGTACAATACCGAAATTCCTCCATTCTGATTTACAAAGTTTGAAGAATTTAGAATATTCAGAAAAAAAAGGTTTTGGTGCTTTCAAGCCGGTTAAAATTACAGCTGAACAAACATCAACACAGAACAAAAAGAAGATCAACAACAAAGAGATAGTTGCTACCGCTGTATGGAACAAAACTGGCACCGATCAGTTTGAAACAAGTATCAGTGTTCCATTAGTTTATAATCAGGAAAAAATTGATAAGTTCCATATCATTCCGAGTTTCCAAAACTGTTTTGTTAGTAGGTTTTATTCTGTTGGTATGTTAATGAGCTTTGGCACTGCCAATCTTGACGGGGGAAATCAAATTTTAGATATTCCTATTACTATTGGCTAGTTTAATTGTAGTTTCTTGCTTATATTTTTTTTTCGTTGCTATGTATGTTTTTAATGTATTATGCTATTATTTCTTCTAACTTTTTCAAGAAAAAAAGTCACAGGACAACACATATAAATCAAAAAATCTGACACATTTTTCCGTACTCTATCTAATATGGCGTTTGGGAGCGTTCTCGAAATCGTGTACTTGTACCTTTCTTGTACCCTGTGTATATTTGTTCCTTGCTTTCACACCAAAAACACTACAAAGGATAACTTAGGATATTCATCCACTGATATTGGTTTGTGATTTACTACCAACTCACAATCAATCATTAATCAATTCGCTAGCGATAACCAAGAAAGGATCCGTCTCCCATCTCGGGAAACTGTGGAAAGGCCGAAAGAACCTTTTACCAACAAACTCGCCACGTAACTTTTAATCAACATGCGCCACTTCCAGAAAAAATATTATTTTTTCTGGAAGTGGCACATGCCGGATATTCTTTAGCTGATGTTCCAATTGAACTTTGTCCCGTTCATATGTAATTTAAATAAACATATATGATGTGCTCAAAATTAATTAATCGTCTTCATAAAACTGTGAGATCAGGAGTCCTTATAATTGAGCTATTTTAAATTAATCAGCTATCAGATCAAAGTATGTGAAGCTTTATATCTTTCCACTGTTTCTTATCAAAACATGCTTCGCCATTATTGACCTCTGGCGAGTTGCACCTCAATTAGCGTTTTATAAATCCGGCTTGAACATGAACTTTTATCTTACGTTTCTTTTCAAAAGAACATCAAATACTAACAAAAATCACTCAATTAGTCAAAAAAGTTTTGTCCAACAAAAACCTTTTTCTGTTTTTCCAAGCAATAGAAAAAACATTTAACATACTGTTATTTTTGCTTGCAAATTAAGAAAAAAACAAAAAACAAGTGATAAATACAAACACATTTCCAAAGAGAATGCCAAAACCATCACCGAATAGATCTTTCTCATCGTATTCATCATTATCGAGCACAAGACAAAATTCAATTTATAAATCATTAGTTGCCTTTGTTTCTCTACTACCCAATATCACAAATGCCTTACCAATCCCAACTTTAGCAGCAAGAGGTATTATCAGTGCCAGAAAGCACTCACACGAACCATTAACAGAAGGTGAGTTCTATATGTACATGCTGGCTTCCATTACATTAGTCTTACTTGGTGGTATTTTTGCTGGTTTAACATTGGGCTTAATGGGTCAAGATGAAGTTTATTTAAAAGTGTTGGCTGATTCAGGTACTCCCAGCGAACAAAAATGCTCCAAAGATGTCTTGAAGTTAATCGGTAGGGGTAAACACTGGCTATTGGTTACTTTACTCTTATCAAACGTTATCACCAATGAAACCTTACCCGTCATTCTAGATAGATTTTTAGGTGGTGGATTGGTTGCAGTTTTTTCATCAACAGTGTCAATTGTTATCTTTGGTGAAATCATTCCTCAATCCGTTTGCGTTAGATACGGCTTACAACTGGGTGCCTATTTTGCTCCTTTCGTTCTATGCTTAATGTATCTAATGTATCCAGTTGCGTATCCCATTTCCATGTTATTGGATTATATCTTGGGTCAAGACCATGGTACCCTATACAAGAAGAATGGTTTGAAAACTTTGGTCACTTTACATAAAACTATGGGTGTTGAAAGATTGAACCAAGATGAAGTCACTATTATTTCATCAGTTTTAGATTTGAAAGCTAAACCTGTTTGTGATATTATGACCCCAATTCGTAAAGTTTACACTATGCCTTCTGACAAGATTTTAGACGAAGATGCAGTTGAAGAAATTTTCAATGCTGGTTTCTCAAGAATTCCAATTCATTTACCTGATGAACCAACCAATTTTGTCGGTATGTTATTAGTTAGAATCTTGATCAGTTATGATCCTGAAGATGCATTACCAGTTTCATCTTTCCCTTTGGCAACTTTACCAGAGACTTCATTAGAAACCTCATGCTTGAACATTTTGAACTATTTCCAAGAAGGAAAATCTCACATGGTTGTTGTTTCTGAATCTCCTGGTATGGATACTGGCGCAGTTGGTGTTCTAACCTTGGAAGACGTTATTGAGGAATTAATCGGTGAAGAGATTATCGACGAGTCTGATGTTTATATTGATTTAGATAAGAATATCAAACGTTCAATTCCAGGTCCTTTATCCAAGAGAAACGTCACCACATATTTACATTCACTTTATGCTTCCAGATCAAATACACAGCTGGCTCAATCGCCTGTTAGATCATCATCTGTTCCCCGGCAGTCTTACTTCCACAAGAGATCCTCAATTGACTCGAATAATTCTGATGCTACTGCCAATGTTCATGCTAGAACGAAACTACTTGATATCCCAATGACAGAACCTGTTCAAGCACAACAAGTAGCAATTACCGTTCCTCAACAAACAGCTATGGCAGCAGCAGCCGGTCATCAAATCAATTCTACAACTGCAAACGGTATGAAACCTTCCAATTTAGCTGTAAATCCATTACCAAACTCCAACCCAAATGTTAAGATTAAGAAACAACCTCAATTGTCAGCATTTAAAGACGATAAGGTTTTAGAAGCTGCTAGAGCCAGGACACCAGACTATGGCTCTGTGCATAAAACTGAAGCACAAGCCTTTGTTCACGGTCTGCATGAAAACCTGGAACGTGAGCAACAAAATCAACCAAGATCATCTTCAGGAAGAAAATTAGCAGTTAATCATCATGGCGATACTACAGTTGGTAATGGTTCCAATTCTGCTAAACAATTTACGTTACCATCAGGGAAGAAGAAGAGAAACTCTGTTGATTTATCGGATGCCAAATCAAGTTTTGTAGCAAACAATGATGGTGTTCCACTACCGAAAGCCATGACTCTTTCTTCAATCACATGCAACATTAACTCCAATGCTAATACGCCGTCTAATGAAAGTAGCAGATCGTCAAGGTATGCTCAAACAAATATAACATCTGGTCGAAGCAATGATTCTGAACACTTAATTGATTCGCCATCTTCAGAATCAATGCTACCTACAAGTGGTTCACTAAAATCTACTTCAGGTTTGATTGAAAACATTGTTAATATTAGAGGCGTCAATAAAACTGTTATTGAAGAAAGTAATTATAATATCAATACTACTGTTTCTGATTCCGTTGATAGAAATGGAGCTCTTGAAAGTGACAGCGATGTTGATGAAAGAGAAGATCATAATTTATTGAGAGAAAACACTTCCACATCCAACCTAAGTACTAGATCAAGAAGAGACTCTAAAAGATTTTGGGAATGGAGCTGATTGGGCAAACTACTATTTATACTTTTATCAGTATTTTTTATTCTTTGGTTTGTTTTACTGTCTGATTATTCCAATGATACTTAATCTTTTATTTTGATTGTTTTACTGTTTTATTGTTCTATTGTGATTTCTTTTGTTTTGATCGTTTTATGTTGTGTAGTGTCATCTTTCTACAACAACACCTTTGTTTATCAGTTTCTGGCATTTAATGATATACCTCACACATGTTTTTTATTTTATTTTCACACTTCTATATAACACCCCAAACCTTTTTCCAAATCCAATTTTTCTATGTTTATTATACTATATTTATTGTTTACTTGTGTTTTGTTTATCTTGTTTATCTTGTTTATCCCGCTTTGAACTCAGTTTCGAGCAAAAACCTCAACAAGCACAAAAATGGTTCGGACCGATACTCCGCCAGCAAACTTCCTCCGGCTTTATCGACATTTGAGTAATAATCAATTGCGTATGACGGGTTTGATAAAAATCTTTTATGTTACATGGACCGGCATTGTAGCTCTATATCTGTATTCGTTGTAATGATGAACCAGGTAAACCTTACGAGTTTTTAATGATGGCTGGGCTGGTTAGTTTTGCTCTCGCCGCCATACTTCCCCTCTCAAAATTTCAAACTTTTCTGCTTGGGGAGTTTCAATCATTCATTGTGGAATTTTCCACTCTGCCTCGTAATGCTACACGGTTTTCATTTATTCTGTCAACCATCACTAGTCATTTCTCTATCTTGACTTTACTTTCGTCAATTACATCCAGTTATACTTTGTAACACACTATAGAATTCATAAAATTTAAAGAAAGCGTATACATTGTATTATTTTCACTACCATAGTATCAAATTGCTGTGCAACTTACATTTTATCAGCAGCCTGCAGTTCCTCCATATTTTTTCACGAATAGACAGAAAATTAGTCGATAAACAATTTATACAGTTACACAACTAAAGATACCAACTGCCTTCTAGAAATACCGAGACTAACTAGATATCAACACACCCAGTATCAGTCATCATGACATCAAACTTAGACCAGAAAGAAGAGCAGCTTCCGCTACCAGGTGCTAATACAAGCTCAACAATTGTCAACTCCGTTCCATCCGTTCTGATTCAAACGGCGTCTGATGTGCATGAACAACAACAGCTAGGGCAAAGCCAAGTTCCAAGATTCAATCAGCCAAAATTGACAGCAAATGGTGAACCTACAGCAATCAATATCATCAGAAACCCTTCCTCTTCCTCATTGCATTCAGAAACATCATCTGGTCAAACTCATAAGAGCAACCATGTGATATCAAGGTTCTTCAAGAGAACAGGTAGTAGTAGTAGCCTCAACAACTCATCCCATCACTCATCTTCCCAATCAGGCAATGATAAATCTATTGACAGTATAAGTACACCTGGTCTACTGTTGACACCGAACACATCCAACATACAATTAGCCTCAAGAGTTTCAAACACATCTGACTACTCAACTACAGACTCTACAGATTCCAACAACACTCATTCCAATGCATCCAAAACAAGACTCAGATTGAAACGTTTTTTCAAACCTGGTGCCAGTTCAATTGCAATTTCACCAAATTCGTCAACGTCACTGAGTACAACGACTAAAAAATTGAAAGAGCAACACGATGAATTACATAAAGTGATCAACACTAAACTAAACAAGTTAAAGATTTCAGGTCATGGCCACTCTTCATCATCGACTTCTCTATCTAGCAGATTTGGACTACACAAGAATAAAGACTCTACCAAAAAACAGCACTCCTCAGCACCGCATGTTCCAGCTACACAGACCCCACCTAAGGCTGTTGGACCAGGTGGTGCACCATCATCAACAAATTCGGAAGACATTGAGACTGACAACATTATGAAAGGTTTGGTGTCAAATTATGGTGTTATACCAGACAAATCTACAGAAAAATACTTGCTTGGTGAGGGTGCTGGTGGATCCGTTCTAATTGTTAAAAGACCATCAGACAACCACATCTTTGCAATCAAGAAATTCAGACCACAAAATGTTAGAGAATCTGACTTTGATTATTGTAAGAAAGTCCAAAACGAGTACAATTTATTGGCCGGTTTAAGACATGAAAACATTGTCCGTGTCTATGAATTACTAAACGAGAAATCACTTTATGTTTTAGTAATGCAGTATTGCCCTTATGATTTCTTTACTATTGTCATGGGTGGTGTCATGTCTAAGTTTGAAATATATTGTTACTTCAAGCAAATGGCTAAAGGTGTCGTTTATTTGCATGAACAGGGGATAGCTCACCGTGACCTAAAGTTGGATAACTGTGTCTTAACAAAGCAAGGTATTTTAAAATTAATTGATTTTGGGTCAGCAGTTGTGTTTAGACCGAAAACGCATGAACTTCCTAACTCCGAGGCAGCACCAGTTGATGGAAGTGAATTACCACTGAGTTTAGAATCTGGTGTTTCAGACACATCAATCATCAAAGCTAAAGGTATAGTGGGTTCTGATCCATACTTAGCTCCAGAATGTCTAGGTATGGCGACTTACGATCCAAGGCCTGTTGACGTTTGGTCATTGGCTATCATGTTTTGTTGTATGGTGTTACGTAGATTCCCATGGAAGATCCCAAAGGTCTCTGATCAATCTTACAAGGCGTTCACTGCCGACGCATCTGAACATGTCGATGAAAATGGGCGTAGGAAGATCATGGGTCCAAACAGACTGTTAAGGTTGCTCCCTACTTCATCTCGAGAGTTGATCGGTAAGATGCTAATCATCAAACCTAGTACCCGAAGTGATATGGCTAATGTTATGACTTCTGGATTTATCTCTGGTATTAACTGCTGTCATTTGGAAATTGGAGAAGAGGGACAAGAAATCTTTATTAAGAGCGAGGATCATACACATCATTTGATTACTGAAGAGGATTTGCAAAGGATTGAAGCTGAAAAGCAAAAGCAGAAGGAGGTGATTAGTAAAGTGACCTGATTGTAATTTCATTTGGCATGTTTGTTATATTGTTTTTCTATTATTAATATTAGATGATATTTCTATATGTGTATTTATATATAATAATTGCCAAAAAAGTGAAAAAAAAAGAAAAAATAATAACAAGCTTTTGCAGAACGAAACGATGTAAAGTTTCAAAGTAAATAAAAGAAGATAGAAAAGTAAAACCTAAACGGAAAAAATATAAAAATGAAAAAAAATCTATATAGAAAGGGAGATTCACCAACCTTGGTCGTAGATCATGGAAACGGACTCACCATTGTTGATTCTTCTAATAGCTTCACTGAAAATTCTACTCACATCCAAAATAACCATGGAATCACCACCCAATTCCATGAAATGTTCATCTTGGTCCACGGTATTAGTAGTGATAATCTTATCAATGGCTGAACATTGTAACTTTCTAATAGCATCACCACTGAAAATACCGTGAGTAATTAAAGCGTAAACGTACTTACAACCTTGATCCTTCAACAACTTTGCAGCTCTGGTGATAGTAGATGAAGTATCAACTAAATCATCGATCAAAACACAAACTTTATCGTGAACATCACCAACTAACATAGTTGTAGCAACGTATTTTTCTATCACTGGTGGACCCATATTTGGTGAAACGGTTCCTGAAACAACACCGTTGAAGGACATTGTTGAATTAGATTTTTGTAGTGGTGGTGCCTGTTGGATTGCAGTTGCTGAGTTTGGATTGATTATTGAGGATGCTGATTGGTTCGAGTGGGCCATTAAAATATCTGACGATAACGCATTGCTGGAATTGTTTAATTCTGGGTTGATAACCATCTTTTGGCGACGTTCTTTGTGAATCAATGCAAAACGTAAACCTAAAGTATCAGCAATTTTTGTGGCACGTTTAGCACCACCAGCATCAGGAGACACAATGACACATTCTTTGTAATTAGGAATATAGTTTACAATATAGTGCTGCAACAATGGTTTGGAATATAGGTTATCAACTGGGATGTCAAAGAAGCCTTGGAATTGAGGATCGTGTAAGTCCATGGTAATTATGTGGTTGGCACCTGCTGAGGTTAATAAGTCGGCGATTAAGGTACCAGATTGGGCGATCCATGATTTATAACTAGAAGTAATAGAAACTGCTGAGGAGTTTGTTGAAATGGATTTAAACTGTGGAGTATTGGGAGGTGCTTGACGAGTAGAAGAAGCTAATGGATTCAAAGGTGATGGTGAAATAATATTTGATGACAGTTTTGGATTCAATAACTCTTTTGGAGATGGATGGTCATTGACCATTACAGGAGCACTAGAGTTATTTCTTGACAGTGGTCTTGGAGATGAAGGCACACTATCCAGAAGACTAAAGTTTTTATTGTTTGTGGATGGTAACGAAGGGGTACCCTTCTTGGTGGATGGAGACTCTGGTTGCCTAGAGTAAAAGAATAAGGGACAAACAACTGTGATCCTTCTAGCGGATGCCATTTTACAGGCACTGATCATTATGGTTAATTGAATAAAATTATCATTAACATGACCTGATCCAGATTGAACAATGAAAACATCTTTTTCTCTAACAGAATTACCAAATTGAACTGAAGTCTCACCGTTTGCAAATTTCTTTAATTCAACTTTACCTAACGGTAGGCCTAAATTGTTGCAAATTCTTTCTGTTAGGGCGATGTTTGAGGAGCCTGAAAACACAATAATATCTCTCATGTTGCCCTAGTAAAAGATAGTACTGGTGAATATGGTATAATGGAAATACTCTTACTGGAAGAAGTATTGCCAATTTGACTTTTTGAAAGGCAGAAAATGAATCTCTACTGATATTTTTTATTTTTTGAGAGGTTCAAGAAATCAAAATCGAGGCAATCAACTGCTTCCGCTTGTCCACTTAGGTCTCTTTGTGGGACGATCGACTATAATACCAGTATAAATCACGTGATTAACCTGTTATAATTATATCGGGTATTTTTGTCTGATGTTAACAATAAAAACAAAGAGTCGTGTGTTTTTTAATACACCTTTCCCGAAACGGACAAATTGAGTTTGTTAGAAGTTTTGATTTGATTTGATCTGTTTGAGATTTATCCAATGATACATACGATGATCAATATCAATTTGAATCTGCTTTTTTCCTTCTTCCCCTTTTTGATAGATCATAAGTATCTAATAAACGATACCGTTTTCTACTGATACATCACTTAGCAATGGGTCGTATCTTAAACCAATTGAAAGACGATATAGCACGTCTAACAAGGGCCACATACACTAGCATTTCCAAAAATGAGCACTCAAATGGTGAAATCATGACGTTAGTAAACGATCTCCGCGGCACCGTTTCCCAACTGGACCAAGCCATCATATCGCAGCAAAAGACTATCAACACTTTAATTGATGCTGTTATTGCCCAGCAAGATTCATTGGAGAGTTTAATTGAGATATCCCAAGCTGATTCATCACATAAGAGCTCCTTACTTGTTAGAAGAACAACCACATCGAAAACTAAAGCTAATAAAATCAGTAGTCATTCTTCCAGAACACTTGTTAGAAGACCTTTATCGGAGAGAAAAGCTATTAGCTTGAAAAGATTAAAGGTAAATCCTGTGTCTAATGCAGAATATGAATCTATGAAACGTGATTTGCAACAGTTACCTAGAAATCTCCTTAACAACTCTGTTGATGAATCAGACGACATGTCCAGCGTTGATTCCGATGATCTATCTTTACTTGGTTCAGATTTGGATTTGGGCTCTTCAGACACGGAGTTAACTGATTCTGCTCCATTACCACCTCCAAAAGTTACTTCATCCTTATCAATAAAGGAAAAGAGGCGAACAAAATCAGCTGTTAAGCTATTATCACCACCACCCCCACCACCACCAATTACGAAATCAATTGCAGTGACGGATTCCCCAAAGGAAAATCCACCATCAGTGGAGCAACTTCGTAAGACTTTACGTAAATTTACAACATCTGAAAGAGTGCTGAACGAAACAGATCCAGCTAAATTACAACTATCAATTGAATTCCACAAGTTACAACCAAAGATCCGCCATTATAAGCCAAAACCTACTAGCATTCAACATTTATTAGAGATCTGGTTTGACGGTACAAACCATAATGGACTAAAGAAGAATGCAATTCCTTCAATTGTAGAACTGATAGATGGTAAACCAGGTTGGGTTAGTCGAAACAATAGATTCTTGGAAGATTATACATTGATTATTAAATTATACGAAAAAATTAAAGCAAAGATAGGTAACAGAAAGGATACTACTGATTTGATTGCCAAATATATGAAATCTGAAAAGTTGAAATTACCAGGTTTAAAAGCGAAAATCAGTAAATCTATTGAAAGTCGAACAACCAGAGGCAAGTTGACTTCGAAGGATGAAGAACTTTTGAACGATAGAAAGGTTGCATTGGTCAGAGATATGATCTTAAAAGAAAGAAATAGAAATCAGGGGTAAATCTTCTTTCCATTAAAAATGTTTTATTTATTTCTTTGTAGAATATGTGTACACTCTTTGTAATTGTTTAATGTATCTATTGATTTTTTGAGGCTGAGAATCTTATTCAATAATTGTTGTGCGGCTCACCGCGCCTGGTTTAAAAGGCCGAGTTTCCAGACCCGTCATATACTATAAATAACTTGATCGTTTGATCCAATTTCTCCATTTTTCAAGGCTTACTTTCTTCTTGAACTCTGGAAGACCATTCAAATCAACCTAAATCAAATATGCACATGGTATATCAATCCAACAACGATAAACTTTTACAATCATTTGAATCATCGCATACGGCAAACCCTGTAGTCAAATTATCCTCATCTTCTATGCAAGTTGGTCAGTATCCACAATTACCTCCAAAACCAAAATCCATATCAAGAAAGACAGAACCAGGAAGACATGATAGAAGCGCAGCTGAATCTCCAAGTGCAGAATTACCACATTTACCCAGAAAACCAACGATTTATCAAATTTCAAACCCGTCATTAGAATCCCAATTCAAGATCACATCATTGTCTTCTAATAACGATACTAAGTATCCTACTGATCATAATCCATTTGATACTTTATCTGCTAAATCACCAACGTTGTCGAGATGGAGTTCAATCACATCTTCTGTTTATTGTCCGTCAAGTTTTACTGTAAATACGATTAACAAGAGATTGGATATTCCTGCACGAAGAACAAAATCAAAGTCTCCTCCTCCAGTTCCACCAAGAAGAAGAAGAAAAATGCCCCCATTACCATCACAGCCGTCAAAGCCAGACAAACTTGATATCGGTAGTGCTGATGCTTTGTTGTCACAAGAAACAATTGAGCAGCAGCAGGTCAAGCCTGAAGCTGTTAAGCAGCATGTATATAAGTCATTAACGCAGCCTCAACTAGATTCCTCATCGGAAGAACAACAACAGCCAGTTATGCTTAAAAAGACACCTGCAGAAATTATGAAACGGAGAAGTATTTATGACTCAATCTCCAATGAACTATCACACTCTCATTCATCGAGTCAAATTTCAACTTATACGGTAACTGAAATTGAGGATAAGAATGAGGATGAAGATTGTGATGATGATGATGGCGATGATGATGACGACGGTAAGCAACTGCCAATTGTTCCACAAGTTTCTCGTTTGGATATAGAAGCTGGCTTTGACCAACTAGCTACTCCAGTAAATCCAAAACTAAGTATGATCCCACAATTACCTGACCTTGATGATGATCTACAGCTGAAATCCTCCATGATTAATAACGATGACAACGATAACGAGTCAACCAATGATGCTGAATCTTCAATCTCTAGTAAAATTCAATTGCGAATTCCACAAGTTGAATTATTTAGTGAAGGTGATGATTACGAACAAAGTACACCTGCAGAAATTGATGATGAAGATTATACCGAACCTGGCAATCCATACATTCCTGAAATTGAATTTGAGAAGTTAGCTATCGATGAGGTCAATCAAGATACAGATACTTTGAAGTCTTCCAATATTTTGGAAAACATGATTAATGAAATAAATGGATACTATAAAACGTTTAAGTTTTGCCCTGATCTGGAATTCTATCAAAATAAAGAACTCCCTGATGTTTTAAAAAACACACAAGATGATGATAAATCAAATGATGAGTTGAATGAAAATGATTCGGATTACGATTTTGATTTAGAGTTTAATAATGACGAACCAATCACCGTTCAACGTATCTTAAACGAAGATTCCATATACGGTAGATTTCTCAAACTAAAAAAATTACCAAAAGGTGTTGCATTAGAAGACCTACTACGATTAAATGGTACAGCCACTGAGCGAACATTTTTATTCAAAGGCAGCTTCAATGTATTAACTAAAAAGACACAAATGTCTAAAAAAGTTGATGTTTTAGTATATACTGATTGCATCATCATCGTTGGGGGTTCTAAAATTCGTTTATTGAGTGTTGAATATTTACAAGTTATCTTGCATGTGAATAACAACAACAGTGGTGGTAATCAACCACAAACGGATAACAACATAGTGGAACTATTTGATTCTGGTATTGGGCTCCGTGTTTTATTAAAATGCGATTCAGGTGCTGGAATCAGTGAGCTTATAAGGTTGGTTTCTTATTTAACGAAGGTTAAAAAGGATCAAGCTTTAAAATTAAAAGAACATGATATTAAGATTTTCAATAAATTGAAATTCATTACCGATAAGTGCTTCTATTTCAATTTTGTGTCTCAATCTGATCCATTGTTAATAATGGATCCTATAGTTGAATCTTATAGAAATAAACAAATTCACTCGCAAGACGTTCTGGTTCCTCATTTGAACACCATTAACAAGGTTCTGGAGTATTCGTTTGATAATCAACAATACTGGATAGTTGGTGGTGAAAATGGGATATTCATGGCCACAAAACCAACATCGTCGAGCGCTGTAACAAACGAATGGATAAAAGTGGCCAACATTCACCATGTGGAACAAATGTTGATATTCCAAAATATACTATTGGTGTTATCTAGTGATAAAAAATTATCCTTTTTCAGGATATTTGAGTTGTTTGAAGTTTTCAAAGCACCTGTTAACTACCGTAAAGAAGTTTGGTTTTTCAGTCTATTATCTGATAGGTCTATAGGGATACTGAAAGTGAAAAATGATACGTTGTATGCTTTATCAATTTCTAATACAATTGCGAATGGATTAGCTAACGAAATTATTGTTCTAGATCCTGTTTATGATATCAATAGAAAAGAAGTTCAAACTTTCAGAATTAGATACGAAATACAGATACTGTTACCAATTATAGACTTTAGAATTTTTGAGAAAACGTTGCTCGCCATAACTCTGGAAGGATTCCATATTTTTAAACTGAATTATGATAATGGTTTGACATGTACCGTTAACTATGGATTTGGATTTTCCAAGTTCACGCCATTTAATGAAGATAGTTATCATTTGTTTGATAACGTTGGTCAACCTGTGGATTTAATCAAACTAAACCATTTCAACGATATTTGTTTACTGATTTACTCTAATAGATTACTCATTTGTGATAAATATGGTAACTTGTCTAAGAAACTAGAGTTAAATATTGGTTTTACGGTGAAGCAAGCTAGGTTTTTGATTAAGAGAAATTTGCTAGTATTATCGAATGATAATACTATTCAAGTTTGGAAGCTAAAAGTTATTGAAGGTGGTATATTAACGTTTGCTAAGGTTGAAACCTATCTATCAAAATTTGTTAGGTTAGTTTCAGCATCAGATGATTTAGATAAAGTTGTGTTTAGATTGTCTAGTCCATTGGTTGATACACTTAGAGGTAGCAGCCAAATGAAACCGGAAGTTCCTTCAAAAGACATTTACGAGTACTCCGATACCTTGGATAACTGCCAACCTGAATTACTGCTTCAATTGTAGGTATATATGTATATATCGTCAGGTATTCATAAAACCATTATTTGAAATGAAGAATAGTTTAAACAAACGAAAATGATAAAAGCAGACATAGTATTCCTTTTCTGAAACCACTACTGTCATGTGAACTATCCTTTGCACTAAGGCGGCACTTCAATTTCCTGTGCCATGCAGTCACCTCCATTACCAGATTCGAATTGTGTTTAATATCGTTGCTAACTATTAACCAACAACAGCTGTGGTTAAACTTGCTTTTAGACATTGATTATAAAAATACTATCAAGTAGCTAATGCCAATCACGGATACTCATTCGGCATATCCCTTTAGCATTCACCGGTTTGGAGGGGACACACTTCTGTATTTGGAATCTAGAAACGTAAAAAGCGGCTGGCTGCATAAAAATTAAAAAATAAAAATAAAATAAAATTCAACCACATGCGTAGAAAGTAAGTAAGACCTATTCTACGGACTTCATTTTACTTGATTACCTCTTCCAACCATCTTTTATTACTTTTACAAAAATCAATTGCTCTTGATTGACCTTCAATATTTAAATTTAATACTATTCGCTTAAATACACTAAAGTATTTTTTGGTAATGCCTTCTGAAACAACGCCCTTGGTTTCGAGCCCCCCTCAACAAACAGATTTTACCGAGTACTACGATCAGGATGGGTATTCAATCTATTCAGAAACAACCACTAAAAATAGAAAATTAAAAAAATATATTATATATACAGCATCAGCAATAGTTGTGATACCATTATGCTATTTTTTATTGGTTTTTCTACCTAATTTAGCACCACCAGCTGCAACTCTACCAGACTTAGTCAAAGTAAATACCCCGGATATCTACTTACATCCAATTTATCCGCCCCCAAAGAAAAACAAAAAGAATAAGCTTTTGCTTGAGGTTGTTGAAGAATTAGAAGAGATTTCTAATCAAGATGAAGATGATGAATTTGATGAAGACATTTATGCAATTGTTAAAAAACCATTTGATGATGATTCTCCCTTCAAGCGTATTCCCAACTTCAAAGATTGGGATATGCTAGGTAAAAATTCTCCATTATTCAAAAAGCATTTTAAAAAATTCCATAAAAATCCATTGAATGTTAAAGCTGCAAAAAGAATGATCATGATTGGTGACATTCATGGATCCTTGAACGAACTACTAAGCCTACTGAAAAATATCAACTATGACGGTGGTAAACACGATCATGTCATAATGCTAGGTGATTTCTTAGCAAAGGGTAAAAACTCCATAGGTGTTTTAGACTGGGCTATTGAAAATCATATTGGTTGTATCCTCGGTAATCATGAACTAGAAATCCTGAAAAGATACGCACAATTCCATGGTTTACCACCATTGTCCCTAATTGATAGAAATGAAACTGTTTTAATCAACAAGGACGCTTTCCATGCTAGTGAGAGTTACGATCTTGATGATTTAATGAGGATTGCAAAGAGATTAACTCCTGAACACATTGGTTACTTATCAACATGTCCATTCATCCAAGAATTAGGACCTGTGCCACATCTTACTAACAAGAAACAAACTAAATTATTTCAACACCCAGCAGAAGGCGTGGCTGTTCATGGCGGATTACTATGGAACCTTGAAAATTTAGAAGATCAAGAAGTTGATGACGTTACCACAATTAGATCGTTATTACCACCTGATTGGAAAACACCCACTGATGATAGGCATGCTAAAGTCAATGGTATTAAAGCTCAGCCATGGACCAAACATTGGATGTTACATCAAAGAAAGATAGTTTCTGATTCAATGAGCAATCTTACTGGTGATGAATTAACCCTAGGTACTAAAGTTTACTACGGTCACGATGCAGGTAGAGGTTTAACTTTTAAGGAATTTAGTACTGGTTTGGACTCTGGGTGTGTGTACGGTGCTCAATTGACAGCTGAAATTGTTTGGAGTGAGGTTGTTGCTGATAAGAAAAGTGGCCAAGATATGATTGTTTATAAAAGAATGTTGACTCAAGTTAACTGCTAAAAGTGTCATCTATGTATTTGAATATATTCCTTAAAGGGAATAAATAGAACTCCTCAAGTTCCACATATTATGCATTTTTTGAATTTTGAATAAAATTAATAAATCTCAACTAAGACTTATATAATTTTTTTTAATGTACAACAAGGTAATCTTCAAATTATTATAGGTCAAACCATTTGTTAATCCAGACCCTCAATTCAAAATGTTTTGAGTAAACCTTTTTTTCTTTTTTCTGTTGTAGGATAACTGTTACAACAGAATGCTTTACCTATTTGGGAACCACATGGCCCTTAAAAACTATTCTACGCAGTCTAATCGAAATATTAGTAAAAACTGCGGTAGTAGACGTGCGTCCGCAAAAAAAGTCAGGGATACTCATACAACATTTAATTTGTGGCATTCTTTGCCCCCCTCAGCAGCGCTTGTCTGGTTTTCCTTTGCTCGCCTTTATCCTCAAGCCTTGAGGAGGTTCTTTTTCTTCAAATATAACTAAATTTCTACACAAATGAATTTAAACTCTTTAAAGAAGATCAAATCAATACATAGGAACAGTATGGTGCACGATCTTTGATTCTGTGCAACACTTGACAGCTGTATGGTAAGATCAACTACTAGAGACACAGCACCAAAGATACAAAAAAATTTCCTTTGTTAACAGACAACAATTTTTCAGATATATCCAAGCTTGTTGACTTCCAACTTGAGGTGCATTACTGGAAAGGATGTTGGTGATGATATGCCATGTTGGAATCGTTCCAGCTGTTACTTCTATCTCTTTAATGCTAAGATGCTGTTGCTACGAGAAAGTTCACAAACTTCTACTATTTTGTTTTAGAACAAAAGTAGCTTTTCCTTTCACTATGGGCGTATATACTAGATGCAACAGTAGATTTTCTTGAAGGGCAACTTATAAGCCGACTGCTGGTGATGATATTGAATGCTGGTTTTGCAGTATACAATTTTGTGTTGCCAGTTGTTAACGATACGGCTACTGATGTTACATTTAATTAGTAGGTGCAATCATAAATGGAGTGTCTAATTGTCTATTACTCAAAGTATAAAGGGGAGGAAGCTGGTTTAGGATTAAAGAACTGCAGGGAGTTAAGAATATGTATAGGACTTAACGTCACACAGCCTTGATAAAAAAGATTAGTGGATTGGACTTCCTAAATTGGAAACTTTGTGCGGCAAGGAAGTGAGATAAAAGATCGGCGGATGGTCAGAGATCAACTCTCATTGATGGGCCTCGATTAGATCTGGCCTACTACTACTCTATTCAATCATTTTCTTTAATAAAATTGAAAGGAAAACAATTGGACTCGAGGAAAAATGAAGGGAAAAAAAACAGCTACTTTGTATGGATGTCTTTGATTAACTGGTTTATTATTGACTATTCGATAGTTTTATTATTACTCACTAGAAAAACCCTGCGAACTACATTTTAAACCTCAAGCAGAAAGTTAACAATAATATATACTTATAGACTAATCAATAAGATTATGGGTAAAATAACGAGATCACGAAATGGTTGTTTTACATGCAAACAGCGAAGAAGAAAATGTGATGAAACAAAGCCGGAATGCAATAACTGTACGTCATCAGGTCGTAAATGTGCTGGGTATGGAATTCGATTAGTGTTTGATGTCGATGACAGTAGAAATGATGCCAGTAAAGATTCAATGAATTCCAAAGGTGAAAAAAAATATGGGTTTAGAGGTAGGCCCAGAATGAAGGAAACTTCAACTAAGACTGATGTCAAAGCGGTTCGCAATTTACTTATGGAAAATTCTTTTGCTACCACTTCTGCCACACTAGGTAATGTTTCATCATCTACAAAAGTTTCAAGTTCTAAAAGTTCACCAATGAACAGTACAATTCCATCGACCATTACTGACAAGTCAGTTACCCACAAAACCGCACAACTAATACAACGAAGTAGCGACTTACCAATTGAAACAGTCAATGATAACTCGAATAGTGAAAATCTGAGTACAACAGTTTCACCATCAACAACAACAGCATCGACAAGTCTAACTCCTAAAAACCATTCTGATATCGATATCACCGATCCATTTCAATTTGAAAATGCATTGTATGATGGACTGGATTACTTGTTGAACACAGCAGATGAATACATAAGTATCAATCATAACAATAGCAAGAACAACAGCAGTACTAACAACAACCAACAGTATCATCAGTTACAACATGCGTCGTTTATTCCGAACAATTTAAACTCTCCACAAATTCAACTACTTGATCTTATTGAACAGCAAGCACCATCGTTTAATAGCCAACAACACGACAGTGGGGAACATTACCAATTCCCTAAACACCCATCATTCCCACCGCCGCTAGTGACCAAACATGGGCAACAGCAAGAGCAGCAACATCAAAACCAACACCAACAAGAGCAACATGATGATCAAATATCAATGGCTCCGCATACCGCATTTGCAGACAAGACAAATTTGTACCCATTAACGCCATTAAACCCATCAACCAACCTAAATCATTCCGAAGAAAACTATATATTGAAGCATTTCTTTGACAAATTGATACCGTTATTGGATGCACATCCATCATCACCATGGCCAGAATTAATGATCAAATTTGGGTCTTTTGAGTTGGCAAAATCTTGTTTTTTGAGTTTAAGCTCTATTCATTTGTACGTTAACAACGGTGAGAATGAGTTTTATAAAAAGGGTATATTGCATATCAATAATACCATGGAGTATTTAATTAAATATGTAAGAAGAAAAGGTGGTAAGAAAAGAAAGAACCAGAAATCTGTAGTTGTTAAAAAGGAGAAAAGCTATAAAGCTAGTAAATCCAAAGGGGGATTAGTTGATGACAATGATTCAGATGACGATGATGTCGATGATGAATCTGACGATGACGAAGATGGATTAGATGAAGACGGTGAATCATCCTCATCTTTAAATGTTGAGAAAATTGTGACAAATTTAAAGAATCAATCAGCTACAAGAAGACAAACAAATTTTTTTGTCATTTTGCTATTGCTGTATGTTCATCTATTGTTTGCAGTTTTAGAATCTGGACGGTCTGCATTATCTCGTATTTTCTTAAAATTGTTTGCATCAATTGCTGAAGATCAAACTTTCAAGACTGTTTTGAATAGGATTGATCAATCTCAAACTTTGATCTGTGTGCTTTCCTGGTTTGATACCATTTCGGCAGTAGTGTCGCCGGACTGTAGGGTCCCATTCTGTCGTACTGAATGGTATGGAACAAAGAATGATTTGATATCAACGGCAAAGATGAATGGTTGCCCAGGTGAGATATTTAGTTTGCTGCATGAACTGTGCCAGTTACGTAACAGAATATACAACGAAAAGACAGCTGGTAATGAAAACAACAGCAAGTCGATGGAGAAGGGACTGATTTTTGATAATCTGAAATTACGGCTATTCAATTATAGAGATTACGTTCCCTTAATACTCCCAAACTCATTCCCATATGATGAACGGTTGAAAGCTGCACAGTGTTGGTCGTTATCGATTTACATTAGATTACTTTCTTTATTTCCAAATGAATCTGATTATGATGATCAAATAGAGTGTCGGACATTAGAGTTTATCAGCATTTATAAGTCCTTGGATTCCAAATCTCCTATTGTGACACAAATGGTTTGGCCTGTTTTCAACGTTGCCACGTATTGTAAAACTCCTGATAGCAGAGCTATTATGATGGAATGTATGAGGGTGTTATACGAGAACGTCAAGATGGGAACAGTTATGACAATGATGCGGTTGAGTAATGATGTTTGGGAACAAGGTAAGACTGTTGAAGAGTTGTTGAGTGGTAAAGAATGGTTAGGTGCCGGTATTGATTTCTTACCATGTTGAAATTACATGTTCTAATGGGATGTCGGATACAAGTAATTAGTATGTACATAAGGATTTTTTTTTTTAGTTTTTTTAGTTTTTTTTAGTTTTTTTTAGTTTTTTTAGACAATATACTAAAAAGAGGTCAATTAAGAATAAAAAAAGTTTATATATAAAAAGATCTTATTTTCTTAAAAAAGTGAAAGTTAGGTTGTTTGTTTATATAAACTTATAATTTTTGCATAGCAGCAACATCGGTAGATTGGACGTAATCTTCGAAACCTTCAATTTCTTCTTGTAAGTCAGAGATGGAAACTTTTTCATCTTCAACAACACAGTTGATTTGTAACTTCTTAATACCGAAACCAACTGGGATCCATTGGTGGCCACCCCAGACTAAACCATCTTGTTCGATACCCTTAACGGAAGCTAACATAGCTTCTAAATCGGTTTCATCATCCCATGGCTTAACTTCTAAAGTAACAATAGACTTGGAAGCTGGCTTTGGACCCTTAGCAGCCTTCTTAGCGGCGTATTCAGCTAATCTTTCTTGCTTTAATTTTTCAGCTTCTTCATCAACTTCATCGTCATCGGAACCGAATAAGTCAACTTCATCGTCATCTTCTTCTTCTTCAGCAGCAGCGGCTGGGGCAGCCTTGGCAGCTGGTAAAGATTCAAATTCTTCAGTGAATGAAGCAATGTGGTTAAACCATCTTGAGAATTCTGGGTAAGCGGATTGGAAAGCCTTGTAAGTGGTGACATCGGCTTGAGTAGCAGAGGTACTATAATAGAAGTTGGAAAGAAAAAGGCGCTTTTGTTAGTATAATTGATTGCAAGATAAATAGTAATATACTCTATTTGAATCATTATTTACTATAACTAATCTGATTTCAATGGATGGATTAATCAATTAAATGAAGTAATAGATTCCTTTAGTTGATCAGTCAATCAAATCAAATCAATATGTCAATAAAGCGACTAAATTGATGCATCAATGAATCTGATCAAAAATATGATACAATATGATATGCTATGGTTGGTTGTCTCCTTATAAGAATATCAGAAGGCGGTACCTTTAATTAAAAAGGCCCTCTTTGTTTGTCACTCATGCGGTGGGTCTTGAGGCCACCTCATAAACATGGACCAAAGAATACGATCATCACTTAGACTTATCATTTATATGTATCTAAAATACTTGTTTGTTTGTGAATTGGAATAAAATGAGTCAAAAGGATCGTATTGTTCCTGAGTTAATGATTAATTGAAATCAGTTGATGTCAAATCAAAAGTCCGGTTTCGAACTAGGCTGTTTGCCTATTCTGAAGACCCGGCTTTACCAAGCTTAATATAAATCAGGCTTGAATAATTGGATATTTCAAAAAGAGTATTGAATCAAATAAGTTATAATAGTAACAAAATGAGGTCAAATCTGTTGGTAAATTATAGTTATTTTAGCCTTTAAAAAGTAAAAGAAAAGAAATTTGGACATACCCTTCAATGTAGGACTTTGAAGCTAAGAATTCGTTTAACTTGGTTAAAGTTTCAACCTTTGAGAAATCGGAGAAGGACATTATGATTAATTGTAATTATACGGGATTGAATGATTATAGAATCTATAAGGGTTAGAGTATATACAGAATGTGTATATATATATATAAAGGTGTATACAGCTGTATTATTTAAATTATGTCGATTCATTGGAAACAGGTGGAAAACGTTGAAGAAAAATTTGATTGAGACTTTCGAGCCAAAGATTACATCAGCAATAATTAGAACCCCCCCAACAAAAGTTTACCCGGAAAACATTTTTTTCCTAGGGAATAAATAATAAATTTCAACTAAAATTTTTTGTTAGTGAGTAGGTAGGGAATTAATTGGTTTGAAAAAATTCACTTGGGAGGGTTACTTGAGAACCGGGTAAATCTTTTCTGCGACATATTTATAGTTGTAACAGATAGTTCTTCTAGAAATTTAATAATTCAATTCTGGTGGTAGGATGTTGTTGTGGGTTTTATGATTTTGGATTTTTGATCCGATTTTTGTCTTGGTTTGTTTGTTCAAATAGGTTCACGTAAGGGGATATATAGACCATCATATCAAACAAGTGGTTACACCTATACATATCCCGCATACACATATACACAAATACAGATATGCCTCCACCTCCATCCACAATGTCTGAAAAGCCTATGCTCCCTCAAGGCCTTTCAACGTCCCTTCTAAACAGACTCAGAAACAATCCAAACCCTCTCTTTATCGCTTCTTTACCTCCAAGAGGTTCAAAAAGAGCAACTTCAACAAGAATTAATTACGCTGAAGATTACGATTTTGATTTTGAAGATAATGATAACGATGATGAATATCATGACGATGACTTTGCACGTGAGTCCATTTACAGTGCTAACACTGCAAGACCAAACCCTAACGGTGTCAATCTATCAAACTTTCAAGGGAAAGAAGCTCCACGCGATAAATCAAAATTTGTGTTTAACGAGTTTGAATCAATGAACAACTGTTTAACACCCCAACAACTGATTCCGATTAGAATTCAAATAGAAACAAATGGTAACAAGCTGAATGATTTGTTTATGTGGAATTTAAACGAATCTTTAATCACCCCTGATCAATTTGCCAACCAACTGTGCCTGGATTTAGAATTGCCTAAATCTGCAGAGACTAACATTGTTAACCAATTGAAAGAGCAAATAGATTCATACAGACAATTGTTAAGTATTCCTATCCCATCATTAAACAACGAATCCAATTGGCATGCCGTTTTTGATATTTCAATTAATTTAGATAATCAGTTATACGAAGATAAAATTGAATGGGATTTGTTCAACTCCAGAATTACACCGGAAGAATTTGCAGCAACCGTGGTTACCGAAATGGGATTACAAAGAGAATTTTTGAATGCAATTGCTTTATCCTTACACGATGCTATATATAAACAACGTAAAGAATTGTTGGAATCTCCTCAACATATTCTATACTCGAATGAGTATCTACCAACGTTGAATAAAGTTTATCAACCTAAACCAACCAACACTAATACCACTATTTCTAATACTGGGTTGAATGGTGCCATTGTTAACGGTAACACTGAAGGTCATTCTACCGTTGGTTCCGTTGAGCTACAAGGGTTGCGGTACGATGATAAGAAGTTCGGCTCTGATTTCGGACCCAAAGTGGAAACTTTAACTGCATGGGAGATTGAAAAAAGAGAAATAGAAAGAGAAAGAAATTTAAGAAGACAGAAAAGAGAAACTACCAGGGGAACCACCGTTGGTGGATCCGTTGGTGGCGGATCTGGTGGTAGTGGTAATCCCATCGTTTCTGAGAGATCAGAAAGAGTTCCAAAGAGACGGTACGATGAATTAGAAGGCACTTGGAAAAATATCTAGTTTCTTCGCCTATCATCAATTATTATTATTGTTATTATTATTATTATTATTGTACAGTGTATTATTATTTAGTTTAGTTCGAGTTCAAATTGTTTGTAAAATAATTGAAATATCATCAAAATACAAGAAAAAAAAATGCAAAACGCGATGTGGAGTTAAGTTTCTAAATTTGGACTCAAATTTCAAGTTTTGGTACATTTTCACTAGATGTACTATATGGATATAATTCTTTTCAATCATTGCCATTTGAAACAATTACAGATTCAAGCAATTTGAAAGTCCAAAATCGTCATTTTTTACTGATATTCTTTAAATTTAATTGAATACTTCTCTTTTCCATTTATCGATATAGAAAAAGGCCAGTTCAGAGTAGAAAAATGAATAGTTACACGGAATTATATGATGATAATAAGGCATACCCCTCAATCAAAAAATTCAAAAAATATATACCGACGAAGAAGAAACAGTTGCTAATACCAACAATAACAATTCTATTAATATTTACGATAATCAACAAGACATTTTTCAATACACATTCAAAGAATTGGCAAATAATAGAGAAGAAGAAAATATTAGAAACATCAACCAATTTAAAGTTGTTCAACAACGATATACACTTGAGACTGAACAGTCTTCCTACTGAAACATCAACATTACGAGAGAAATTAACTTTTCATTTCCCATACGAGTCGTTAAAACCAATCCCCAATCAAATCTGGCAAACTTGGAAAACTGACTTACAAGATCCTGAGTTCCCATCTAATTTTAAGAATTTTCAACAGACATGGACTGATGAAAACCCACAGTTCACACATTTTATTATTCCAGACTCAATAATTGAAAAGTTTATCGAAGACTTGTATGGGAACGTTCCTGAAGTTGTTGCTGCTTACAAATTGTTACCAAAAAATATTTTAAAAGCTGACTTTTTCAGATATTTGGTGGTGTACGCTAGAGGTGGTACTTACTCTGATATAGACACAATATGTTTGAAACCTATAAAAAATTGGGCCAATTTGGATAAAGATAAAGTTGTTCCTCATTATTTGTTAAACAACAAAAAGCAAAAGAAGAACGGTGTTATTGTTGATGGACTGGAATCATCACTCACTGTGGATCGGAACAACTTGATAACTCCTATTGGACTAACGATTGGAATTGAAGCTGACCCGGATAGACCAGATTGGCATGATTGGTACGCACGCCGAATTCAATTTTGTCAATGGACGATACAGGCTAAAAAGGGGCATCCATTTTTACGTGAATTGATCATTCGTATTGTTGATCAAACATTGAGAAAGAAGGAGTTGGGTTTTTTGAATAAAGTCGAAGGGAAGGATGAAGGTGGTGATGTGATGCAATGGACTGGTCCTGGTATATTCACTGACACTTTGTTTGACTACTTGAACAATGTAATGTCAAATGGTGAGTTGGACGATGGTGTCGGTGTTGGGTCCAAGTACTGGGTTGATAGCAAAAAGTACAAGTTGAATAAAGTGGAAGTCAATAAAGATAACGAACCGATGTTTAGCGATGAACAGATCATCAATTGGAAGATGATGAGTGGATTAACAGATTCATTGATTGTGGATGATATTATGATCTTACCAATAACTAGTTTTAGCCCTGGTGTTGGACAAATGGGTGCGGGTGATATTGACCATAAACTGGCGTTTGTTAGACATATGTTTCAAGGAAGCTGGAAAGATGAAGCCAAGAACTCTAAGCTAAAAATTACTAAAGGCCATAAACAAAGAGGTGTTGCATAGTTTGTCATATTTATATAGATATAGAGATTAGTGTACGCTGGAATAAACTAGGGATATCAATATGAAAGTATTTAACTTAATGTAGAATCACGTGACCACACGATAAGAGAGGCAAAACTGCATTCTTTTTTTTTTGATCTTCTTCCCTCCACAGCGTGAAATGTTTATTTATCATTTGTATCAAAGATGCCTGTTTGCCGCATAGAGGACTAGATATACTTAAGCGAACAAACAGATATACGTCAATTGATGTAATCAAGATCTTATAAATGAATAGAGAGCAAGCACTAGAATACATATCTAGACTATCTAGACTATCTAGGTCCACATACCCATCCTCACATACCGAAGAAGCTATCATGACTGATAGTTCAACGCCATCAACATCAGACCCATCATTGTCATCATCTTCATCAAGTGGTGGCCAACAAGACCAAAGGCAACCAATTACAACTATTTTGGGGCAAAGAAGAACGATAAGGCCACGTCATCCATGGATTAAAGGTAGCTTTGGATTGAACCCCATGTTGCAGAAACCAACAGCGAATTTAAACTTTATTGTTAACGGTGGTGTTGGTGCTAGTGATCGTGACAAAGAAGATGACGAGTTGAATGAAGTTAGTGAACGGTCAGTTGCATATTATGAATTACAGAATGAGATGAACTTGTTGATTTTGAATTATTTGGTTTATGAAGGATATTACAATGCATCTTTGGATTTTGCCAAGGAGTTGAGATTTGATTTCATTGTTGAGCAATTGGAGAATGAGGAAGCGGGTGATGAAGTTGAAGATAAGGATGTCTTTGGGGATGATGTTGATTTGGAAATGGTTGACATTGATGATACCAAAGGATTGTTAGACGTTGATGAATTTTTTGGTGTTGATGCAGTTGAATCCAATCTACAAAATTGCTACCGTGATTTATTGAAAGGTACTTTTAGTAATCTTACAGCCAAAGTTATTAAAGAGAATGATGAACAAGATGGAGAAGAGGAAGAGGAAGACGAGCTTGATGATATGATGATGATGTTGGAATTAGACAAGTACAAGAGATTAACGTTTGGTCTATCAACGATAAAGATTCGTAATAAGATAAAATTACAAATTTTAAGAGGTGAGATTGAATCTGTTATCAAGACAATTAACAGTGAATTTCCTACACTGTTTGAAAAAAATCAGTTTATTTATTTCAAATTGTTACACTTGAGTTTAATTGAAAGAATCAGAAATCATTTCAAAAATGGTGGATCAGGGAATGCAGGTGAGAAGGAATTTTTGAATGGTGTTTTGAAATTCATTGGGGAAAAATTATCAACTATCAAAATACTACAAAATGCAAGATTTGTTAAAGAATTGGAGTTAACGATGGCTTTACTTTGTTTTGGTAATCAATTGAGAAAGAGCAACGGTGTTGTTAGTAAGAACGATGACAGTTTGATTCCACTTAAGTTGAAGAGTTTGCTGAACTTGAAATTACGTAACAAGATAGCAAATTTAGTTAACAAATCCATTTTAATAAATGTCAACAATATCGATTTGAGTGGGTTGAATGAAGATGACGATTCTTATTTGCAGCAAGTGAATGAACCAGCGGAGAACGTTAAAGTGCCCACAGGATCATCAAGGGTTGAGATAGTTGTTGGTGGTGATGGTACTCATAACAACAATGGAGATTCTGGATCATCCGATGAAAAGAATAATGAGCTAAACGGAGGAAGTGGTGATAGCGGTTTATCATTTGAAGATGAGAATTTAGATTCAAAATTCAACGAAATTGAAAATACCAAGTTGAAAAAATTGGTCAAGTTGTTCATTTGGTCGTTTGATTTATCTGAAAAGGGCGGTGAAGTTCGTGAATTAGAGGAGTGTTTAAATGGATTGATTTGAAAGAAAAAAGTAGTAGATTTGATTAGCAAATCGAGCAGAAACGATTGGTGTCTTAGTGTAAGTAAAGCGACTGGCTATATACTGCAGTATCTTGAAGTCATGCCGTTTTCAACCAAGGCAATAAATCAGCAAGTAAGCAATATGTAACTGAATATAATGAATATTTCAACGAGTAATTGACGAAGAATTCATGGATACATATACATATTTATGTCTATGTTATTGATTAAGAAACGGGGTCGTTGTTAGGCGTGTAAAGTGACTGATTGATCTTGAATTGACGAACCAATCATTCAACAAATCTAGATCGACGCGTCTCCTCCCACACACACAAACTAAAATCGACGTAACTGAATCTGCCACCGGGGGAGAGTATCGCGGGGTAGTAAGAGGGGCTAACCTAAGGGTGAAAGGATTTGCTAATCTAAATGGTCATCTATTACATTTTGTAATAGCTGGATAAGAATTAGCCGTGGCAATAGTGCCAGTACTCACGTTGATAGTATATAATATGAATAGATCGATTGGATCAACAACAATCAACTTGAGTGTTTTTAGTGGGGTAACAGATAGGACGCTTCCCTCCCACACGGCGGCAGCGACAAAAAGCGTGCGAAAATTTTCAAGAATGTGTTGTTTTTTCTTTTTAAGTTTTTCTAATTTTATCTGTTACTTTTTTTTAAAACACACAAATAGAGAATTAAATGATCATTTTGATGGTTTTTTTTCATTGGTTTTGTTTTCTTTCAAATTCATGATCTATATCTTGTTCTTTTTCCTGACAATATATACATTCATGCATAGACTATAGTGTACCAACAATCAATCAATCATTAAATCAAATCAATAACTAATAAACTGCCTCCGTTGTTTGCCCAGAAAAGGAACTATTAAAACAAATTATAAAGTATCGATCCAATTCATAAGCTCTGCCGTACTTCCTCAAGATTTTATTTTGCTTACTATATTATTCTCCTTATTTCTATCCCAACTTCCTTTTCTACCCAACCTTCATTTCAGATATCTATACATAAGAACCCGAGAGCATTAATATCATATTACATTATATATAAATCCCACAACAATGTCTGATTCGCAAATACAATCAACAACTCCGAACGCATCACTAAAAATGATGACAAAGAATGACCATCAATTATTACCATCCACGAACCCTTTTTCAACGCCGTCTACCCAACCCCAAGTACCAATAAGCACTCCAAATACAACACCAACAGCAACAACTAGTACAACTAGTATTACAAATAATACAACTACAAATGCTATAATATCCCCGTCCGAGAAAATAGATAAGCGTTCTCTTGAATACGTTCTTCGAAGTGGTTTGGCTGGCGGAGCTGCCGGTATATCAGCTAAAACTTTAATTGCACCATTGGATAGAGTGAAAATCCTTTTCCAAACGAATAATCCACATTACTCACATTTAGCAGGTTCTTTTAGAGGAATGTTCAAGACTATTCAATTGATTTATTCAAACGCTGGTATTAGTGGATTGTACCAAGGTCATTCTGCAACCTTGTTGAGAATTTTCCCTTATGCTGCTATCAAGTTTGTTTGTTATGAACAGATTAGAACAGTATTGATACCTAGAGATGAATACGAGACTGCTGGTAGAAGATTGTTGGCTGGTTCTTTGGCTGGTGTGTTGTCTGTTGCTTTCACCTATCCATTAGATTTGATCCGTGTTAGATTGGCCTTTGAAACTTCAAATAAACAGATCAATTACGGTAGAGGTAAGCTGTTACATATTTTATACACGATTTACAATGAACAGCCAAGGTACACTTTCAATACCGGTGGTATCTTAAAAAATGAACCATTGTTGACTAGAATAATGTACTCAACTTTCAACACAAACATTCACATTTTCCAATCATTGACTAATTTCTATAGAGGTTTCATACCCACTATATTGGGGATGGTTCCATATGCAGGTGTTTCGTTTTATTCACACGATCTGATTCACGATTTGTTTAGATCAGAACAGTTGGCAAAATACACTGTTTTAAGCAATACCAAAACGTCACTCCCACTTTCGAAAACCAAAAGTGATTCATCGTTTGATAATAGAAAACCATTGAAAACTTGGGCTCAGTTGTTGGCCGGTGGAGGTGCCGGTATGTTGGCACAAGCTGCAGCCTATCCATTTGAAGTTGTTAGAAGACGGATGCAAGTTGGTGGTGTTGTCAATTCTGGTGGACAATTTTTCTCTATCGCTTACACTGCTGCTATCATTTACGCAGAGAGAGGTATCAAAGGTTTCTACGTTGGGTTAGGTATTGGGTTCATTAAGATTGTTCCAATGTTTGCATGTTCGTTCTATGTTTACGAACGTACCAAAAATTATCTAATGATTTAAAGAGAAGAAAAAAAAAAGAAGACAGGATTTTAAAGACAAACCAAACCATATCATGTTTCATTTTAATACATCGTATTATATATTTCACGTACTTATACTTTTTAATGAAATCCATCTTTATGCTTTTGGGGCTTTCTATTGTTGAAATTATTTATTAAATTATTCATACAACACCACCATCATTACTTTTTATAAAGGTCTCTCAAAATCTTCAGCAACAATGCCTGATTTGTTACACATAGATCTGAAAATACCCTCTTCGTTATTGAACAACTCCCAAGGAGTGTCAAACTCTTCAACACACCCTTTATCCAAAACCAAGATTCTATCGTAATTAATGATGGTTTTCAATCTATGCGCAATACACAAGATGGTACACTCATCAAACTCTTGAACTATAGTTTGCTGGATCTTGGCATCAGTTTCGTAATCAACAGAAGAAGTTGCTTCATCCAAAATCAAAATCTTTGAATTTTTCACAATAGCTCTTGTCAATGAAAGAATTTGACGTTGTCCCAATGAGAAATTTGAACCGTTGTCATCGACAATGTTGTCCAAATGAAATTTATGCAATGTCGCCACAGAACCATCTTCTTTGATTGAACCTTTAACTTGTTTCAAAACAGTTGGTAGTTCCTCCCTTGTAATGCATCCTGATCTCACCAATGCATCGTATAATGCATCATCTGCTAATTGACCAAACGGATCCAAGTTTAATCTAATAGTTCCTCTGAATAAAACAGGATCTTGTGGAATGATAGATAACTTTGTTCTTAAATCGTGTAAACCTAATCTTGATATGTCAACACCATCGATTTTAATAGCACCTTCAAATTCACATAGTCTGTACAATGCTGTCATGATTGTGGATTTTCCGGCACCGGTTCTACCACAAATACCAATTTTTTCCATTGGTTTGATACTAATTGATAAGTTTTTTAAAACGTACGGTAAATTAGGTCTATACTTCATTGCAACATTTTCAAAATTGATCGTTCCTGTACTTGGCCAGTGATCGGGTGGTGATGTGACGGTATCGTACGCTGCCTCTTGTGGTAAGTCCAATGCATATTCACAGATACGTTCAACGGACGAAAGATGTTGTTCTAGTTGACCCATTGATCTTGCTGATGAAATCAATTGCATTGAAATTTGAACCAAGTAGGAGATTAGCAAACCTGATGATGAGGCACTAATGTCAAACACTTGTGCAACACATAATAGTGAAATGATTAAGTTGATAGCTGCTGCACAGGCATGTAATGAGACAGCCAACCAACGTTGTAAAGAATTTCCTAAGAAATTAGGTTCGTTCATTCTATTGATGAAATTAGTGTTTCTATCGATGAATAGTTGGTTGTTTGAATATAATTTGATTGTATCTAAACCTTGTAAAACTTCATCAAAATTGGAGTAAACGATTGATCTTTGAATGGATTCGATTCTTTTAACTTCTCTTGATGATGCTTGATAGTATGAAAAGACACATAATGAATAACCAATGATAAAAGGAACACATATTGCGAAATATGGCATGTAAATGATACACATGATATAAATACCAATCATTGAACTGAAACCAAAAAACATTGTACGTGCTTGCTCTTGAATTTCGTTGTCTAAAACATCGGTATCTTTAGTGAATCTATTCAAAATTCTGCCCATCGGTGTGGTATCAAAGAAAGACATTGGTGCATGTAGAATTTTACCTAATGCTTGTAAATTCAATTTTGTTGCTGAGTTTGTTGAGATGTAAGCAATTGTACAAAATTGCCAAGTTGCACACAAGGAAAAGACAATTGTTATCATAACGTAAATACCAATGTAAAACCCATCTGGTTTGTTTGGGAATTTGTTGGTGGTCCAAAATGATAACCAAACGTTTTGAAACAACATGGCAAAAGTAGTGAATGCTAAAGATAATAAAAATAGCAACATTGTCAAGGGGAACCCAATTGATCCACACCCCGATTTCAAATATGCGGTTATCATTTTGGTTGGAATACCATTGGTTTGACGGTTTTCAAGTTGGATTAATTTACCACGGTCTTTTTCATATTCTCTCTTTGTTGTTTCCTTTTTAATAAGTTTCAATTCAGCGATATCATCTTCATCTTCATAATCAACACCATTTTCTTTAGCCAGCTCAATCAGTTTCTCATCACTATCACCTTCTTCAACTTTTTCACCTTCTTGTTGGAACTCCATTAGATTAGCAAATAGTCTATTTCTTGAAATCAATTCATTCTGCTCACCAATATCGATAGTACCATCACCATTCAAGAACACAATTCTATCAGCAGTACCAATCAATGAAAGTTGATGTGTTGCCAAAATTCTAGTTTTGCCACTTAAAACGCCCATAACACATTCATCCATAATCTGCTTACCAACTTTTGCATCAACTGCACTCAACACATCATCCAGTAAGATAATGTTATTCAATGACGATGATATAGTTGAATAAACGGCTCTAGCTAAATTAATACGTGCTTTTTGACCACCTGATAGATTGACACCTCTTTCACCAATCTCTGTTTGATCACCTGCTGGAAGAATGTCAAAGTCACTTTCTAATGCACAGCATTTTATAACAGTATTATATAGTTCGTCGTTTAACACTTTACCAAATGTAATATTTTCTTTAACCGTTGTATTTTGAATCCAAGGATTTGAACAGAGTAGTAAATTCCCTGATATTTTGATCGAACCTGATAGTCTAGGCATTGTACCCGATAACATTGAAAGTAATGAGGATTTACCAGAACCAATCGAACCTGTAATGACTATAAATTCGCCTTGTTTGATAGTTAAATTGATATTATGTAACCCTGTAAAGTTTAATAATGTTTGAGTTGTTGAAGATTCGTCATCATATCCGTCAGATTGCACTTTTGATTCACCTTCGTCTTTTTCATGAATCTCACTGCATAATGCATCTTTTCTTGTATCTTGACCACGTTGTAAATCGTCTTCACTTTCAATAATTTGATCCCAGTCGAATTCACCATCAACAACTTCAATAGCATTGGAATCATTGTCAAATGGTAATTTATGATATTCTGGGTCGGGTTGTTCTTCAGGGGCCAATAAATACGCTTGAACTCTTTTGCAAGCAATATAGGCATCTGTGGATGAACTTAAAGATAATGGTAATGTAGCAATACTGGAAGACAAAATGTTAAACAAGGCCAATGAGGAGAAAACGTTTGCTGAAGAACTTAGGAAACTTTTATCTTTGCCGTACATTGCTAGAAACCCAATTAATGACGCCAAACCTGGGGACGCTGCAGCTAATGCGGTGGTACAGTTTCTCAAGAATTGAATCTTTAACATAACTTTCATTTCTTTGTTTCTAATATTGGTGATCAATGATAGATATGGTGGTTCCCATGAATAATATTTGATGATCTTCATGCTATTAAGTAGTTCTTTAACGTATCTAACTCTTGAATCTGTAAATATATTAGCACCTTTTCTTAAATTCATCAAAGGTTTAGTCCCATAGGTGATGACACCCGTGATAGCTATGAAAAATGCAACACCAGCTAAAACTGCACCGCCTAAGTTAACCCCCAACAACGCAATAGTAATGGCAATTCCGATAGGTAGTGATAACAAGGTTGGAAAAAAATTTGTAGCTAAATCAATCTTAGATAAATCTGTACCCATCAAAGAAGTGATTGCCGAAGGCGAGTAATCTGCTCTTGATTTTCTATCCAATTTGAAAGATTTATCCAACAAGATCTTGGTTAGTAAACCTTTCACCTCACAACCTGTGAATGCAGAGTCATGAAAAAAATGAGCAAATCCAAAACCTGAAATCATGACTAAAACACTGATACCAATGGCATAACCGTAGCCTGCTGCATTGTTCTCGACTGGTAATCCAGCAGATTTTCTACTAACGTACTTGATTAATGAACGAACCAATAATGGATTCAAACCTATTGTGATATCCGCAGCACATTTATAAAAAATGCTCATAAGATACTCCACACGGAAAGTGTCAAACAAAGACCATAGCACTAAAGTTTCTGGGTATTTGAAGTCACCGTTTTCGTTGTTAACTATGAATCGTTCATGATTTTCAGAAGTTGGTTCAATCTTACGGTCCTTTAAATACTTGGACTCGGTAGCTTCACATCTTTTCTTGAAAATTTGGTTGAATTTAGTGGCTTGAACATTAACGTCTAAATCTGTACCTTTATCAACCTTGAATAGATCGTCTGCATAAAGAGTTCTCTTATACCCAACATGCAATATTGGAGTGACCCACCAAAAAAACAACTCACTAATAAAACTGGTGTGTCTGAATGGATAGGTAACTCTTTCTTCTTGGGTGGGAATTGGAGGTATTGATTTATTCCATAAAAACTTTGAAAGCATTCTCTTTTGTGGTGCTAATCTTGGATCTTGAATTATTGAAGATTCTAAATCATCAACCGTTGTAACTCTGTTTGAGGTTTCTGATGATTTATATTCCATTTTGATATTACTTGATGAGATAAACTTGAAGTTTCTTTGATCCTTTTGCTTTATTGCTTTATTTGTTTTGTAGAATTAGAATTAGATGTAAATATTATATGTTGAAGGGAATTTTTTCACTACGATTTAGTACAGTGGTTTTTCTTGTTTTTTGCTTCTTTTGAGAAGACTATAGGTTTTTATTGATTGAATGTGGTTTGATTTCTATGAAAAATGGGTTTTGATTTAGTCAAATTTACTCATCTATATATTGGTCTCCAGAAAAACGTAGTAGATTGCAACTCAAGATGGAACAGGGGAGCAAGAGAAAAATTGTTGTCGGTGACTAATTAATCTGTTCTGAAATATCCATATAGATAGATTGTTGCGGAAAGGTTCCGATCGGGGTCAACCGAAACCGTTAACATTTTTTTTGGACTTTCGGCCGAGTTGGTCTGTTATCAATTTCTCCTGTGCTGATTGTCTGGTCTGTGGTGTGGTTATAACGTGAGGTAGATAGTACCCACCCTAAGCTACTCACCACTTGAAACTTCTCATTCTTTGTCTTGCAGCTACGAGTGAACATCGTGGCTAAGAAATCTTCTTTCTTTGACTAAGAAAACCGAGAATCTAATCAAAAAATAATCCACAGTAAGAAAAAAGCCAAGAAAGAGCATAAAATAAAAAAGCCCTACCTAGCGCCGCACACTTATTTTTGTACAAACGGGGAAAAATGTTAAAGCCGCACAATTGGAGTATGTTGCAAAAAAACAAATTTAACAACAGACGGTGTTGATGGTTTTGAAGTGAATAAGAAGCTATTAAATACAACAGGTGCTTAAAACTTAGACTTATCGTACAATCTTAGACGTAATATAAAGAAACCTACATTCAAAATCGCTTCAAGTTGATCCGGAGTGAAATTACAGATCACAGATCACAGATCACGTGCCTTCGTGCAAGAATGGGGTAACAGGCGCATGAATAAATTTCAACAGAAACCCCACAATTTCGCTAATAGGTCCTAAATATAGTAAGTTACCCATTTGTTCTACACTTTTTTTATCTGTAACGGCTTAAAAGAAAAATTCGACAGATATCAACCTTCGTAACCGTTTAAAAAGAACACAAGAAATCATTATTGAACCAAATGTACAGAAGACGACATAAGAACAGTTGCTGGTTGCGATACATAAACGTCAGCTAACGTTTGATGCAAGTATTTGACGGCCCTCACTGCACCAAGAATTTATAAAAAATTAACATTTGTACTGTTAATGTTATGCAAGAACTAGTATTTAATCAACATCAGTAATAGCTATTAGCATTAACCATCAGCTGGCTTGTAGTGAATGCTATTATAGAGCTTTCGGTAAGAACGACGACCCCTCTACTTCAAAGTTGTCTAATTCTGCTTACATGATTTTGGTTGGTCTCATCTTTATGTGTCAAAAGTACATTAGAGCTGAATATATAAAGTTGCAAAAGTCGTTTTTCTGTATTAAAAACATTTTGCAGTATCAATTGCTGTTATTGTAACAGCTAGTTGTGTGAATAATTGTTTTTGGTATAGTTTGGATTTTAGGAAATTTGTGGAAAAATTGAGTGATTGCTAAATTGAAAAAATTAGTTAATTTTGAGAAATTGAAATATACCGTTCCTAAACGTAGTTAAAAGTTAGCACAGATTAAAATCATCTAAACACAATTCTCTTAAATGATAATTTGACTAAAAAGAGGTTTAAATTGGACCCTTTCAAAAGTCAGATACTATATGTTTTGCATATGTTTTTAAGTAATAGATAGACAACTTGTCGGATCTAATATATATTCAAGATAATTAGATTGGATTTACACGACCATTTAAGTTCCTTAAACAAGTTATTCAACTACCCTACTTTGATTAATGGTATCAAATACTAAGACTAATCAATTTGATCATTTTGTTGGGTAATTCTAATCACAGATAAGGCCTGAGTAATGATTATTTTTGTTTATGTACCATCCAATCGGATTTGTTAATTAGTATATTTAGTGACAAGAAGAGATGCAAGAATCATATTTTTATTGAAAGATTCTTGATAATTTGTTGGACAAATTATCATATAATGGTTTATACAAACTCCCAACATATTCTGAGAAATGCATATATAAATGGTGATTCAATTCTATAGCTATTTTCTTTATTCAGGTATTTTTCCTCATGAAGAGGAAATCATCTTTCTTCCCTTCTTTTAGAAAGAGATATAGATTTTTATGACAATTTATTAATAATTAAGTAACCCATGATTATGTCATCAAAGTCACAAGAATCTGACGCCGCTCAACTTCCAGAATTATCCCGTTACAACTTTTTAATACAGGGAGTAAAGCCGCAGAATGTAAACCTCCTCCATACATGTCTAAAAACATTTGCGCTGCAAACTTGATACACATACTGGAGAATAAATTTTAGAGTCGTTCAAATGATTATTTCACATTGCAACAGGTTTTTGTTCAATCCAAATTTATGTTTTGAAATCCTAGTAAATGCATAAACAATAATGAGTTATTCCAAGATTTTCCAATAAGTTAATTATTCGCTAAGCTCTTTTATGTTAACTGCAATCAAACCCTTCACAAAACGGGTTTAGACCCGCAAACGTTGGTCGATATTTTTTCTAGTCTGCCTAATGAGTTACTAAGATTGCTCATAACAGACATCTCCCTTGTCCGGCTCGTTATTTTATGCACCCATCCGATACTCCGACAACTTTTAAAGAGCCATATTATTTCAGAGATTAGACTCATTGATTCAGTGTAATTGAATGTAGAGATCAAGTCTTCAACATTGAAAGAGATTGACGTTCATTCTGGAGGGTTTTTTAATTTTATAGAACTCTTTAAAAATGAATTTAATGGCGCTTAAATTGAAGTATTGGAACTTGCCTTTGAAATCGACGAATGCTTTATCTTGGAGCAAAGTTATCCGATAAATAATTCTAAAACGCTTAGAATCAGTTATAGTACTAATTGGTTCTCTAGAGAGCCAAGACTAGAAGGCAAAATAACCCACAATTTTGTTTCAAACAGTTTCTTGAAGAATCCCTTCAACTGTATTCAACTTTGCGAATTACACAATTGTCCCAATCTTGTTGAAATTAGAATTGCTTATTCAAATGAAAATGATCATCATCAGTTGGCACAGTATAAACTTTTTCATTCTATCGACTTCAAAACAGTTTCCATTGATTGCCATATATACGTAAAGGAAGAAGATGACATCCCGCCATTTGCACTCATTGGTAACCCAGAAGCTACTAGTCCTCACTTCTATGGTAAGAGTTTACGTCTTCAATTATAAATGGTATGTCATCACCGAAACCTGTTAAATCCATTGTATCAAAAAGTTGAACTGGGTTTTGATTAAAAAACTGAAAATACTGGATACTTCCGGGACCACAGTTTTTGATGACGAAACTATATTTCTAATGGCATCCGCTGAAGAGTTAGGATATAGACACTAGATTAAGAGAAGAATTCCATCCAAGCAGTCACCAAGTAAAGCAGTCAACTTTGTTAAATGCTTTTGCTTTGAAGTTTTACAATTTAAAAGTTTTGAAATTGAAAGATTTGATGTTTGATGGTTGGTCAAACAGTACTTATTACATTGGGCGAAAATTTCCCAAATTTAAGCGTACTGCATTTGATATCGTGTAGAAACTTTTCAGTGGAATCCGTCGTCAACTATCCAAAAATACCTAAAAGAGCTTGCTTAAAGTACTGAAACGCCCTGCAACCTAACATTAGACTGTATTTTGAAACAAGTGCCATACTTAGAGAGTTTTGCAATTAACAACTCATTATCTGGAATGACTGAGCTACCGGTGCTATTGAAAAGCTTCAGAATTAACCTTAAACTGAGACAATCTTCCAATTTGATCAACGACTTGAGTCTTTTTACAAAAATTGGCCAGTTTCGAGACTCCTTGCAGAAAGTCGAATTTTATGTTGATCGAACAAGATTTACACCTTGTGATCCTGTACCTACATCTTACAGGGATACTTTGTCAATCCTAGGGTTACTCGTTGATGCGTCTCAGGAGCTGCAATAGTTTTCAAGAATAATGTCCAGAATAGTAATGATACTTATATGGAAGCAGCAGGAACTAGACCTGGAGCTTGGGCATCCAGGGGAGGTGCTTGATAATCAGTATAGTTATATATATGTTCCAACCACTTGTTTATTTGGGCACTTTTGTTTGTTCATGTTGTTGCTGTGTATTATGTTAAAATTTGATGGCGTTTTCATTTCTTTGTTTTAAAAGCGCCTGAAGTGTTTATTTTTCTGCAATAGTCTGATATTCATATTCATACCAATAACAACACTGAAAGCTTTTAGCTAATCCAACGAATACCCCAGTAGCTATTATTATAATATTAACAAAAGGGGGTCGTTACGCTAGAAGCGCGTTACGTAATTGATAGTGTGTGACTCTCTTTTTTTGATCATGTAACCTCAAAGTCTCGTCTGGGCCTGAAAAAAGTTGGATTTCGGCTTTAAAAAAAACCCATAAGCGTCACAACCTTCCTTTTTCTATTTCATTTGATTGCATTTGGGTTCGGCTTTGTGAAACTTATTAGTGAAACTTTAATTAGTCAGCATATAGCTGTAAAATGGAAAACAGCCAAACTTATAAATTAGTAGATATACTACATCATGTACCCAATGAATTGTTGGATATAATTGTCCAAGATTTCTCTTTTAGACACCTTATCGCCTTAAGTCAGCACCCCAAGCTCAGTACCCGGCTGTTAAATTATATCAGTCAGTATCAGGGAGTACGATTAGTTGATTTTGAAAAAGAGAATGTTATATTCAACTTTTCAACTGACAAAGAAATCGAGTTCAATTCCAACCTTTATAAAGATTGGTTAGCATTGATCCAAAATAATCCAGGCGACTTGCAAATACAGGTGTTGGAGGTTTGTTTTGAAATAGATGAATTTTTCATAGTATATGAGAAAGATTTATTAGAAAACACAAAAACCATTAAAATAAATTATTCGAACAATTGGTTTCTACTAGAACCATTATATTACAAGAAGATCAATGAAGTGACCATCACAAGAAATTTTATATCAGGCGCCTTCAATTTTGTCGACACTGTCAGCTTATCAATGTTGGAAAATTTAACGAAGATTACTTGTCCATACTCTTATGATCCACAGTTTTCTAAATACACGGGTAATATCATGGATAAGATACTTTCCATATCTGCAGGCAAAACGGTCATCATTGATTGTGATTTACATACACAAAATAGCCTTCCTCCACCAGAGTTTTTAGATAGTGAGTACCTTAAAAACTATGGTTATGATGACATAAATTTGGAAATTAATCTCTCAATGTTTTTTTATGATCCCATTTCTTCCGAATTTTTAGAGGGATTGGCATGGCAGTCAATGAAAAAAATTTGTATAACTAGTTCTGCTCTTTCACCAAGTCTTTCAATTCATGATGGATCAATCGACCCAATTAAAAACACTGAAGAGTTGTCACTTTTATGTCAGTTCCCAAATAATCATGCATGTCGTTTGAGTCTTTTAAAATCAGATTCTTTGAGAGTTTTGAAACTACAAAACATGCTTTTAGATGTCTATTCAACAAATTTAGAATTAGAGTTTCCAAATCTAAGTATTTTACATTTAATCAAGTGTCGTAACATGCTGGATATGAAATCTTTTCCGAAAACTCTGAAAGAATTAAATTACAGCCCTTTAGTTCCAGCTGTGTCATTCGATTTAATTTTAAATCAGATGCCATTGCTCGAAAATCTAACCGTTAATAACGCAGTTTCAGGTATGCAGCAAATTCCGAAGCAGTTAGAAAAGTTCAGACTTGACATATGCACAGAACACTCTTTTTTCGTCTCTGACTTACGTTGTTTTATGATGATGAAAAGGGGCAACCTATGTTTGAAGAAAGTGAACATGTTTGTGCATGATCAGGAGTTCTTGAATCGTTTCGAACCAATGCCAGAATTTTATTCAACTATAATGCCGAAAATGGATTCTTTAGAAGAAGCGTTCAAAGAGGCCGGGATAAAGTTCAGAAATAATTTGAAATCCAGCTATGATATGCAAAGGGAGAGAAGAGGATTGAAGTAGGAGATATAGCAAAAGTTATCTCTTAGACAAAGGCCAATTGACCTATTTGTAGTTAACACCCTTAATATACTGTATGTTTACCTCCTTAATTATGCGTTACTAAATCATCACTTATAGAGGAACCGAGTAATAGTAACCAACATGTTTGAAGGTGTAGAAAGCAAAAACCTTCTTCAAAATTAGGAAACTTTTCCCATATTTGTTAAGCTGCGACGCGTCTGCCATTTCATAAACCGGTTTTGGACGGTTATCTCAAAATTTAAAACAAAACATAAACAAAAACAATCAGATACCATGGATCAGCTCTATACACGGTTCTTTATCAAAAAGAAACGTCTTTACCACGCAAACATCCAGCCTTAAAACGCCTTCCAACAGAGAAATATATAACAGCCAATATGTCATCTGAAGGAACTCCTGAAAAGGTCATACCAGTGCTTTCCAAAACATTTAAATTTAACTCTAAGAAACCAACAAGGCGTCATACGTTGGTTTTACCAAGAGGCATCTTGAAACCATCTAAAGAAGAAAATCACACTATTTCCATCATACCAAAAAGTAAAATCAAATCAAGAAGAGTCTCATTTGCTACTGATGTTGATGTTCGTAATATCATTCATAGATCATACGATGATTCCGATATAGGTGCCAAGTTCAATCCTAGAAGAAAAAAGGATTCAATACAGGTGATTCCGTCTTTCAACCAAAATCATCAAATACCACCCTCATCATCATTAAAGAAAGCCATTTCTTCTGACCCACATATATCAGTTTTTAAAGAGCTTCCTGAAGAAACTGACGAAGGAGATGACGAAATTGATTTTTCACAACCGATTTCCAAAGTCAGAATATCTCTCGTTGAAACACATTCTCTTCAGTTCGAACCACTGTTAGCGAACGAACCTGTATCACATGGTTTGGAAAGCATGTTTGAACGTGTTTCTCAACTACCTGAGGATGAAGATGACAACTCAACAATGGAACTAACGGCTCCTTTCAAGAAAATGACTACAGAAGATCAAAGTCCTCAAAAACTACCAAATTCAAATATTATCCCAGCTGAACAACACCTTGAACAATCAAAAATGGGAAGTATCAATGATATTGAAGAAGATGGAGAAACTATGGAATTTACTCAAATACCTAAACTGAGTTCTGACCAAAGCGAACAACCAGAAGACCAAGAAGAGATGGAATTTACCCAGCCTGTTAGACCTCAGAAGGAAGAGATTGAATTCATACAGCCTATGCAATCACAGCAGGAAGAAGAGATGGAATTTACCCAACTTGTTCAGCCTCAAGAAGAACAAGAAGAAATGGAATTTACACAACCCGTGAGACTCCAATATACTAACTTCAAAGACTCCAATGAGCTACAAGATGAAAGTAGCACCATGGAACTTACTGAGCCAATCACGAAACCAGTACCAGAGAATGAATCTTTAGAAGATGATCAACGGCTAGAAACTGATGAAGTGGAATTTACACAACCGATTAAAAATTCCATTAGTGAACAAGTAGCCGAAATTGCAAAAGTTGAAATGACTGATCAGGTTCACAACGAAGAAGAAACAATGGAATTAACTACAAAGTTAACAGCTGAATTTGGCACGCCACTAAAGGCAATTGAAAATAAGCCTTTAACCCCTTCATCAAGTGGTACTAAAAGAAAACGTGCTGATCTCAATGGTTCACCACAAAGTGTATCTAAAATTGCAAGAAAGCTTGATATATCTCCATCAAAACCCAAAGCTATTTCTGAAAGTTTGAATACGCTTGCTAAAGAACCGTCTCCAATACACGTAGTTAAACAAGTGTCGAATACTGAAGAGTCGAACAGTGCTATGGAGGCAATTCCAACAATTGAAACTAAACCAAGCGACACTTCGCTGGATACTGAAGAACGGGAGAGTTTTATGAATTCAAGTTATGCTGATGAATCTGTGATTATTTCCGAAAAGATCCCTTTAGCAGAAGTCACAATGGACTCGGTTGATATTGATGCAGAATATTCCAGTGAAGAAGAGTACCCACAAATCCCAGTCTCAGAATTTCTTGAATCAGTTCAAGTTACATTTTATGATAACCTTGGACCAGCGGAAAGAGAAGTTTCTTTTCCGACAACGGAAAGTTCTAAACCAGCAAAGGTTGATTCTGTTGAATATGCGGTTGCATTCTCTCAACTACCGGATTATTTCCATTATTCACATTTGATCTCTGAGTACAAGCGAAGTCTCGGGGATAAACGTGCCGCTATTGAAGAACATGAAAAGGCTATATTTGAAGGTAATTTATCCATAAAAGAATATTTTGATGCTGATGAGATTCAACTAAAACCAAAATTGAACGACAACTATCAAGGATTGGCAAGTTATGCTAGACAATTGGCCACTCAAGAAAACTTGGAATTCATGATCACCACTACGAACCAAGTTAAAGAAAACTATCACTTTGATAAATGTAAATTACAAGGACTGATTGAGGAGACTATCATTAATAACAAGACGATTTCATCAGAATGTGAGACTTTATCAAAGACAAAACTGAAGTTAAAGAACAGATTGTTTTCTTTACAACATCAACAGAAAAACTTGGACTCACAGGAAAAAACCAATTTAGAGCGCTTGAAGACCAAACTGATATCAATGATTGAAGAAAAGAAGAGACTCTCGGATTTGAAATCATCGACTCAAGAAGCAGTCCAAGATTTGAAACTACAGATCCAAAATCAAAATTCAACAAACAGTGCAGTTTCAAAAAAGGTTGATCATTTAACCAATGAAATATACAAAAACAAAATTCCATCAAAAGCAGATCTGCTGAAAATAAGCGCTGGCTTTATTAGTTTACAGCAGCAAACACATTTAGAGTTGGTTTCATTAACAAGTTCAAAATTAACAATTTTAGTTAACAAATTGGTTACAATCACTATCAATTTTGAAACTTTATCCAAGGAGATAGAATTTAATAATGATAGTCTTCCATCAGTGGATAATTTGAGCTTGGTCAAATTAAACAACATTTTTCAAAACAATTTAGAACGAGTTGATGAAAGGCAAATTAAACGGTACATAGTTACAGTAGTCAATGCTTGTGAATCATTCAAAAAAGTATCCAGAGATTTGAAGCTCTTAACCCATTATTATATGTTTGAAGACCCTGTCACTGATAATAAAGTTACGTTCTCAGTCGTTAAGTCAGACAAGTACAAATTATCAATCTCCTTCAGATTAAATGACTTGTTGAACTTTGCAGATGATTCTATTCATGTTTCTGCTAATTTGATGGTTTTTGATCGAGAGAAGTATGATAAACTAACTTTGTTTGAAGAGTTCAAGAAGGTTAGAAGTGTCAGAATTGGATTGGTTAAAAGATTTGTTATTAGTGAATGACTACCAGCAATGAAACCATATATCGTATGGATGAATCATGTGCGTTTAGGGTATAATTTTGTTTTCATTCGCCATTATAAGAAGATTACTTTGTATTTCTAGTTATTTATTTATTTGTGATACCCTTACCCTTAAACTTCACTTGGCCAATGTAGTTCTGTAAAGCTATGTATTATTATGATATATTTATTGTACTATAAAGTTAATTATACATTACTATATAGATATATAACAATTCAAAAAAAAAAGATTCAAAAAATGCCAAAAAAACATTTAGAGGTGTGAGGACATTAGTTCGTGAAGCATAAAACCTTGGACTAGGCAGGTCTATAGAAATATAAAACCTAAAGCGCTTTTCAAACGTCCATGCTAAAGCTCAGTCCGATGTATTATCATGATCAGACAGATTTAATCCTTCCAAATCTCTCATAGTAACCTCATCAAAATTATCAGGGTGTTTTAAGTTCACTGGAACATCAATTAAATCATTAGTAGCTCTATTTTTCTTGTTACTATTAGTGATACTGCTTGTAGTTGTGATGCTTTCCTCGTCTGTGCTCGTGTATGGAATGATATTGGATTCCGTGACAATGTGTTTCGGTTTCAAGTTTAGTCGCATTGTTGTTTCAGTGATTATCGCAGCATTTGATGATGATGATGATGACGGCGATGATAATGGTAGTTTGGTTGTCGTTGTTGTAGCTGTGGACGCTGTTCTTTCTGGTATTCTTGCCGTTGATGAAATTTTATTCACTATTGGTGTTGATAATGATTTTCCTCCGAATGAAAGCATTAATTCTGCTTCTGAATTGGAATCTGAGTCGGATTCATCAGTGGATAAGGACAGTGAGGATGAGTTTCTGGAAATGTTCTGCATTGGTAGTTTCTTACCGTAGATGTGATGTCTCTGTTGAATACTTGTGTTCTGATCTGGTAGTCGGGTTTGGGCTGACTGAGATTGGTTTTGAGGCTGTTGTTTCAATGATATGCTCGGAGCTAGTCCTGGTGATCTTTGCTGTTGTTGCGGTAATGGTTGTCGTGATGAGCTTTGTGGTCTTATCAAAGCAGAACCCTTGTGCTGGTTTGGATTGATTAATTGTTGTTTTGAGAATGTAATTGGACCTTCATCTTCAGACGAATCAGAATCTTCGGACTCGTTAGAAAATACAACTTTGCGTGAATCTCTGCGTTGACCTCTAACATTTGTGACTATCGACTGTGATGGTGATGAAGTTGCTGAATGTTTATTCTGATAAGGAGCTGGTGCTGCTACTATTGGAGGTTTGAAATTGTTAGCTAGCGCAGGTGGTCTTCTACCATTTGCTAAAGTATTGTAGTAATCTTTTGTTACTGATGGTGTGATCGGATCCATTTCTGTTGGTTTTAGGAAATCTGGGATAGAAACAGCAGAGGGCATTCCAGAATGCAGCGGTTGATAATTTGCATCTTTAAATGGAACACCAGTTGGACGGTATAACTGCTGCTGTCTTGAAGAATCAGTTGACGACGAATATCTTTGACTACTTGAAGATGAGCTTGATACCCTACTTGCAGTTGTCGGTTGGTAATTGTTGAACCTAGATTGGTAACTTCCAACATTAGCAGCTGTGTACGGTTGAATTTCTGAAGCGAGACATTCGTCATAGTAACTGTCTAAAGAAGCAAAGCTGGGAACAACTGGTATAATGCCTTTACTCATTTCAGACTTTTTAAGTTCATCTCTGAAATCATAAGGGGTTGCAGTTGGTGTTGTCTCCTGTTGTGATGATTCTTGTATTGCTTTAAGTGGCAACTGCTTCATCTCATCTTCAGTGTATATAAAAGAATTCTGTAAATGTTTAGGTGATTGTGATTTACTTTCTGTTGTTAAAGTAACTTCACTTTCATTCACTGGTAACAATGGTTTTAAATCATTATCTTTATTGATTATGTCTGTCAACTTGAACAATGCAGATGACGTGAGATTGTTGTTATTGTTATCATTATTCAAAGCGCTGAAAGATCCAGCCTCAGCATTTTCTCTAGTTTCTATTAAGCTTGCACCAGCCGAAGAAACTGAATCTGTTGATGATTCAATTGAGCCAGCAATAGAACCACGGTGTAAAAATTGTGGATCCATTCTATGCGGTAAAATTTCAGCTCCTTCTTGTGAACAAAAATCGGTATCCATTGATAATTGTGAATTGGTTCTCATGTCAGAGTACCGTGCAACTGGTAAAGAACATGAAGATGACAATTCTGAATCAGAGGAGGGTTTCAATTGGGCTTTTAGGGATTGAACATAGAGATTTTGATGGGTTTTTGGTGATGCCGATAAGCCAGTCATTTTAAAAACATCAGTTAATTTCTTTCGCAGTCTATTTCCAATACCAATGACAGCTTCATCGACTTCTTTAGTGGTAACCGCAATTTTCATTTCATTACTCCAATTTGAGGTGTATTTTCTAGATTGTGTTCTTGTTAAACCCTCTAAAAAGAAAGGATGTTCTTTTATTTCATCTATCTCTATTCTTTCAAAAGGGTCTTTTCGTAGTAATCGTTTCATGAGATCGGTAACTTGATAAAAATCATGTGGAATTAACGGTGTTGAGGATTTCCATTCATTTGTATCAGGGAATTCCAGCTCATCTTTATTGATTGCATCAAATAAGACGAATTCAGTTTCACCATCAAATGGTAATTTACCGAAAACTAAACAGTATAAAGTGACACCTAATGCCCAAATATCAATCTTATATGTGACTTTCACATCTGACCCATCAGTTTTACATAGTTCAGGAGCTAAAAATGCAGGGGTACCTGCAGTTTTGGCCAATTCAAAATCATTGTTACCGTCTAAATTCGCAGCAAATGAGACGCCAAAGTCTGAAATTTTGACAATGTTGTCTTTAGAGACCAAAAGGTTAGATGGTTTGATGTCTCTATGTATAATCCCTTGATGATGTAAATATTCAACCCCACTAACAACCTCCCTGAAAATGTTCTTTGTTTCTTGTAATGTTAAAAGAGGTTCTGGCTTGAAATCAGTCTCTTCATCTTTCTTCTGCCAATGTATCTCACCTTTTTCCAAGTATTCTAAAACCATATAAATCTTTCTTGAATTTTCAGCATCCATTACCTCTATCAATTTAACAACATGCGGGTGCGAACACTTTTTCATGATTGCAATTTCTCTTCTTATTTTTTCTTCTTGAGTAGAACCTCTTCTCGTTGCTCTTCCCAATTTTGGTTTGACGGCTCTATCAACAATCTTAATGGCTACTAATTCATCTGTATCTGTGTCTTTGGCGAGTTTAACTTTCCCATGTTGCCCACTTCCTAACTCTTTGATAATCTCATAAGTATTCAAAACTCTTTTTCTAGTTACGGGGTTGTAGTCAACGTGAACATAATGTGTTTCTTTCACTTTCGATTGAATTTGGGATAAGGCTGGGGTTGAGGAAGAGCAAGTTCCTGGAGGGGATAATTTGGGTAATGAGTGATGTTGTGCTTTCAAAGTATCAGCTTTTGTCAACGTTGTTAAATTAGTCGTTGATGTTGGGTTTCTATGTTTACTGAGAAGCATATTGAAGTTATCTTTAGATGAGGATCTAATCAATGATGCATTACTTTTTCTTGTTGGTAATAAAGGACGTGTATGGTTGTTCAAATTTTCTATAAGCTTATTCAAAGATGTAGTAGATCCGCTTCTTGATGTTGAAGGTGAAGTGAACGGGGAAGATGAATGGGGAGTTGAAGAGGTTGTTCCAGGGTTGTGCGGCGATCCAGATTTTGAGAGTGAGAACATATCGCTGACTTTATGGGCAATATCTGATATTGTATGATGTGAAGATTGTCTCCTTAATAGTGAAGGGATTTTGGGGTTATGCTGATGGGTGTAGTTACCATTTTGAAGATTCGAAGGAGATAATCCTAAAGAGGTCGTTGAAGATATGCAAGGGTTCGAAGAAGAGTCTGTTATAGAGATTGAAATGTGCTCGTCAGTTGGGATATCAGATATTGTATTCAAGGCTGAACTACTGTTGACTCTAATTTGATTTAAAGTTGCAGGGACTGTTGTGGATTTTGGTTCTGTGATGTTTAGTCCAGGTCCTGATGATGCTACCTTATGGTGTACCTGGTGACTGTTATCGGGCATTTTGTGAGCTTGATGAATGGAGAGCAGTGAACGGCCAAAATGGAGACGATCTGAATGTTGTCACAGGTAGATACTATATCAAGCGTATTAAGGTATAGTGCGTGATTATTGGATCATATGTAAAGGTGGGATAGAAGAGACAAGTAAATGAACAAAACGTTAATCAAAAAAAAAGGTCAATCAACAAACTCAACAACGGTTAATGTTTTGTGTGTTTGAATATATGTGTCAAAAAAATGCGGGAATGTGCTAATAAATGTCGTGTGTGCGGGAGAATTTCACAGATTGAGAAATCCTATTCCATCCTTCTACGTCGATCGGCTTTTTTTCTTATTCTTTTGTGTGTGAGTCGAATGAAGTGCACAGCCACTCTGTAACACCCGTACACTTTACCAGATCACGTGATTGGTTGGTTGCTTTTTGCTGAACTACAACTACAACTACTCTCACCATCAACAGTTTAGTCCGGGTCGAATCATCATATTACCTATGTTCTCCGATTCAAAGGATTTGCTCATATTCATGTATTTAGTCATTGATAAGAAATCAATCAATTAAATAATTAATCGATAAAAAGAGCAACGAAACAATTTAGCATTTGAATGTCGCTTAGAGGAGTTAAAAAAGTTCTCTACAGAACTCCACATCACCTTCTCGGTAAAAAATCAACCGAAGATGAACTTATCAAGTCCTGGGAACACGATTTGCAAAATGCAATTGGAGGTTTAGAGTTTCTTGAATCTCAGCAAGTCAAATGGAGTAAATGCTGGAGTACCATCTTACAAAATTTCTTGAAAATTAATGAATCTTTCAAACAATTGCATGAACCTATTGCTGAAGAAAAAGAGGGCGATGATGATGATAAGGTGAAGTACGATGAAAACGAAGAATTCTCAAATATTACAATGAAGGAAATTCATCAAGCTGAGAAATTGTTCCGTATTATATTTGATCAATTATCACATAGAATTGAAGTTGGTAGAGATACATTTACTGAACAGTGTCACGAGATGAAGGAAAATTTGAAGTTTTCTATCAAATTAATAACTAAAAGAAATCACAAAAAAATTGATTGCGATATGCACTATAATACAGCTGATAAATTATTGAGCATTCAACAACATAACAATAAAGACAAATCAAAGTTAGAGCATTCCAAAAACCAATTACTAGAAGCTAGAGTAGTTTTCAATGATCTTGACAGGAAAGCCAAATTGGTGATTCCTCAAGTTTTGGAAACCCTTTCCGAATTTATCAATAAATTAACGATTAAGTTGTACTACCAAAACTTTGATTTGTTCAAAATATTAACCAAAAACATTGACAAGTTTTGTAAGTTACACGGTCTCATAACTAGATCCGAAGAATTGGACTATCAAGTTATTGTGTCAAATTGGAACGATCAGTCCGCTCAAGGACGTGATAAATTGAGTTCATTAGAAATGCTAAAAGAGTACAAACAATTCAGAGACAAAAATCTATTAGATAAGACAACACACCAAGTTAACCACATTGCAGGTCAAGTTGTCGATTCAACAATAGGTATCACGAACACGCTATATACAAAAGCTTTCTTCCCAAATCAGAAATTAAACATTCGACAATTCAAGATTGAAAACCCTGTTAGACCGTATTCAAGGGAAGGTATGTTTGTGACAGCTACTGATCCAATCAATTTTTTGTTGGAGGAATTGAGAGATAAAGAATATGGGGCGAATGAGGAAGATTTCGATACTCCATCGGATGAGTACACTTTAGATCAAACCCTTGATCAGATTACTGACCCTCTTAATGATAACGAGAATAATGCGTTAAATGGTGTATTGGATTATCCAAGCGAGGCTGCATCATCAACTCCATTACCATCACCAACACCACCACCAGATTCCCAATGGATGAAACCGCTTTCTTTAAAACGTTCCAACATGGACCCAGCCCAACCTTCTTCAACACCATCAGCCCCACCACAACCAACAACTCATATTAAATCAACGAAGAAATCCTCATTCATGCCTTCATTGACATCAGAAGTTGATGAAAGTTCATCACCAACCATTTTGCCCAGACATCCAACAACAACAGCAACAGCGTCTAATCAAAGAAAATCATCATATGCAGAAACAATATTATCGTCTCCATTATCAGATAAATTCACAACAGAAACGTCCAAATACACCTCTGTTCCAATTGAATCCATCAAAAACACGATAAAAACAGCGATAAGCAGACCAGTTATTGAAACTGCGCCGGTTTATAGCATTTCCAAATTATATGGTGACCTACTGGATAGGCAAGGTATGCAACGGTGGGTTTCTACTCAATCGAGTATTTCAGCTTCTTTGTTTTCTCAGTATGTCGAAGCCAGGAAATGACGTGAATAAATAGGCATTCAATGTATGGGTATGATGTCTGGTATTACTTGAGTCTTGTTTTCGGTTTTGTTTATCAGCGATATTTATCATTGGTTCCTAGTGTGTGTGTTTTTTATCTTTCTAGAATATCAGTTAAGATAGGAAGCAGCACAGGAGAAACTTTACGATATGAAGATTGCTTTGGGCACTTTCTGTTTTACTTTTAACTTATTCTTTGGTGTAAAACATGACTGATTGAATTTTTGTAACTATAGCTTGTACAAGTATGTTTCATGTTTCATGTTTAAAATACTTTTCTTTTTGATCTATTCGAGTTCAATATCCTAACAACTGAGGGCTGATGAAAGTTTCAAACATAAATTATATTCATCTTTCATTGTATTTCCATATTATTATAAGGGCGATACATCCTTGAGCTAAAAATTTTATGCTTAGGTGTCAATATGTATCCTTTTTTAAAAAATGCTGAAAGAGGCTATACAAAGCGAAACAATCATGTTTGTTATAACAATCATCCAACTATTGGTATTAATGCATACTCAGAAAGCCAAATTCAAGCAAAAAGAGGTGTTAATATTTTGCAGGATCCGTTTCAAGAGTTGTCAGCACTAGCAGTGTCATGCTAATTATAGAAGCTTGTGAAACGATATATACAAATATGTGAAAATGCTAGCTCTTGAAAATTTAGTTTTCAAGAATAAAAGAAGAAAAAACAAAAAACGGAGAACTTATCCATTTGTAGAAATAGATAAGAATTTTCCTTGTATGAATCTATTACAGCATTCTATATAGAGTTTTGAAAATTTTTGTCTAAAGAACAGCGTAAGTGTAATATGGAGGTGCAGTTCAGAAATGTTGTTCGGTGTTTGCTGCTGGTGTAAGAATCAAGCTTGCAGACACAAATCACTTGAGTCCTAATATATTCCTAGTAGGTTCTATTTGCCTTTTTTGACCTCTTTTCCACCTCTTTTTTACTCAATATGTTTACATGTATATATGAACACATAAGCTATTTTTGTATGAAGGTATATATAGAAAGGGACTAAATATAAAAAAACATCAATAGTGTATATTTTAAGAGACATTTAAATGGGGCTATTACTTAAATTAAAGAAACCTGTATGCATGCATATGCAAGCTGTATAGAACTCTTCAAAAACAGAAATATGTATATACATACATGTGGTCTGATGGATCTTCCTAAATGATTGTTCTTTTGAAAGTTAATAATTAATAACTGCCGATAAGCGGTCCGAGTAAAATATACCTGGTTGAGATCTTCCCTGGTAATTCTCAAAATGGTATAAACTGTGGGATATATATAATAAGAAACAAACATACTAAACATCCACTATAACAATTGATAGACCTTATTCAATTTAAACTGTAATAGTCACCAGCTGATGTTTTATATTATATTTATATTCATACGGTAAATCTTCTAGAATAGGTTATCACATAAACTATTATAACTATTGAGTTACTGTTGTTGAATTTTATTACTCAGTTGTTGGCATAGTAGTTAAAACTATTCCATCAATGCTAAAAGGTACCTTAAACTTCATAGAACTTCTTATAATTACATGCTTTGTGAGTGAATATTTTTGAATCTCCTTGCCTTGGGCGGATCGATCGTATTAAAGGTGGGTGGGTATTACATTTCAAGAACAATACTTTCTGCGGGGAAACACCAATGAGAGATCCCTCGCGCTAACATTCTTTTAAAAAAAGCATTCTATTTTCAACGAACTCACAGGTGAACGCTTCGACTTAACAAAGAAGAACATTCTGTATTGTATATATATTCTGTATCACTCAAAGCTTGTGACAGTACTAGCTTTAAGTTTGAAAACTCTAATTGGTACATTGTGGTAGCTATCTTTGAGTTCTTAATATGCATAGAACAAATCCAGTAAAACAACAGATACACTTTTCTGCATCACGCATGCGTTGCCTGTCGTCTGTCGTATAAATGTACTTGCAATATATTATCGATCGAGTTATAGTCATAAATAGCACACAAATGAGTGAAGTAGGTAGTCTGTAAAATATCCCCTTTTGTTCTATCAATAGCCAGACATCTAAAGTCATATACGTTTGTTTGCCTTTTGGACCTCTGAATAATGCCTGCTATATGGAAAAAAAGAAGAAAAAGAAAAAAGAAAGAAAGGAACATTCCGATAAGAACGAGCTGGTTAACATCATAGTTTGTACACAATAAACAACGTTACCCACATTGTGGTGCTCTGTTCTGTATATTCTCTGTTTTTTACAACACGGCTGAACTAAATCTTATTATCACCAGTTTTCTTTCCTTTGCTGAGCAGCTATTCGCTTGTGCAGTTCAATAGGAGTGTACAGCTAATTGCAAGCAAAACACTTACGAAACAATATACAAGGAGAGTTTAAACGCTTATTTAGACTAGTTACATTTTATTAGTAGTACATTCCTATCCAATCTTGTGTCATTTGTGAAACCTACACGGTGAGAAAGTCCACTTGATTGGTTTTATTGTCCTTAGAGCCTCTGTTACATTTCTCAATAAGATTGTGCCACAACTGGTAATCATCCTCCCCAAATCTTAATCCATGAATTTGTTGTCACACACAAAAGCAGCAATCTTATGTAAGAACTTTTACAGACGAATAAAAGGCAACTCGGTTTCTTCCGCGTTTTGTTCGAAAGTATTCTTTTTTTCTGTTGCAGGAATGTTGATGGATTTTTAAAAGTTCTTTCACTTTGGTAGAAGAAATGCCACGGTTGGTCATTAAGTTTCCATTTGAGGGTTTCCATTTGAGGGTTTCCATTTGAGGTGATCCACAAGTATACCCTACGAAAATTATTGTTCTTGACAAAAACAACGTTTTATTCCATGTATTCACTGAAATTGTTTAGGTATCACTGAATACAGAAAATCAGAGAGGAAAAGTAAACTTGATCTATTTTTAAATGACATTCTAGGGAATGTTACTACTATAACTAAAAGTGATTATCCTTATTGAATCGTGAAAATGAAAAGATGGAATGTATGCAATTCAGTAGCTCCAAATTCTACCTCTCAAGCGTCATAATAGATAAAGGGATAAAGTGGGACGATGATGCTTCTTTGCAGAATGTTCAAACAACCGCTATTGCATTACATTAGAGTGTTTTCTTTTTCAGAAAAGTAGAGTGTAATAGTGTGCACACAACAAGCCTTCGAGGAAAAAAAGCTGCTTCGTGTGTTTTTTTTATCAAGGGTTTTCGCCTTTAAATAAATGTATCTCTTCGAATTATTGTTTAAAAAGTACCATTACATACAAGCTCGTTCTCGTATTCAAATTAAAAGGATTCTTAACAGAATCACAAGTCCAGAGTGGAAGGTGGAGAGTATCAATAGACGCTTCCTAATGGGTATTAAGTCTCACTACCACTTTATATATGCATTGGAACGTTACAATTTCAAATATGACAAATTCTTAATAATTCTCACTTGTTAAGCCGCTGCAGGAACAATACGGGAAACGAGACTTTACGCATCGAGCTTGCCTACGAAGATGAACTTACGGAATTTATGCACAGAAATGGCATCCGTTTCTTGCCACTGTGTGGATTACTGAAAAAAACCTTTCAAAATTCACGATCCCTTTAAAAAAAATTGTTCCATCTTCTTACATTACCCCAGGTTGCTCTTTTTTTTTCTCTTGAATGTTTAGAAGCATAATTTTAGATTCATGTGTTGCGAACGTTTGAGATCAGAAATAAAAAAAAGATGGTTTGAAAATTTTCATACTTTTCACCGGTTGCAAAATAATGACAATAGCTCAGACTTACTTTGGCAACATTTTAATGCCCAGAGTTAGTAGTAATTACAACTTTTAATCTGGAAACTGTGTTTTGACTCTGTTGAATCGTCACCTGATATGAATATCAACCAGTAAATAGAATCTTGAATTACTGACTACGCAACACTTTATACTGCTAGAGTGTGATCGTACTCAAACACTTTTAAAAAGTAATCAATCAGATAATGCTATCATCGAAATATAATGCAATCTTATATTAAATATAAACAAGGAGAAGAGAAGTGAGTAAGTTAATAGCTTAATAAAAAACAACGGAAAACCAAATGAATGAATGAATGAATGAAAAATGGTTGGAAGAAATGAAATTATAGAATAGGGATTAAAAGAATGGCGCAATTGCAATATAAGAAAAAAGAACTAAAAAGCGTAGAAAGAACGTAACAACCCAAACCCGCATAAAAATATATATATAGAATCAGAAAAGGGGCATAAGACAAGGAATTTTGTAGTAGACCAAAAAGCAGTATTAGTGGTGGTTTAAGACCATTGAGTTAATAGTGGGATTTTAAGTATGGACATTCAGAGTCGCCACCGTTTTCAGGCAAGATATGATAATCAAGCCAATCTTCAGCTTTGAATCTTTGACCACAGTAACAAGCGCCATAACATGGCAGCTTATCCCTAAGGTTGTGTGATTTCTTGTCTTCACCATTATCAAATTTGAAATGGCAGTTCAGTAAATGTTTCTTGAAATCGTACGGTCTATTGAATTGACCAGTTTTGTGAATGCATGTTTCTCTTGGATAAATGCACCTGAATCTAGAAATTGCTTCATGAGTTCGTAAATGTCTTGATATATCTCTTGTTATAGACTTCCCGCAAACAGTACAAACCTTGGGTTTGAAACTTTGTCTAGGGGATGTATAAGGACTAGAAGTAGCAGATTTAGCCTTTTTAGTATTTTTTTCCTGTGTTGTTGACCTTGTGACCTTTAATGGTAAAACACTTGTAGGAGTTTGCTGAGTTGGAGTTAAAGGTGAAGAAGAGTAGATGGTTGAATTAGAGTAACTATTAGAGCATGGAAGAGTTTGTGTAATGCATGTAGAGCCCTTGCTGCTATCTATTGAGGATAAAGGAGATAAAGCCATCAGATTGACTAGGTCATTATCATGACCAACAGAAACAGACGATGATGGTGGAAGAACAGGTGAGGCATTATTTGAATAGACCAAGGAAGAATAGTGATTTTTTTGTGATTGACTATAGCTTTGGCTGTTGATATAGCTGTTACTACTATAATCATCAGATGAAAAAGAAGTCTCATTTTGAGGAGGGCAACAAGCTTGGGCAGGAACTAAATTGAAGCCAAAAGATGTTTGCTTGGAAAAGGCATCAGGGAGTGAATGTAAAGCATCAATATGGTCTGTGGTAGAATCTGCTGGTTCACTAATTGACGCAAATGAATATAGGGATGGGGTTGGGTTTGTATGGGTTTGATCTATTGAGATGTTATTCTCGTAGTTGTTAATTTCATTTCTGTTGTATGGAGGGGAGAAGAATCTACTTATTTCGGTTTGAAGTTGCTCGAGATTAGAGGATGTAAATCTAATAAGGTTATCTTCAGATTGGGATTTTTGGGGTTGGAGTTGTAACATTGAACTTTCCATGTTTTGTTAAATTTTATTTATTTATCCATGTAGAGAGAAATCGATTATTTCTTTGTATTAAAAGGAATTCTTCAAATTTTAGCAAGGGGTTAACTCTGAATTTTGAAAATCGGAGGAATCAGGGTTATACTTATATATCTTTTTTCTTTTTTAGAAGCATTTATGTCAAGTGTTTCAAAGACAAAGGAAAAAGTCATAAACAAAAACGTCCATGCAGGAAGTGCTTTCTAAATCTCAAACTAAATATAAAAAGACATAGATTTTTTGATTTGTTCATGTCAACAAAAGACAAAAAACTTTAGTCATCATACTGCGTGCATCTGCAACTTTTACTAGGTTTTACCAAATACAGTAATGCGTATACAGCAAGAGCAGGTGGAAGGTGTAAGCAAGCGTTTCTTCCATGCGTAATTAATATTCTGGAATTCATTGACAGCCCCATGTGCATACATAGAGTGCGCATGACGCGCATCTACAAGTGTAAAAGAAATTCTTCTGAATAGCTCACATGGCAACCTTCAAAACTATAAACGCTTTTGTTTCTATGCACACTCCAAAAATTTCATCCATTCTAAAATTCTCTTGGAGGTAAGCAGGTTTACTAACTCGGCACCTTACCCATGTTTTCGTATATTATCTATGCCGTCGGCAATTAAATGGGAAACATGTCTAGACTTGGTTTCTATTAGCGTATTCCGGCATGCAAACTTATTTTTGTCTTTGGATTAATTGGGACACAATACACCAAAATACAAAGACTATAGACTCTAAGAGTTGTATATCGTCACATTTATGAATCTGGTCGTTAAGGAGGTTCTTCAACTATAGCTAGACATTCAGAGAGAAAGGGTTGTAGTCTAATTTGGAGATTTAGCAATGAATTTTTATAGTATTCTTTTCGCATACCTTTATTGATTGAATTATAATATTTTTTCTCCTCCCTAATCTTTTAAAGAACTAGTATCTTGTGACATCTAATATTAATGCGCTCTAAATTTTGTCCCAAAGTATCAGAACCTTTATTCTTTTCTTCTGGAAAAATAATCACTTTTTGTAACGTCCATAGTAAGTAAGCTTTAACAGTTTCTGCGGTTGTTGGACGCGGCGGCAGTGCAAGAAAGTTGTATATCAAAATGGTAGAAAAATGTAACTAGTAGATAGATGGGCTCTGTGATTCCCATTCGACTACTGGAAAACAATTAGACTATACAATCAGACTCTACAATATAGGCCAAAATGCTATAGAATGCAGCATCGCTGAATAAGATCCTACTATCTTCTGTTGGACATTTTTCACAATTATGTTTTCTCAAGGCCCGTCTGAAAACGGGTTTTTGAATTATCTGAAGATTGAAAACTGCAAAAAAATTTTCAGTGTTCAAGATGTTCACAGATATGTAACTAAACTCGTCTGAGAACATCGAAGACCGATCAGTGCATCAGCTTTTGCGTTATAAAATTGAATTTATGTAAATGTGTTTTTTATTGAATACAAAGAGCTTGGACCAGGGTAATCATTTATTGGCTATTAATCTTTTGCAAAACCTCCTGTGTTGCTTGGCCCCAAAATTCTATATGATCAATCCAAATCCGCCTGAGGATAGATACACTACATGAGCCACATGATGGTCGTAAATTTGCTCCGTATTATTATGTACTATATTTTTGACCGATTATTGTTTATTCTAAGCATCTATATTATGTTATAGCCTTTCCTTTGAAGTGGCAAGCTGTCCTCGTCACTCAACGGGCACAATAAATGCATTGATGAAATGCTATTTTACAAACGAGCCTAGCTCGGCCAATGAGAAAAAAATGCAGTCCCTAGTTTATACATACATAACGTATATTTAGTAACTTGTTCTCTTTAGGATCATGGATGGATAGAGCTTGAATAGTAGTGAGTTACTAAGTAATGCAATCAACCTTACCAGTCTAACCTCAATTTGGTTCCTTGGTTTATCCGATTCAAGTAGACGAATCTCTTGTTGTCGGTATTAACCGATGGTGCATAGATTTCGGCATTATTATTGGAAACTTTCGAATCGTCAAGAAAAAGCAAAAAAATGCTGGTACTTGATGAGTTTGGGTGTTAAATTTAAGATGTTTATTTCAAGGATAGCAGCAGTTGCATATAGAGTTGATCATTTGCCATTTTTTCTCCGTTCATCATCGATCATCATCCCTAATAGACCAGAGGGTGTAAATCATTTCTTCGTTACGCTATCAACAAGTGATATATGCAACATGTTTCGCACATGCATATCTGGTCGCTTTTGTTGTGTGCATGGAACAAAAAAAAATGAAAGCAAGAAGCCAACATAACAGATGAAGTCAGAACTCTGGAGTTAGTGTACTTGAATATTGAGAGCTACAATGTTGTTCCCAAAGGGGTAAAATTTTGACGTAAATTGTGTGCTCAATGTATGTGACCTGAGGTGTGTGTAAAGCATTTGGTTGAGCGGCATTTGAAGGCTCGCTTCGTCTCGTCTGTTGAAATTCTTTTTACCCCGTATGAACGACTAAGAGAAGACCGATAGGCATCACCTAAAACTTTGATGTGTATCTACTTTGTTTTATAAAGGTTATAATAGTGTTGTTTGGTTTCATTAGTGTAAAACAAATCTTGATTATTCACAACCTATTAGTAACATTCGGGCTATAATTCAAAATTTAGTTTGGTTCTTGTTCTTCTCATGCATTTTGAGGCCAAGGAAAAAGGAGCAAACCAAGCCTACCAGCAATTTTTGTTTCAGATCCATACCCCCATAATGCCCTATTTGTTGTATTTAGAGATCGTCGTCATCAATCGGAAGGCTTTATAACCGCTTGACGGTATATAAACAGATTATATTCACGAGTGTTGTTCTCTCAAATGATATCCTCACTTAGTAAGCAGAAAATAGTTTGTATTTAATGCCGCTGTTAATAAAGATTTAAATGCTGGTAAATCTTTTCCAACTCAGCACAAACAATATTTGGAAAGAGTTCTCATTATATGCGGTGATGGTGATGGTGATGGTGAAGATTTCTCCCATATCTGATCCAAGATTCCAAAAAAAGAAAAGTCCGCAATATTCTTGTGTTACGTTGAATTTGAAATTATAGTTGAGTCACTTCCATGCATATATTACAAAAGTGGGTTTCGAGAAAATATTACTCAACGATAAAAACACGAAAAATGATTGGCCTTTTGGGGTTTATAAATTCTGATTGTTTTATTATTCTTGATACCTTGCTTGCGCCTATAAGATATATGTCCGTGCTGATGTCATATATTCAGTTGAGGTTTAAGTTATGCACATACGGTTAGAGAGATGCCATCTGTAAGATACTGTTAGACGGAAAGATATTAGATCTTCGCTCTTTTTTTTCTGGAAGCAGGCAAAAACCCTACCCACTATTCCAACTTTTCTTGAAAATGTTTCCAGTTTGTTGGAAGCAAGTTTTCATTCACTGATACGATACAGTACAGTCTAATTTTGAAAACTCTACGATAGCCGCTCTATATGTTCCTTCCATACATATCAATTATTGTTCAATAACGACCTTGTCTTTGTACGTTTGGATTTTTGTTTAAAAGAAATACCTATTATTCTTCATATTGTAATATTCGCAACCACTTTTCTAAACAATAATATTATCAATCAATTAATTTTAAACTGGTCAAGTACAAGCCATGAGCCATGAGCTACTTTTAATATATTGTCCTACTACAAAATATTCATACCTATAGCTGGTTTTTCCGAATTCGGTTAGAAAGATGCGGCATGTATCTATCCTTTCGTCACACCCCCTTCCATTTTCTCACCCTCTTCTCACCCTCTTCTCGCCACGCAGCGCACAAAACATTCCTATAAAAAACGCCCAACTGTGGCAATGAACGCGAACAAATATAACTAACAGACGGCACGCTCTTTCTTACCCTTACCCTTATTAGGTGGCTATTCATTTTTAACAATAATTGAATAATCATGTTGTTACTTTTAATGCTTTTTTGCTAACTGCATAAAACTTGCTCAGTGATTTTTTCATATTCAAATTAATATCAAAACTCCTGAAAACGTCATAAAAGTGGTAGCTAGTAAAATAATAATAGAGAAATTGATACATACATAAAAAAGAGCCATAGCAAACTATAAATAAAACACTCCAGAAAAAATATGCTAAGCCAAGCTATAGGATTAGAAGATTATTTCTGTTCAATGTGTTGAGCACCCATTTTTTCTTCTTCCCATTGAGCATTAGTAACAGCCAATCTATGTCTTTTGTGTAATGGTTCCATGGCAGGGATATCCTTTTTAAAGATAGCTCTTTGAACCCAGTTCCACAAGCTCTTAGTTTGGTAGGCAGCATGATGACCGGCAGAAACATCAAACACTTCATCCAATTCCTCCAAAGTTAATCCTTTAGTTTCTGGTAACAACCAAAGGACTAAAAAGAAACCAACAATATTCCAAGCAGCATACCAACCGAAAGCACCTTGTGGCTTGAAAGCTTTCAACAATGATGGCCAAGTTAAGGATAACACGAAATTGAAAAACCAGCAAGTGGCAGTAGCAAACGACATGGTAACATCTCTGACGTACAATGCACCGCACTCAGCAGCATAAGTGAATGGGACTGGACCTTCAGATGATGAATAAACAATTGTGAATAGATAGATACCTAACGCAATAACACCAATTCTAGCATCTTTATTCTCTTCAGGGATCCAAAAGGCGAAACCAGTCATTAATAAAAAGGCAGCCATCAATGGGAATGCAAATAACAATAATGTTCTTCTTCCAAACTTATCAATGGTGAAAAAGGCAGGAAGGGCAAAGATCCAATTCAACATACCAAAACCCCAAGACGCAATCAATGAATCTCTTTCAGAGAATCCAGACTCTAAGAAAATTGAAGAGGAATAGTAAGCAATAACGTTGACACCACAGAATTGTTGCATAAACATAACAACCCAAGCACCCATGGCACCGTTTCTGTTTCTTCTAATAGCAAACATTTCTTTAACTTTGGAGAAGAAAGGCATTTGGTAAGAACCTTCTTCTAAAAGTAAGACATGGGTATAGAAAGCATCTCTGGCAGCTTGAATAGGAGAGTTTCTAATTCTGATTAAAGATTCATAAGCGTCTTTATGACGTTCTTTACCCATCAACCACCTTGGAGATTCTGGACATAGTGGGAGTTGAACAAGGATCACAATAGCTGGTAAACAAGCAGAGCCAAGCATCAATCTCCAACCTAATCCATCAGCGATACCACGGTCTGGAACTTTGTAGAATGCCAAAGACATAACATAACCAAACATAATACCAAAGGCAGTCCAAACTTGCCACATCATCACCAAGGCACCTCTGATTCTAGCAGGTGCACATTCAGAAGTATAAACTGGGATAGTGGTTGATTTAGGGCCGATACCAAAACCTAAAAAGAATCTGGAAATGAATAAGTGCCACCAGTTGTTTGTTAAACCGGACCAAATACAAGTGAGTGCAGAAATGACACACGTGATCAGAATGGTCCCCTTTCTTGAAAATCTTTCATTCATCCAATCAGTCATCCAACATGAAATAGTGGAACAACATAAGTATGGAGCACAGTTAACCAAACCAACTAACCAAGTATCTCTATCGGATCCAGATGCAATACCAAATGCCTTTGGGTAGTACAAGTTCGCACCATTGATAACAGTTTCATCCATACCTTGAATACAAGCACCCATAGAAGCCATAGCAATCAAATGAAACAAGGTTTTTGGAATTCTCCAAGGATGTTCAACCTCGTCGTACAAAAACTCTTTCTCCTCTTCTGTTAGGAAGGACATGGAATTGAAAGCACTAGGTTTTCTAGCCAATGCTGCAGCTCTGGCAAACAGTTCAGCATCCAAACCGTGTTTAGTTGCATAGTTTCTACCCATGTTCATAACTTGTTCTTCAGAGTAGTTACTTAAAACGTTTTCTTCATTTTCATTGTACCGCAGAGCATCCATTCTTTCTTTATCATCAGCCAGTGATGATGAAGATGAAGCTCTTTCATCTCCAAAGAACCCTCCTGTTTGTTGTTTTGTGGTAGGTTGCACTTCTTTCGACATTTTATTATATTAAACTTTAAATGCGATTAACCAAACTGTTATTGAAATATTAACTGTTGAAATAAGATCAAAATAATCTTTAGTTTTAAATATCGAATGAATTTCTATAGTGAATTGTCGGATAATCGCAATATGTAGTAGGGTGTAAAACAAGAGTTGCTACAACATAAAGGGGAAACTACTTGGTATTTATATCTATTAAATTAGTATCAAGCATGACCAAATGAAGTAACTAATTTGATCGTCTCTTTTTATTTACACTAACCCGCAAAAGATTAAGTGGAAATCAACCTAGATTGCTATAGGTGGTTCACCTCCACATTTTTTTCTCCCCAACTGAATTTCCGCCCGCAGAGTCTGTAAGTAACAGGAAGGGTGATTAATGTTTGGCTTGTTACTAAAGCTTAACTGCTTGATGATCTTACTTTGTCTTGGTATTCTACATACAGTTAAAATTAAACGGAATTACGTACGAATAAAAAAGAAAGAAAACACTGGGACTTATTGAGAGACGCATGGTTAATAGTTAATAGTTAATAGTTAATAGTGAATAGTAAAACGGAAATTTCCTGATAATGCACTATCTTATTATTCCATGGTATTCCTTTATCTCTGGGCAAGAACCCGCTATGGGGTAAACATGGGGTAAAACAATAGGTTAAAAACCCTTAAAACTATGGAGCAAATAAAAAGTAAAGACGCTGTGAGCTGAAAGCAACTTAGGAAACGACGTAAAAGATGTATAATAGTTGTATCAATTCTTAGTTCAATAGAGATGTGAGGGGGTTTACTAAATATGACGTCAGTATGATTTAGAAATGGTAAGTGTCTACTTTACAAATGACAGATTATGGTCAAAGAAAGAGAATATACGGCTGTGCGTAAGATTAGTTTTGCGGGGGACAGGAATAACCAACCACTATTCAACCTTAATGTTTTGGACTTTCATTGACTTGCTTCGCCTTTCGATACTTTAATTACCGTTTTGAAAGGATGGGGTTTTTTTGGAGAGTTAATGAAAAACAAAGTAAGGCTGTAGATAAGCGAATGAATAGAGAAACTACGAAGTACATCTTGGAGGAAGTGGGGCTTGTTTTAAAACTTGCACTTGTAGGACAAGATTTGCTGAGAAAATGGAATTTAGAAACATAGTCCAAGTTGCAGAAATCCAAGACTTTTTTTCTAAAAACAACAAACAACCCGATAAGCTGGATTTTTGTTTTGGGTTGTCTTTATTGTTTTGGTTTGAAAGGTTCTTGTCACACAGATAGTAACTGTGAATGTAAAAATAGCAATACTTGTACTTTCTGAACAAAAGCCCAGCCCAGCTCAGCTCAGTCCAGGAATTAATTTGAAACAAAGTTAGCATGGCTGCGTGTTGAATTATTGCTAGACTTATTTCGGGAAATCTGTGAAAAAGAAACTTTGTATCAAAGTATCAAGCAATCGATTTAAAACGAGCAGGAAGACTCTGTGGAAAATCGGCACTTTTTGCTGTTCTCCTGTCTATCTAGTTTGTGAAACCAAATTGGATTAAACAGCCACTAATACCCTACCTTTCAACTTCGGAAAAACTTTTTGTGAACTGATGAATATCAGTCCCTGACTTTGGTACCAAGAATAGCCTGTAAGGTGCACCTCAAGTTAAATAGATTGGATCTAAGGGTCTTCCTTTGTTTAACTATCTCCGATAATAAATAAGGCAAATCTACCTATCATTACTATTATATAGAGATGCACAATAATAGCTATAATCACATAATGTGAGACATGAACTTACTTCTCTATCACTCATTCTTCCCGATCAATATTTATTCGTTATTATATCAGTGTATATTTACAACTTTACTAATTGAAATAATTTGCTTTTAAATAATACAAATAATTGATTAGATGTAGTAATAAATAATTATACAATTACATAGAAAAAAATGAATAGTCATATAATAAAACTCCTGAAAGGCAAAAAAGGCCCTTATTCGATATGCTTAACAGATTGCTTTTGTTCTTCCCAACTGCTGTTTGTAATAGCCATCTTGTGCTTCTTGTATAGTGGTTCCAATGGAGCAATGTCTTTTCTCAAGATATTTCTTTGGAACCCGTTGAGAAGAGCGTGTGTTTGGTATGCGGCATGTTTAGCACATGGAACATCAAACACGTCGTCCAATTCTTCTAATGTCAAGCCCTTAGTTTCTGGTAACAACCAAAGGACTAAAAAGAAACCAACAATATTCCAAGCAGCATACCAACCGAAAGCACCTTGTGGCTTGAAAGCTTTCAATAATGATGGCCAAGTTAAGGATAACACGAAATTGAAGAACCAACAAGTGGCAGTGGCAAACGACATAGTGACATCTCTGACGTATAATGAAGCACACTCAGCAGAGTAGGTGAATGGAACAGGACCTTCAGAGGATGAGTAAACAATAGTGAACAAATAGATACCTAATGCAATGACACCAATTCTAGCATCGTTATTTTCTTTAGGAATCCAGAAAGCAAAACCAGTCATTAATAAGAAACCAGCCATCAATGGGAATGCAAATAGCAACAATGTTCTCCTACCAAATTTATCAATGACAAAGAAAGCTGGCAAGGCAAAGACCCAGTTCAACATACCGAAACCCCATGAGGCAACTAAAGCATCTCTTTCAGAGAATCCAGATTCTTTGAAAATAGATGAAGAATAATAAGCGATGACATTGATACCACAGAACTGTTGCATAAACATACAAACCCAAGCACCCATGGCACCGTTTCTGTTTCTTCTAACAGTAAACATTTCCTTAATCTTGGTAAAGAAGCCAAGTTCGGTACCCTTTTCTTCTAATAATAAAACGCTGGAGTAGAAAGTATCTCTGGCAGCTTGAATAGGACTATTTCTTAATTTCAATAATGAGGCAAAGGCTTCTGTATGTCTGTTCTTACCCATTAACCATCTTGGAGATTCTGGGCAGAATGGAATTTGAGCTAAAATGACAAGGGCTGGTAAACAGGCAGAACCAAGCATTAATCTCCAACTTAAACCTTCAGAGATACCACGGTCTGGAACCTTATAGAAAGCTAAAGACATGACATAACCAAACATAATACCGAAAGCGGTCCAAATTTGCCAGTTCATGACTAAAGAACCTCTGATCTTAGCTGGAGCACATTCGGAAGAGTAAACTGGGACCGTGGTTGAGTTAGGACCAATACCAAAACCTAAGAAGAATCTGGCAATAAACAAATGCCACCAATTGTTGGTGAATGCAGACCAAATACAACATAAAGCACCCCAAACACAACAAAAGAAGATAGTACCTCTTCTTGATAACTTATCATTCATCCAGTCGGTTAACCAACAGGAAATAGTGGCAGAACATAAGTATGGAGAACAGTTGACTAAACCTAATAACCAGGTATCTCTGTCGGATCCAGATGCAATACCAAATGCTTTAGGGAAGTATAAGTTAGCACCATTAATAACAGTTTCATCCATACCTTGCACACAGGCAGCCATAGAGGCAGTACCAACTAACCAGTATAACATCTTTGGCAGTTTCCATGGGTGGACTATTTCTTCATGTAACCAATGTTTTTCCTCTTCTGTAATGAATTCCATAGAGTTGAAGGCATTTGGTTGTCTAGCAACAGCAGCAGCTCTGGCAAATAATTCTTGATCTAAGTTGTGTTTTAACGCATAGGCTCTACCCATGTTCATAACTTCTTCTTCAGTGTAATTGGCAAGAACGTTTTCTTCTTGGTGCTCTTCATCGGCAGAGATCACTTTTTCAATGGATGAGCTTGCTGAACCACTTTCAAACAGCCCATTATCGTGATGGGCAGCTTCTTCACTTTTAGTGTCAGACATAGTTGTATGTATAATTTAATGTATCTTTTTATATTAACTTGAATATTTATGATTTTCAAAGAAGGAAAAAAAAAATATCTAGATCTGATGTAGTCTGATTAAGTTAAAATATGGGGATCTGTCCTTGTATTTATATAAAGTTGGAATCACATTCGATCTTTGATATAATGTCGTAATAGCAAAAACGAATATATCGTAACCTTCCTTGTGTCGGAATTCTATTGTCTCATTCCAGGACCTAAGGTCCGAAAGGCTGGAGTAGTGGAGCATAGAAAATATTTGTGATTTTTTATTGTTCTAAAATCCAGAAAATTCTGGGGTCACCTTTATAAAGTGTATGTGGATATTGCTAATGTTCACTACTCACGCACTTCACTTCAACTAGCAAGCATCTGTCAGGCCAGTTCTATTACATGGTATTAATTATCTATTTACTATTTTTGTGTTCTTATCTTCGTAAGATTTAACTGATATTGAAGAATACTCGAAGTTTAAAAAGTCGAATCAAACTAACAGAATTTTCAATATGTGGAGGCGTGATTGTTAAGTTACATGAACTAATAAAAGTTTATTGTGAATAATATCCCCGCATTTAATTGTAGGTATAGCCCTTTTGTTTCTTAATGATATGTGTGAGTTTCCGTGAAGTGTTGGTAAAGTTACAAAAAATTTCAATAGTTGAACTCCGGTTTTGTTGACTATTTCAATCATCCATATTGAGGCAAAATGGTGATTAGAATTTATTTTTTTTAGAAAATCTCTCGACAGTAGATTTACTCCAGCGCGCAGGTAATAATTATCCATACCAAGACTTCCGCCGATACGGAATCTTTCGCTGGTAGAAAAATGCCCAGTTTTTTACCAGTTGTTTCTTTTATGATTAACATCGTCATTTCATTTCGCATTAACTATAAATTGTAAGGTAATATTTCAAACGAAATTGCAAGCCTATTAGAAGTATTTGAGTTCAGAAAAGTATATACGAGTGTTATTTTTGTGGAGGCTTTCCCGGATATTTTTGTTATCAGCCCGCCTTTTACAAGAGAGAGATGAAGAAAGGGCTGCTGCGAATTGGAAAATGGCTATATTGTTTATAACAAACCGAACCATACAAACTACACAGGTTTTAGCAATTAACTATGCTTGTTGGTTGAAGGGACTTCCGTTTACTTTTCAGTACAAGATATCAAAAAATACTACGCTTGTGCCTGCAACTCAGTACTAAAAAGATCTTTGTATCGGGATAAGAATCCTAAATTTAGTTACTGCAGCTGTATATATATATAATAGTATATTTTATGAAGAGTATAATGTAGCTTTGTATTTCCGGATTAAAACTGTGAGTTTGTTCTCTATATTAAATTGATACATGATTGTTCTAATTTTTGAAAGAATGTAATGAGCTCATATAAACCTTCATAATGACCCAGTAAACGACAAAGATGACTTGTGTGTGTCATGCACAATGAGCCGATGTAGGATGGATGAGTACAAGGGGCATGCCACTTCCCTTGGTTCCTACAACGCACACAAAAAAACTGTAGGCGCCAACATGTGGTGTTGCAGGCCTCTGGGCAAAACAGACGGATTGATCCGGGTGGGAGTCGGATGTATTGTGGGTAGTGTGTCGCTCAATTGTGCTCATGTGGCTAACTCTTACCTGATAAATTTTTAGATTGCTACTTCAATTTTTTCTTTGTGCATTGTCTGATGGTTTGTTGACAGCTATATACAAAGCCTTAATATGAATGGTGAACAATTTTTCATCTAAGTAACAAAAACACCACTGTAAGTTTGGTACAGAATGTAATATCAAAACCACCTCATCACTTGGTTTACAAATGTTTGGATCGTTAACCCCAGACCAAAAAACGCCGGCCCCTCCCCCTCCCCCTCCCCCTCCCCTTCAATTTCCACTAGTGCTTCGGTACTAAGTAAGGGACACTTTCAACATCCCAAATGTCCTGGAACTCCAGCTGGTCACCCCAGGGTGTTTGGGGCGGTAATCGTATCGGAAGTTAACTTGCCAAAATAGAAATAGTTTGCCTGCCGGATGCTTTTTCCGTACAACAAACACATATCCTGATATAAGAGGTTTGTATATGTAATTAAACCGCATAAATGTTAACGCCGTGTAAGGTCAGTACAGTGGTGGAATTCCGTAGTGGGCTGTTAAGTATCATGGTCGATTTTTGTTTGCCTTGTTGTCTCGTGGGGGGCAGGGGCTTGCTACCTGACAGTTCGATTCTGGAGCAAAAGACTGGGGTAATCCATATGACGTCATACAGTTTTTTTTGCCTTTTTGTTAGGATTTGTTTTCAGTCTAGGATTGATAATAGGAAAGGGTAAAGGCATGTCAAGCAAATAAGGATCCTTGTTGACAGTGCTTACTACCACGATATAGGTGTATCAAATTAGAAACAGTATATGGAAACTTCTAAAGTTTCCCCACTTTAAATGAATAATAGGTATGTAAATCAAATGTCTACTCTTTAGTGATATTGAAATCAATTCTCCCAAAGCCTCTGATGTAATAAATGATAATGAACGGCGTATCTCTTATTATTCTTTTAAGATGAATTGATATCACTCACAGGGGAAATTTTACGCTAATGAAGGTAATATTTTTGTTTAATTATACTTAACGGGGTATGGCATGAAGGTTGAAAGCATAGGCCGAATAAGGGTCATACGTGAGAAGGTTTTAGTACTGTTCACCATCATACGCCAAATGACACCTGAGGTTGAGCCTCAAATATTCAAATGCTTCAAGACAGACAGTCCTCTTTGGCTCCCACCTCTTGAACCATCCTTCAACACTCGGGTATACGGATTTGGAACACCGTCACAGGTTTGCAAGTATACCACGTTCAATCAAATTGCCGAGTACCATAAAACGCCTAAATACCACTCACTCGCTGACAAGGAAGAAGTTGAATCATTGAGAAAACAGACAATCACATTGTCGCTTTTAGTGATGTTTCCCCATTTCTATATAGCGTTTGTTAAGTTCCATTCAATAACCCAGAAGATTCTCTTGTTGAATTTCGGCAAAACAAATTCAAGGAGTTCCTTTAATTTCATGAAAAACTAAAGCCAGTTAGTTGGATCCGCATTTGGAGAAAACCTGTGTTCTTCATTCTGGGGTAAATTTATTGCTTCTTCCACAACAATACTGTTTTTTCTGCGGCTGTAATGTAGATTAAAACAAAATGAACTGGTGAATATCTACGGGAACGGAACCAGATTGAAAAAAGAGGGGTTTTTCTCTTAACGGATTGTATGTGGCACAAAAATAGAAACAGTTGAAGTAAAAGAGATAAAAACTGATATAACGATAAAATGTCCATAGGTTGAGCTTCTTTTTTTCGGACTCGTTGCTCCTTTGTAGCAAGAAATGGAAAGACCACATTTTTTGAATCAAAGCTACCAATTAAAACCAAATCGAGTTCGCTTAACAAGCTCCCACATGTAGTTGATGAATTCTATCACTTGTTTTGACTGCTTCAAACTTCAAGCGTTGCAAGATTTCTACCTTGCCATAAAAGCCATGGTTACTAGCTACTACCTACTTGATTCAAAATAAAACAAGTCAGTCAAGGTATTAGACCTGGCTTTAAAATTACTCTTTAGCTTTATTTTTATTTTTTCTTTCAATACTCAACTTGTTTGAACAGTAAACTAATTGATACATTATACAATCATCAAAACAAAAGTGTTTCTATTCAAACGTGTGCTTCAATATTCCATAGTACATTTCTATTAGTTGTAAATCGAGAGAGAGAAACAAAAGGACAGAGTCTATACGGGCACGCACATATATGCCTAAAAAATTGCTCAACTCAACAATCACCTCTTCTTCAACTTCATCTTCAGTGCAGCTATCTGATCACTCAATCTATTAATATCACCCCTCAATTCGTCATTCATCCTACTAATTTCCATGTTCTTATTATTGTTCTGTTGAATAACGTCAAAGTTTGCTAACAATTTGTTCAATTTTGAATCTTGAACGTTATAATCTTTCACCAACTCAATATTACGGATTTGTAACTTACGTATGATGGTTTCATCGCTGTATCTTTCAGCGTTCAGTTGCTTGTAATTGTTTGAAAGTTCTTCGTATTTTCCTGTCTTATACTTCAAGTCTTTGGTTAAACTATCTAATTTACTTTTCTGTTTCACCAAATCATCATTCTCAAGGATTTCTGTCATCGTTATTGATTGGTCTAGCAATCTGTTAAATTCGTTATTATATGTGGCAAGATTTGACGTTATTGAAATATCTGGTATCACCAAATTAGCGTTACTTAAGTACAAGACGATTGTATCCACCATTGAGGAAAACCCATATATGATTATTTGATCGATGAATTTTGTCAACAACTTTGAATCCTTCAGCTTATCCACCAATCCAATCCAGAATTGATCGGAAGACAGTAAACTGTTGACATAATTGAAAGGGTTCTTGTGCTCTTCGTATAGAGTGATAAGTTTCCGTATATCATAGGATTCCAATGATCTCACCAACAAAAACTTAAAGCTATCCGAGTTCAAAACTGATTTTTCAAACATTAAAGATAAAATACTAGTCATCTTGGACGACTGTAGTTCATTCTGAATGGAAATGATCAGCGGACTTACTGTTTTTTGACCAGTCAATTTCAAAACTTTTGTTAGATCCTTTTTCAAATATTCATTTTCTTCTATTTTCATTGCTTCAATCTTTGATATAAGTTCGTTCATGTCTGCTTCCTCGGCACTATCGTTATCATTTATAGTATCTTGAAATTTCAGTGTATTCAAAACCAACGAATATAAGCTAGTTTTATCTGGATTATCAAAAAGCCCCGAATTGATCTCACTGGTTATCTCTATAAAAATATCAGTTTTATGCAGCTTGGTCAAAAACTCGTCGTTTGATATAATATAATTAGCATCAATAGAAGAAATTGCTTCTTCAACCTGACGCTTCCTGGTATGCAACAAAAAGCTCTTTGTTCTCTTTGTCGCCATGTTTGATACATCGTCATGATCACCATGGATTTTCGTAACTTCCAACGAATCATTGTCTCCATGTGGAAACGTACTGTAGTTATGCTGCATTATTGGAGAAGCCATCTCAAATTCATCAATCGGTGCCCTTTTCATTCCAAACCTTGGTTGAGGCGACAGTGGAGTATTGGATGGCATTGAGGTTGGTGGTATTTTAAACATATGAGAGGGGTATCTAGCGTTGGTATTTGTTTTAGTCATTTGGGAAACTGGTTTATTATAGCTATCGACCGGGCTTCTTGGTGGTAATTTTGGAGGAACGGATACTTCGTTGTTGTCCTGTATGCCACAGGATGTGTCAATTGGGGTTAGATTTGGAACAGACATGGGGGTAATCTCGTCTTTAATCAATCGGTTAGAAATTTGTCTTAGACTGTTCCAATATATATTCACTTTTAGTTATACAATTGCAGAAATGGATAATATAAATAAAGGGACCAAATAGGTGTCACTTTTAAATGCCAATCTCTATAGATAGATCTGCTTAATATAACGGATACAATAGGAAATTTCTAAATGCGTGTAAGGGTGAGTGCTTTACTTTATTAATTTTCCTTGTGATTATGTCAGCATTTGCTTTTACCGTTTATGTACACGTTTTGAAATATGACAGTCTATTCTTTAAAATTTTTAAAATTTTTCTGGTGTTTTTCCTTTACGGTATTTGTAGCTTGATCTTTGATAATCTATTGATATAGGTAGCTTTTGCCTACTAAGTCTACTGGCTAATTTCAAAACCAAGAAATAAAAACAACATACACAACAACAGCATATAAATAACAATGTCTAACATAATTGGAATTGAACATGACCGTGTGACAAATACGACTGCCACAGATTTCCCTGGTTTTTCAGCTAATGCTGAAAATGCCTGGGATTTGGAAGAGTTCAAAAAGAAGTTCCAACTAAACATCTCATACATCACAGACAGAACTGCCAACTTTGACTTGATTGGTTTAGATACATCTATCGCCAACGCTTTCAGAAGAATCATGATTGCTGAAGTTCCATCCGTTGCAGCTGAATACGTTTACGTTTTTAACAACACATCCGTCATCCAAGATGAAGTCCTTGCACAAAGAATAGGTATGATCCCATTGAAAGTTGATCCTGATATGCTGACTTGGATAGACCCAAACGCTGAAGAAAAAGATAAATTTACCGATGAAAATACCGTTGTGTTATCATTAGACGTTGTGTGCTCCAAAAACCCAAATGCCATCCCTGATAAAAACGATCCTGAAAATTTGTATAGAAATTCAAATGTTTACGCAAAAGACCTTAAATTTGAACCACAAGGGAAACAAGCCACACAATTTGCCAAATCTCCTGTTGTTCCTTGTAATCCTGATATTTTATTGGCGAAATTAAGACCAGGCCAAGAAATTGCTTTAAGGGTTCATTGTATCTTGGGTATTGGTTCCGATCACTCTAAATTTTCTCCAGTTTCAACTGCTTCATATAGATTATTACCAACTATCGATATCTTGAAACCAATCACCGGTGAAGATGCTTTAGACTTCCAAAAGTGTTTTCCATCAGGTGTTATTGGTATAGAAAACGATCAAGCAGTTGTTAAGGATACAAGAAAAGATACGGTTTCAAGAGAAGTCTTAAGACATGAAAAATTCAATGGTAAGGTTAAGTTAGGTAGGGTGAGAGATCATTTTATTTTCAACGTTGAAAGTACTGGTGCTATGTCACCGGAAGAGATTTTCTTTAAGTCTGTTAGAGTTTTAAGAAACAAAGCAGACTACTTAAGAAGTTGTCCCTTAGGTAACTTGAACTAGATACACTTTCATATAATAATAGTAAAACTTCATCATTTGTACTTTTTAGATTTTTTTGTTTTCAAAAAGAAGAAAGATCTGGTCAAACTTTTTACTGCTGGTCTTGATCATATTTTTTTTTGCTCTTCCCCCCATGTTTCTCATAATATAATATAATATATATCTTTCCGTAATCTTTTATCCTTCTCATTTTTTTATATGCTTATCGCTGTCGCTCATTCATTCAGTACCCAAAAGTGATCTATATAAATAAATTGATTAAACCAAACTATTGACATCAGTGAGTCTTCTCACCTGATCAAAACTTCCGGGCATTGTGAAATTACCAAACGTAGTTGCTGAAGCATTACCTTGTCCATTACTCTCGCCAGCTTCGGCTTGTCGTTGTTGAGACCTATAATCAGATAGCAACTCACTCCTTTTAAACGATCCCACCTTTTTAAAAATCTCAGCAACATCAATCTCGAATAACATTATTCCACCCTGATATCCGTCGTACTCGTTGACAGGCTCAACCGACTCAACAGGTTCTACCTCAATGCCCTCATTTACCCCCAGTACATTCTCCCCACTCAAATTATCATTAACAGTGGCAGGAGCTTCTGATGCTGCATCATCATTTAATAAATCCTGGGTAATAATAAAATTGACAGTGAACAAAAGAAACTGCAAGCTAAACAAAATAAAATCTAGCATGAACAAACAAGAAACCTTACCAACCCACCCACCAAAATTACGTTCACCAATCAAATTTATAGCTAAATATCCAAACCAATATTCGTCACCAAGGACGTACCTACTGGAAAACAATAAGTGTACCAACATCGCCCCTGCAGTTGATGTCAATGATAGTCCTAAAACTTTCTGTGCCACAATCTTCTTAAAAGAATCAGATGTGCCACTACTGGTTGAACCGTTAGCGTCGAATGCAGTTGGTGGATGACCAATCATGAAATGATTAAACGATCTAAGGCATAGCAATATAATTGAGTAATCGGCGAGGTAGAGCAGTAAAAGTATTAAGTAACACGTTATATCGAGTTTATATACTAGGTTTGTGACGAATTCTTTTTTCCTTTGTTTGAGGATTCGTTCGTTGTTTAATTCCAGCTCTTTTATTATTTCTTCACTTTTAAACTTCATCGTAAAAGTGTATGCAAGTTGTTCTAGTACTGTATCAGCGGATTGTTGTGATTGTGAATTGTTGTTGCTGGCGCTAGTGGCAGTTTGTGGTTCTTGTTTGCTGGTTCTTGTGGGTTGAATATCTTCTGGCTGATTTGCCATACTAGTTCTTTTCTTTAATTTATTATAATAAAAATACCTTAATCGTATGCTGTACTCTGATCAGTCTTATTGTTCAACTTTAATTAATTGGTGAGTACAATGTTGACAGTAATGAATGTCTACTCTTGTAGTAAATGTTGTGCAATTGAATATTGACAAAGGATGATCCGACTGTATTGTTGCGAAGTTTTATAGACCTAGGTTCAACAGCCAATTATTCATTAAAATGGTATTTATATTTGTGTCAGATAGCAAATAGGCTGAATCAGTTGTATTGACGACAAGGACAATAATGTCTAATATAATAGGAGTTAACTTTATGGAATTTCTCAGTTTGTTTGAGAGCTAAATTGAGAGAATATTTTATTTTTTTTGGGATAAGGAAATGAGGCTGAAGAACAAATTTAACGTAACTGTTGATTTCTATTTGATGGGACTTGAATCTCGGAAAAAGTTTACAAGAGTCAGCAGTTTGTAGAATTAACGTATATAGATTTTAAATGAGTAAAAATTGCCAATTTTAAATGTCTTAGATAAGGTATAAAAGTATCAAAGATAGCAATTGAAGCTGACAATATCCTAAATAGGAAATCATTATTTGAGGAAAGATTAATAAAACTATAAACAGATATGTTATTATCATTAATATTAAAAATGTGTTAAAGTATCATTTCTTAAAAATACATCTTACATATATGGACATATAGATATAGGTAGGTTAGCTACTAAAGTATAGTGAGCTGTCTATACTACTTTTTTTCAAATGAAGCAACTAAATCACCACCTAGCATAACCATCTCACTCAACACTGCATCAGCATTGAACTCGACTTGTTCATCTTCAGTAGGTTTAACATTGTATCCAATGTTAACTCTATACTTCTTCTTTCCGTGGACCACAGATGGGTTGAACAAACCGGCAATGACATTAGTACTACCTTCTTCATTGAATCCGGTGTATTTCTTGCACGAGAGAATCATAGCGTTGCTGAATCTAGATTTTAGTTCAGAGAAGTATAATTGTGTTGGATCTTGTAATGAGCCCATGTTTTCAGGGAATGATGTTAATGGTTGGATCAAGTTTTTAAATTTGTTTGGTTGTAGTATACCGGAGTTGGTAGATAGTGAAGATTGGGTCTTCAATTTAATAACAAAATCGTAATCTTTCAAAGCTGGAGTAAATATCATTCTCAGAATCCTGTTGTCAATTTCAGAGGTTTGTTTAGACAAGAGAGTAACTGAAGCTTTGGCCAAAGCTGTTAATCTTGATGCAATAGGTAAAGTTATGTTACTTGCTGTCCATAGTTTACCAGAGGGATCTTCCTTTGAAGCAACAAAATACTGAACCATTAAAGCATGTGGATCATCTTTTCTTAATTTAATAAAACTGTTATACATTGCTTGATAGCTTTGAATTGTCAGTTTATCAGAAATTTTATCCATATAATTATTCTTCTCTTCGGCATTCTCAAAATCTTTGGCAAGATCCAAAATTAATGGGTCTTCCTTCCAATTCCAATGGCTTAAAAATTGTAAAATTTTCAAGAATCCGGATTCAACACTTGATGGAATAGAAAATGGCGCTGGATCAACAAACACCTTTATTGCAATCAATTCAATTAATTCGTCTGAGAAGTGTTTCAAAAGCAACTGTGATTCCAGCCAGCTCTTGAATAATCTAACGGTTGGTGAATAGAATGGGAAATGGTTGACTAATGTACTGATAGCTCTATGGTGTTTAACAGAACCCATGTATTTTTGGTTGAACTTTAAGTAAACATTAGTAACAGTTTTTTTTTGCTTTTCGTTAGCATTCTCAATGGCTCTCAAGTATAAAACTTCATCTCTTTCAGTTAAAACTCTGAATTTGAAACCATAACCATCTGGGGATAAAACGTGAAGTATTGTGATTTCTTTGTTGTACGGAATAGTGGTATCATCTTTTGTTAGATATGATTTGTATGCAGTTTCTTTGTTAATCAATTCGTCAACTTTCAATAAGAATGCAGTCTTTGTTTTTTCTAAAGCAATCAATTCATCAGGCCATTTCATTGAAGTTTCAAATTGTAGAATAGATTCATTGAAGAAATCTGGGTTTGAAGCAGCAAATGGAACAGGTAATAATAAGGAAGTACTTCTCAATTCCGGTGAAATTGGTAAGATTGATTTAATTGCCAATGGCAAATCCAAGCTTTGCAAGATCTTACATGTATCGTTGTATGAATTTTTCAAACTTTGGAAATTCGAAGGTAAAATGATTGGTTGTGTTGAATTCTGAGAGATCAATGGTTGTGGTAGTAACTTCGTGAATTTTGTTGAATTTATAATCAACTTATCAGAAATGTCTTTCACTAAATGTAGGTTTAAAATATACTTTGTAATTGTGATGACGGTTGATTCTATAGGAGAGGAATTCCATAAGCAACTGTATTGGATGTTACCATCCTTATATTTTCTAACTTGAGCCTTGTTACCCCAAAATGAAGCAAATTTTTCCCCATTAATTTTATCAGAATGTAAAGGACCTTTGGTGACTTTCTTTTCACACTCAAGTGAATTTAAATATAAACCAACTGTGATATATCTATCATCGGATTCAGATGATGAAGAGGGTTTTCTTTTGTGAATGGACCATTTAGAATCACTTGATGAAACTGAGATGGAAATTTGGTGGGCTCTTTTGTCCAATGCTCTTGTCAAAATTCTGTAAACCTTGCTACAAACAAAGTTCTCAAAAGTTAAGAATGAAATCTTTTCCAATGGTCCAAATGAATTTTCTTGTTCTAATGCTTTTATTGGAATTTGAATTGTTGTATCGTATTTCAACCAGTTGTTGTTTGAATTTAAAATGAAAATAGGTCTGAACCTATCTTGTATAACATCGTTCAATAATTCTAAAGTATCTTGTGCCATTTTCCTCAGCACAACATAGGATGAGTTGCTCATTTTCCAAAGTAAATTAATTTTCGTATGTTTATCAAATATGGTCGGAACGTTAAATCCATTCTTTTTATAGAATGAGTTAGTTTCGCCGACAACCGAATTGAATGATAGATAACCCTCGTTACATAAATCTTGAGTTGCTAAATATTTGATGGTACCTTTGAATAATTGGTAACTTGAGAAACCGTGTAATAAGATTTTGTTACCATTTTCACCACCACCACCTAACAAGGCACTCATTAGCATGGCAAATTCAAAATGGCCAAAACCACCTTGATTGAAATGCGAAGTAAAACCTTTTTGTTTTAACCATAACTTCCCCAAAACGGCAGCATCACGGAATGCATCTGCTGACTTTTTATTTGTGTACAAGTATTTTAGATAAAAATTGTAAGCTGTTGATGATAAGATGGATGCGTTGTATAAAGGAGTTGGAGGAAGATCGTCTGTATCGTTTCTCAGTTGGATTCTAATACAATTTCTATCAGGGAGTAATTTTTTGGTGTCAAACAAACCAAATTCAAATCCTACTATCAATCTAATTGAGAATTTAGTTCTTTCAAAGATTAAATCATCGGAATGTGGTCTATCTGGGGTGTAACTTTCAATGTGTAATGCAGGGCACAATTTATCCCCATTAACGTATTCATAGGAGATTTTAACAGGTAAATGGTTAATTTTTGTTAAGTTAATTAAATTATCAGCTAAATAGCCGATGTAGAATGCTCTTTTGTATAATGCTCTGTAATTTAAATAATCTTTTGGTTGGAACTGTGATTTTGGCATGGTTAATGCAACATCAATTGACATACCGTTATGTTGTTGGAATCCAGTTTTCAGACCGAATGAACCAACTAAAGAGACATCTTCTGGAGTATCGTACTGTAATTTGTAATTCAAGTTTGTCGGTTTAGGATCTGGGAAAGGGATTGATATTTTATTCTTGGAGGTATTAAAATAGTTTTCAGCTTCTGATAAATTAAATTCATTTGATTTAGGGATTTGCTGAATAACATCGTGTAGCCTATGTAGGACTTTTTCGATTAATTTACAATGTGAATCTTTCAATCTTAGCTCTTTGACCAGTTCGTCAATCTCTAATTTGAAGATATTCGATTTGAATAGTTCTGCTGTTTCTCGTGCCATTTGGACATCTTGTGCGGTCAATTGTGGTTTCGTTGTTTTGGCACGTTTCTTATCCTGAGTGATTTCTTCTTCAGAGTCATCTTCGGAGTCGTCGTCGTCTTCTGAGTCAACTTCATCTTGTGAACTTTGTTGTTGTTCTTCATCAACTTTTCCATTCTCGTGATCCATAGAAGTTGCTTCATCCGAGCCAGTAGCATCGGTCATAGAAACATCATCAGAAATAGAGCTTGAAATTTCTTCCTCTTGTCTTGTTCTCTTGGCCATTATTATTTATTATATATGAAAATGATTCAAGATTCTGAATATGTAAAATAACAAATGTGCCTTGTTTCCTAATTTATTATCTGAAACAAACAGGTCAAGTTTACAAAATCAAAAAAGTCGACGGTGAGGAAGATGGTATCTTTTTGGATATGAGATATGAAGAGAAGTGTAACTTTTATCTATACAAAAGTAGCTTCCCTGTCTTGTTTGTTTATCGAGTTTGAATTTTAACCACCCGTACATCAAAAAAAACCATAGAAAATTTTTGTCCCTAGAGAGAAAAATTGTGTATGTAGATTTATTTTTATACACGACTTATTGTTTTTAAAGGTGCGAGGTGTAGTATTTTTTTTTTTTACATCGACCCAGTGGCAAGTAAAGATTGGACGATCGACTTTTGTTTTTAAAGAAGCCGATTCGGTCTTTCCTGGTGCAAGGAGTATTTTGGTTTACGCAAATATCTATATGTAAAACTATATGGCATAATATTAAATCTATATTAAAAAGATAGTTGTTCATAATGTGGACTTTATCACTGTTTCTTAGACTGGAAACTCTCCAGGCATATTCAGATCACAGCCATTTACATCCAATTGAGTACCAGTACACTTATTTTTTGTCCTTTTTTCCCTCCTTCCTAACACAAAGCTCCTTTCTTCCAATGTTGAAATACTCAAGAGGCCCAGTTGTTGCCCTTCAGTTCTCTAGAACTTTTTATAGACTGCCGGCAACTAAACGTATGTCAAATCTATCTCTTTTATTTTCCGATCTTTTACATCCATGTAGGTGATTGATTATCTTTTATTCTTTCTAATTATTTACTAACATTCCTACCTTCTTTTTTGCCGTTTGTGATACAGTGATCATTCCATCAATCGTGAACAGTAGAGTTTCCGTCGGATTCCGTTACAACTCAACCAAACCACCAGCTGCAAATAACAGCACTCCTACTACGAAGCTATCAGAATCAACAGGTCATATTGTTCCTGAAAGCTTACCAAAAAAGTCTGTTTGGGAAAAGGTGAAGCATGAAGCTCAACATTATTGGGATGGTACTAAACTATTAGGTTTAGAAGTTAGAATTTCTTCCAAGTTATTACTTAAAATGGCATCTGGTTACGAATTGACAAGAAGAGAGTATAGACAATTACAAAGAACCATCTCTGATGTTTTGAGATTGTTTCCATTTGCAATGTTTGTTTTAATCCCATTTGCTGAATTGCTACTACCTGTTGCTTTGAAATTGTTCCCAAATCTTCTACCATCAACCTATCAATCTAAAACCGATAAAGAGAAAAAATTGAAGTTGTTAAGAAATACAAGAACCAAAGTTTCTGAAATTTTAAAAGCGGATAGTAAGAAGATTAAATTACCTTCCACAGTTACCGAAGAGCAAAGAGCAGATTTCAAAGATTTTTATTCCAAGTTAAGATCGCCAACAACAACTGAAGAGATCAGTAGAGATCAACTATTAAGAGTTGCTAAAATGTTCAAAGATGATTTAATTTTAGATAATGTTTCAAGGGGTATATTAGTGGCAATGGGTAAATACATCAATTTGAAGCCATTTGGATCTGACCAAATATTGAGATATAGAATTAGACACAAGATGTTAAAAATCAAAAAAGATGATAAATTAATCGATTACGAAGGTGTCGACTCCTTATCGGTCCCTGAACTACAAGTTGCTTGTTCTTCAAGAGGTATCAAGATCTATTCAACAACTCCTGAACAAATGAGAATCTGGTTGAAGAACTGGTTGGATATGAGATTAAGAGAGCGTATTCCATCAACTTTGATGATCTTAGTTAACGCTTACACTTACGGTGAAGTTGAAGTTTACACTTCTCAATACGATGCATTAAAAGCAGTGTTAAGTTCATTACCGGAAGAATTCTACCATGAGCAAGAATTGCATGTTGATGATGAAAATGCAACTTTCAAACAACGTATTAATGTTGTTAAGGAGCAAGAACAATTGATCAAGAGTGAAAATGTTCAAGAAAAAGATCATGTTGTTTTAGTCAAGGATAAGTTAAGTTTGGACGATGCTGAAGAAGAAGCAACTCAGCAACCGCAAGAAAAACCTGCTGATGCAGAACAAAACGAAAAGGAAATTTCAAACAAGCCAGAAGAAAAGAACTAAAATCAATAATATTTCGTATCTTTTTCCTTGCTTATCCAAATTTTTCTTTCACCTTTTTTGATACACCTGTAAATTATCAATTTAACGTACACTTTGCTGTACTTAAATAACTCATACGTGACTCTTGTGAATACAGTTATATAGACAACAATTAGATTCTGTTTCCTATTTTCTACCACCCTCCATACCAGTTTTTATATCTTAATACCGTTTTTTTATTTATCACTAGAGTAAACTAAATACTTGTTCTATTCCTCATTGTCACCAACCTCGACCCCAGCATACTTTTTGAACCGTTTCTTGAAATCTGCAACCATTTCCTTATCATTAATAAACCTTGTCTTACCACCGATCTTGAACCCGTCTAATCCTAAAAACCCGCCAATGATAGACCTACTGAACATATCACCTTTAGGCCAACTTTCATTGTCTATAATGTGCCCCAATCCACCATCGACGTTAAACCAAACGTGGTAAAATGGAGCTTCTTTGGCAATTTGAGTTCTATAATCATCACTGTCCATCGTTTCAATCATCGCTTTGTTTTGATTGATATTATCATTGTATTGCTCCATTATCCCTTCCACAAAGTATGATTTGAGTACAGATGGTGTGAATGATAGTGGAATAGGAATAGCACGGATTGTGAAATGGCTACTTCGGGAAACTGATTCTTCGTAAAACATTACATTTTGATTGAATTCTTGATAGTAAAATATCCCTAATGTTTTCATGATGTCGCTGAGTTCGTTATATTCTTCATTTTCTAACATTAAAGAGTTTTTATGGTGTTGATAAGTAGTTATTATGCATCCGTTCTTGCTTAGTTCTGGTTTGGGTAATAGCGTTAGATAGAAGTTTTCAGTCGTTGATAAGATTGGCAAATTTGATGATTTGGAGTCTAAACAAAACTTACAAGTTTCTAAAGCTTTGACAAGTTTAGGATCTTGGATCATTTGATTCAAGTTAATTTTGTTGTTCTTCGATAATCTAGCAAGATTGTTAGCCATTTCATCTTGGTAATCGAGATCAGAACTATCAAACTTTTGTATCGAGGCTATTTGTTTAGCTGATTGTTTTATGTTTGATCTAGATGTTGACAGCTTTTCTTGTTTTAACATTTGTGAAACTGTTAAAGATTCTTCATCAACTAGTTGTTCTTTAACACTATTTTGTTGTGCTTGCAGTTTAAACCTTGATTCCATTAACTTTAGTTTCATTTCTAGTTCTTTATAATTGTTAGCTTTACGAATCTTAGCCTTCATCATCTCAATCTTCACATCACTTATATCTTGTTCAGTGATAACTTTAACTTTCGACTTATCATCACCAACAACAATCTCCTTGTTTGTCGATTTGGGTGGTTTATCAAAAATGATACCATGAGCTTTCGCTAACCTTCCTGTAGGTTTATATATCCATGTACTTTTATCCCTTGATCTTTTTCTCTTGTTCAATTCTTCTCTTTCTTCCAAGGCAATGTAATATAGCGCCAAGCTACCGTATCTTTCTAATGCTAGATCTTCTGGAGACTGAACGCTGAATTTGGAACCATTAATAATCTTACCCAACTTCATCATTCTCCAATTTGAACCTCTATCTCCAAATTCATAGTTAACATCCAATATACTTTTTGTAATTATTGGCGATTCTTCATCACCTTGGTAGTCTTTTTTTTCATCTTCATTTTCTTCAACCGCTGCTGGTTGCTCTATCTGTTTAATATTCGATGATTTCTTGTTGTTCTCTGGTTCTGCAAATTGTTCTAATAAACCCAGATCCATATTACCCTCAGAGTCTCTTAATCTATCACCAATGGTTTGAGCATGATCAACCTCATCCTCAGAAGATTCGAAATCAGGAGCTTCAATGATCTTATAACCGGGGAATTCATCACCGGAATTTCTATGTGAACGTCGATGGCGATGACTATGGTGATAATTTCTTCGACTTCCAGATTCATAATTATGTGATGATGAACTTCTGTGGTGGTGGTAGTGTGGTGATTTGCCTCTATGTGATCTGAAACCTTCATTACTCTCACGTTGGTCTCGGGACTTTCGATTTCTATGTTGATGGTCGTCTGAAACCCTTCCGGATGGTGATCTATCTCTATCCATCAGTGTGCACAAATATAACTGGGTATTTACCAAGTTTTTTCTGATTATTCTCTAATAAGTTTATGCAGGTTCACTGGAAGTAAATAAGTTTGTATCTAAAATGATAAGAGTAAACATAGATCGGGTGAAACGCTTCTCAATACTATCACTGGGGAAAATTTTCGAATGTTTTCAGCCGAACTCTTTTTCTTTTGCTCCAAGTATATTTCGTTTATAAAAGAAACATCAACTAACCAAACCTACGTGTACGTAACTATTGCTGGTTATCGTTGGGAACCGCTAGTCAACAATTGATATAATGGCGAGGTATTGGTGTAAGATCTGTTCAACTGTAAGTTATAACGGCATTTAAGTACTATATGTATGCCCCATACTAACAGCACATATATTAGTTTGTTGATGAGAACACAAAGTCAAGCCACGAATCAACTTCAAAGCATAAATCAAACACATCAAAGATATTAAGAGATCTACAGAACAAACAACGAGAAGAACAAATTCTTAATAAGTTAGTCGATGGTGAGTTGAAAAGAATAAATAATGAACTTGATAAATCTGATGGGAAAAAAGAATCTAAGAATAAAAGACCTAATTTTACGATAAAGAAAGTGATAGATGGTGAGAATAAAAAGTTTAAGACGCCTGAAATGAATAAATGGGAAGTTGTCAAAAGTGTAACTGAAGAAGTTGATGTGGATAAAATTAGGTTGCCTACGGGGGTAACAAAGAGGAGAATCACAGCTTCGGAGTCAGAGATGAAAGATTGGGACTTTACTAACGAAAAGGAACTAATATTAAGTGACGAAGATGATGAAGAAGAATCGAAACCTACATTTAATATCAAGAAAAGAAAGATTACGAACAACAAAAAGAGGCATGGTGCGGAAAATACACGAATATAGGGATATAATATATAGAAGTACAAGAGTAAAAGAAGGAAAACGGACTTTAATCTAACTACAAAGGTAAAACAAAAATATGATCACATGATAAATTGTAAACAAAATGTAAAAATGGAGGAAAGAGTTGTGATAAATATATACATATTTATGAAAGCATGAGTATTATATGACAATAATTATTATCTATTTACAGAGATTCTCAAAACAAAACATTTTTATTAACGATAGATTTACAGCAAGATTGGGGATTTCACATATATCGTTTATTGATATCGGGGTGGCAAGGGTGGATTGTCAAAACGTATTACGTGAATTTTCTTGAACCACCTCTAACAAATTCCATAATCTTCCAGCCTTCAGTCTCAGGGTGATCAACTTCATCCGGGATTCTAGTAATAACCATAGCGTAACTGGATAGCATGATATCTTCTTCGGTACCAGCAGCAACCTCGCCAGTCTTTGCCTTTCTGAACATGTTAATTTCTTGAACTCTGGCACCAATAACAAACACCGGGGTTTGGTTTGGTTCCAGCATCTTTGATGAAACAATATCAATTCCCCTAATATCCAAGATTCTACCATCAGAAAACAATCCTTGGTCTCTCAACTGCTTTTGATGAGCAGCAATAACATTGAATGGGGCTTCGGATAACCACATCTTCAAAACTTTTTCGTCACCCGTCATATACGCTTCTAACATCTCTGGAACAATGTACTCTCTCAATTGTTTACTAAAGTCTTCAGTGTTAAAGTTTGGATCCATTTCTCTAAAAGCTTTGACAACTCTAGCACTTTCTGTTTCAGCAAAGAAACCACCAATTTTGTCGAAAACGGTTCTGATTAAAACTAGCAATGGATTCTCAGCTTCTTCCCATTTTTCTCTCAATGTCAACATCAATCTTCCAAGGGCTGAGTTTGGTTCAATCTTTATTTTATCCTTCAGTTTGGATTCTGGTTTTATATCAGTAGTAACAAGCGCTGTACCTGCATCTTCGTCAGATTTAACAGCTCTTGGTTTATTAATTAGATCTTTTTGTCTTCTTAGTCTTCTTTCCTCTTTAGATTCGTACAAACCATACTTTGATGATCCCTCGTTGAAAGTCTCACTCACTTCTTTGTAGGCCTTGGTATGTCTAACTGGGTCAATGACCTTATCAACGGTTTCAGCTGTAGTATTAATAGTGGTTCTAACACCTTTACCAACTGGAGAATCCCAAGCCTTGACAGCAGCATCACCGACGGCAGCGGCAGTCTTCTGCACACCTTTAGCAACGGCACCAGAACCCTTTTGTGCCTTGTCGTAAGCTTCTTTGGCTTTCTTGAAAGCATCACTTTCTCCCATTTCACCTGTAGCACTCTTTAATTCTTTGATTTGTTCAGTTAATTCCGAAGATTTTTTCCATTCATTCTTAAAAGTATCAACGAAAACTTGGTATGGAGACTTTTGAGCTTGTAAACTAATCGTAGTTTGGAAACCTCTAGCTTGAAAGTTTTTAGCTATCAAGACAGATTGTCTAGAAATCTGGTTCCTTAGCATCTTGAATGATGTGATTTTTTGTTTAAGTCTAATGAATACTACCCAAAGACTTCTGTTTTGTCACTATTCTTATTCAAGTAACTAACTCTTTAAACCATATGGATGAAAAATCTCTATATTATCAATCAAAATTCCCTTTCTCGAATCCGATTGACGGGTTAGTCACATAGTGAAGGAATTTTTTGGGACACGACTTTGGATTTTTTTTTCAAATTTGCGTCTGCTAGTTTTTTTTGTGTCAGTAATTTTTACAACAAATTATAGGTCGCAACCTTGTTTGCATTTGGATTTGATTCGTTTTATTATTTTAGAACACAGATTAAAGAAAGGCAGGGAAGTAGTAGGCCATTCCCTATCTACAAACTACCTGGTCTTTGTTCACTAATAACACACATTAAAAAGCAAATAACTGCATATTTATTCAACTGATCACAATTAGATTTTTGTCTGATATAATTCAGTTTACCTATCCTCATTTTGGCATCTATAGACAGAGTGGTCTTGAGATCGTTACAACTCTTAATTCACTCACTTCAAATCAAAATTAGAGTCCTTTTTATTTTGCAAATCTGATTCCCAATTCCCTAATATACGATCTGAACAGTACATATATAAATAATTAGCATATACATCATAATTTAAAGGTGGGAAAGTTATCAAGTTCAAACCATCATTCCACAAGCGACTCGCATAAAAGATGGAACATCCTCACTCAAATGTGCTAAAAGGTGCCAGTACCTTCAAATCGAAACACCTCACATCTTTGAGTAACCCAAGGCTCAAAAATATAAGGCATCATAAACCATCAGATGATTTTCAAGCTAGGTATGTATCTTAAATTAGTTTGTAATCGTTCATCTTTTTGCCGTTTTACTAACATAGCGCAAAATCCTAACTTTCAAATTCCACAGCACGAGGAATCACACCTCAGCAGTTACATCTCCTGGGACATCGACAATTCAAAACGACGGCACCACAAAATCTGCTATACCAATTACAATCATAGGCAGTCGTGACTATCTGGACACATTTAAAAAGAAGGAAATACCCCCACAAGCTACAAGCCCTAATCATCTACGTCCTTCATCACCAACAACTTTTTCCTCTTCCACGTTAATCGCAAAGCCCGATATAAGATTATCTGTGAATGGAACGATAATAGTAACAGATAACAAGAAGACATATAGTTATTCACACCACTTGACACTTGACTGTGGGAATAGAGTTCTTACATTAACCAAACCACCAGATCTCTCAATTAGTATCAATTTTGGAGACATTCAAAACATAGACCTTTGCGATAAAGGAGGTGTTCATCCAATAAAACACTTTTATATCGTTATAAAACATTCTTCCACGGTATATGCTACTTGTTCGGAGGATGCTGTTAGTGTATCCAAAGTTTGGGTCTCTATTTCCCTCCATCACAAAACACTACTTGATAAAGTACTCAGTGTATTAGCGGACAATGACATCACTCAAACCTACTACACGCTTACGGAATTTATGAGCCTTCATCGTCGTATAAGCTTATCAAATTTCTTTAGGCCACTAGATTCTATTAAATCCATCAGTCCAGACGATTTTTATTCTTCCTCCCCTGTTAACATACCGAAATCTTCCAGAACAACTAGATCAACAAACTCCGCATTTAAAATTTTGTATACCACAGATGATTTTAATGATGCAATCCCACAAGAAGAGCCAGAACTAGAAACAATGATTCCACATGAAAACATCCCATATGAGCAGCAAGTAGTATTCCGTCCCAAACTCAAATACAATTTTGGCGGTAAGAAAAGTATGATTGTTTCAAACAACGATTTCAAAGGTTTGTACAATAATAACTGGATCAATGATACCATTGTGGATTTTTTCTTGAATTATAATTTACAAATGGCAAAAGAAGCAGGAACTTTGAAAAATTACAAAATTGAAGTCATGAATTCATTCTTTTATTCAAGGTTAACGCGAGACGCTATTGATGATGAATACTATTCAAATGTGAAAAGCTGGTTTAAGCATAATGACAGTTTGTTTGACAAAGACTTTATTGTTATACCGATCAATAAAGACATGCATTGGTTCTTTGTTATAATAACGAATTTGCCAAAGGTGAAAAGATCAGTGGTGGCAATTGCCAGAAAACAAAAGAAGGAAGCAAAATCAAAGCTTAAAGAAAGGGCTGTAGCTGGCACTATCACTGAGACTGTTCAAGAATTCAAAGCTGGTGATATCCAAGAGCACCACAAACCGAATAATGTTGAGGCGAGAATAAGTGTTGAAGAATATGAGGAAGTTCAAGATGAGCTCGGTGAAGAGATCAACGATGATTTTATGGAGGATGTTAACAAAGAGGTTGACGATGATGATAATGAAGAATCCACGGAGACATCTGGTTCTGCTTATGTTGCTGAAGAAGAAGAAGGAAAGCAAAATTCATTCATTAATCTTTTGGATATTCCCAAGGACGAAAATTTGATTGGAATTATAGAAAAAGAGAAACCAAGGCCTGTTGCCAGTATATTCATTTTAGATTCTTTGAGAAAACCACACGTTGACTTAGCTGTTCCATTAAAGGCGTTTTTGTTGGCGTATGCTAAGGATAAATACGGTGTGGATATACCTTCTAATCAATTCTTCAAGCATAACTGTAGTATTCCACAACAGAAAAACTTCTACGATTGTGGGTTGCATGTTATTTACAACATTAAGAAATTTTTTGCTGCTCCTCAAGAGTTCAAGACTAAGATTTTAACTGAAAAGAAAAGAAAAAGAGCTGTTGTTGTGATGGCTAATAAATTGTTTGACGATGAAGAAAGAAAATCTATTAGAAGTAATCTTCGAGAAAATTTGTTGGATCTATTACGAAAACAAGTTGAAGAGTCAGGTGGTGATTTTTCAATGATTGGTAAAGTTACAAATCAAGACCAAGATTCAAAAGAAGCAGAATTGCTCAAAGACGGGAAACTTGAAAGATCTATTCGGGATGCTGAAGACGAGGACGATGATGATATTCTCATCATTGACGAAAAGACAACTCATGTGAATCTTAACCAATCAAAAGCTGCACAGCGACCAAATGAAATTGTTCAACAACCACGAGGCACAGATGATCTTCAAGAATCCAAAACTGACGATTCAAGCTCTTCAAATTCAACCCCAATTCCAGAATCAACCCAAGTTCCAATTTCCCTCACAACTCCAGAAAAACCTCGTTTGAAGGTGTCCAAGAAGCAAGCAGCAAAGAAACTTGCTCGTAATAGTCCTAAAAGGGAAATTAAAAGAAAAGTTGGTACAAAGGAAGATGATCATGATGATAATACTGTTGTTCCAGTTAAAGCCAACAAACGAATACTTTATTTTCCGAGTCCTGACCTCGATACAGATCAACCTGTTGCAGAAACATATGCAGAGCTCCCTAAACCATCTGTCCATTCCTCGTCTCCATTCAATGAAGTTAGTCTAACCTCCGATGAAAAATACGCTAAAAAAGTATACGATTTTCCTAACAGTTCACCAAAGAAGGAGAAAGAAATGATTTCTTCAGATTTTGTGGGGCCCCTTCTATCATCTGAACCTATGTCCTTTAATGTTACAAAACAACAAAAACCAGCTGGTCGCTTGATTGATTTTCTTCCAAATGATCAGTTGCTATCACAAGATTCCTTAACTCCAAGTATTAAAAACAAAGAAACTGAATCACCAATATCACAAGAATCTTTATATCACGTCCAATCAACCCCAGTAGCTTTACATTACTCTCCGATCAAGTTTATCGACGAAAGTCCGAGTAGCTCTCGAGCAGTTGATACTTCTCCATCAAAAAGGAAGAAACTAAAACCAGAAAAGGATGAAGATTTTCATATAAATCTAAAAATAGATAGTTCTACACCTCTAAGAACTACTAGGTCAGCATCAAAACTATCTCATGAAACAGTCTCTGTTGAAAGTTCGAGTGATATGGAACTGGATGCAGAATCTGCTGATGGCATATCTCGAAACGAGTATGTGAAATATGCAAATGGGAGTAAAGAACATGAGCAGTATGCAAGCTATATTTCTTCAGATGAAAGTGTTATTATGGTTCCTGAACCAACAAAGACAATTGCTGAAAGGCTGAGCGAAGATGGAAGTACTAAAGATTTGGTGGTTAAGATCGATAAGGCTTTAAAAACCAGCTCGGATAATGAAAGCGAAAGTGGTACCGTTTCTTTTTCAAGTATAGAACAATCAGCGCAGACTGAGGGACGTTTATCGCCGAGAATTGCAACAAAGGATTTGCCCCCTCCCCCTTTTTCTTCACAAGTAATAGATTTGGAGAGTTCATCAGAACCGAAGACTCAATGCGTTTCTTGCAAAAGTAACGATCCACAGATGTTTTCAAAAGAATTATACACTAAAGCCAAAGATGTTTGCAAATCTTGTAAGTCTAATTTCAATTCACATAAGACCAGATGTAAAAATCCAAATTGTTCTTACATCCCAACAACATCAGAGTGGGAAGCTATGTCAAGTTCATCCAAACCTTTGGGCTGTCTGCGCTGTGGTGGTCTAGTCGATGTGGGTTCTTTAGTTTCTATCCAGAAAGAGAAGCCTACTAGTAATGGAGAAAGCGATCATGATATTGATAGTATTGTCGTTCTATCAGATAATGAATCTATTTTGGGAACAAATGATAAACCTCGAGCTTCCATTCAAAGAAGAAACAGAAGATTTAAGCATTTTCGTCTGGACAAAGATGAAGGAAGTATTGAGATATTAGAGCCGCGCAATGATCTCAAAGGAAAGAAACGTGCATTGGTTCGTAGACAAGAGGACTCTCTTGAAAGTGGTGACGATGAGTTTGATAACAGCAAGAGACGTAGACCTCATCAGAACACTGATGGAATTGCATCTCCAAAGTTAATGCACAGGACTAAAGCTGCTAATGCCGATGCTTCACCAATTAGCTTAACCACTGATATCACAGTTAATGAGCCCATAGGTAAATTGAAGGTTCACCTCATTGAAAGTCCAACCAAATCCAAGTTTTCTATTTCATCATCGACGATCCTAAAGTCACAAGAATTAAGTCCCTCGACACACAGTGTATTACCTAAGAGGAAAAAGATCTCATTTTCAGGTAATTTATCACCAGATTTGGATTCAAGATTGAATTTCTCAGATTCAAATGATTACAAACCAGAGCTGAAATCAAGAAAAGGGAACAGAATCAAAGTCTATCAAGCACACGCGTCAAATTCGGTATTGAGAGCTAGAAACAACCCTACCACCTCACCACCAATTAACAGCCCAAAACAAATGCCTTTTTCTTCTTTTCAATCACCAGAAACATTGAATTCTTCTCCAATCAGCAAAGGTACGACTAAAGATATGAACATGAAACAACAATCAATAGGGTTGAGTAAGTCAGAATATAGTTCTTTGAAAGGATCTTCAAGATCTTCAGATTCAATAAAAAAGCTTTCCCAGAAAGGTAAAATTTTATCGAATGGGTTTAATGGCAACAGACCAGCCATTAGAACATTAAATAATGCTGCACCATCACTAGTTGCAAGACAACTCAGACAGATAAGTAGAATAACAGGCCAAGCTAAAGTTAACCCAAAAAGAATCCAAAGAAATGTACCCGGTGATGAAAACAATAGAAAAGAAGTTGATTCTCCTCATTATGAACGAATTGTTGAAATATCAGACTCAGAAAAATGAATCTATTTATACGTATGTGTGTATCTGTATACATCTTTCTATGTAGATGATTTGAAGTGCTTACGACTAATTTATGATTTAGCATATATTATGGATTAAATGTAATCTATTCATTAAAAAAAAGGGATAAAGCACTAGTAATTTGTTTTCAAAAAATATTATCACCCATGCTGGGAGTCGAACCCAGAATCTTTTGATTAGAAGTCAAACGCGTTAACCATTACGCTACACGGGCTGAACTTTAGGTTTTAAAACTTTGGCTTCCTAGTTCAGAGCTCCTTTCCAATAAGAACCTTAAGAGCAGGTTCTTTCATTAGTAATTTTCTTTGTAATGATTTGTCACCATCAGAAGTCTCGACTCTATCATTAGTAATCTCATCTGAGATAATTTGTTGTTATTGGAACTCAAGATATTTAGTTCTTTTATTAAAATATCCCTTTTCGGAGTTTCGCCAACTTCGTCGATACTCTGTCTTTTGTTATATAAATATTTGTATTTCCTCCCCTACTGTTTAGCTTCATCCTCTATTGATTAAAGTAGAAGGATTATCAAATAAAGTATCAACTTTTTGTTCATTTAGTTTTATATAACTATCGATCCCTCTCATAGATTGTAAGGAATCGAGCGCCAAGTGGCTCAAAATGGTAATCCAAGTTTAACACCTCTTTTGGGTTCTCGAAAATTCTTTTGCTTAATTTTAATCTTATTCTCATTGTTTTGTAGTTAGTTGTTAGTGATTGAAGTTCAGTTTGTCTTCAATAATATTTTATTATAGATAGTTGAAGTTTTTTCCTTGGAAAAGATAGATTCATTTTTGAAAAGGAGAAAGCAATAGTAAAATAAGAAATTTTAAGAAAAGAGAGTTTTGAAGAAAGAAATTTAACGACAAAACGAACAGTGTACGCAATTCATTATATAGATTAAAAGTTTTTTTTTTGGTTTATTTCGTATAAATATATTACTGTACTGCACTGGCTTTCTTTTTTCAAAAATGCCCCTCGGGCTATTGACAAGTTTGTCGACACTCTGTCCGTTAATTACATACTTTCTCATTGCATTCAAATACATTCAACTAGTTCTAAATAAAGTTTGAAATATCTAAGCGATAAGACATGCTCAAGTACTATTAAACGCCAAATACACGCCATTTAAATAGAATTGTTCATCTGAACTTTGTTTCCTGAAGCTTTTTCTCAGGAGTCTCATTATCCGTTATATTTAGTCAACGATAAATGTCCTCTCTACCACAGCATGAGCTTCCAAACCATGATTGTTTTCATAAAAATACACACACTGGCATTGGCTTATAAAAACTAGAAAAACTTACTCAACAAAAATATGGTGGCAATTTAAACATTTAAATTTTTTAGGCCGTCTATTAACTATTCCAAAAGAGAAATGGGTTTCCTTTGATCTGGTAACATTATCTTTTTGGAACTTTTTCCTTCTTACAGTAGCTGCCTTCCTCCTTTATTAAACGGAATTTCTTATTTACAATTGCTATAGACTTTTTGTATACAGGTAATTTAAAGTTTTGAAGAAGACTTTTTTCATTGTTTATGAAGTTAGGCTAGACTACCTTGTCAATTGGAGGAGACTTACATTTCTTCCATAGCCAGGTTGTTAATGAATATGTAGAAATTATTTGCTATCTGCTTTGACACAGAGAAATAAACATCGTTTAAAGGGTAGTCAAATAGTCAGACAACTAGTCAGCAAATATCAGATTAGATTCTGGGTATCAAGAGCCAATATTAATGTATTCAATTGACAACAAGATCAATCTCCCACAGTTGAGTTGCAGCTCTAGCATAAATTTACCCACCTGAGAACCAGAAAAGTCTGTTTTCGGCTATCAAGCTGGTTAGGTTTCATTCATTTTGCTAATGATATATATACTATAAGTTTTTGGGATTAAGTTAGTTCTGATTATTATTGTTAAGCTTTTGTTGTTCTTAAAACGTACATATATCTAATGATTATAAATCATAAAGTAATTATTAGAAAGCATTATTTACCTGTTTCGTATTGTTAACGTTATCCTGTATTTCTCTTTGCATGTCTCTCATGTTATCAACCAACATACTGAACTTTCTTTTAATGTCCCTTGTATCAACTTTGCGTTTTTTATAACCAGGTTTTTGATAGCCAGAGTCCAAATCGCCATTACGAGTCACATATCTGTGAAAATCAACACCGTTCTTTTGTTCATCTTCATTGTCACCACCACCACTTGCACGAGCATCATCATCATCATCATCATCATCGTCATCATCATCATCACCATCACTGTAGCAATATTTTCTTTTCCTATTTTGGATCTGTAGCAGTTTAATATATTTATCCTTTTCTTTATCTAGTTCTTCTCTTTTCTCTTCTAATTTACCCATCATTCTTTCAAAGCTTCTTTTGTTCAATTCTCTCTCGTGTTTAAGGGATTCTAATTTGGATTCAAACTCAACGTTAGTTCGATCTTGCCGTTTTCTCAAATTCAAAACTTCATCCTTAATAGAGCCAAGTTCTTTTAATACAGTTTCTTTAGAATCTGAGGCAAATCCTTTGATTAACTCCTCTATATTTTTGAACTTATCTCCAAAGACAAGATCAGAGCTTTCTGAGAGTTTTAATTCATTTTCAAATCGACTTGATTCAAGTTCTCTTTCCATTTTTCTTGTCTCGATTTCTTTTTCTAGTTTTTGAAGTTCAAGCTCCTTCTCTAAACGGCTTGCTTCAATTTCTCTCTCTATTGAATTTATTTCGTTTCTCTTTCTTGAGAGATCTGGTGAATAATTATGATTTTGAGTTGTATTATTTGAATCGTAAGTATCTTTAGCACTGTTTGACATTCTATTCAATTCTCTTTCATTCCAAGATTTTAAAGTGGATGGGCCAGTACTCGTTATAACTGGCTTTTCCCTCGTTATTGGTTCACTTTCGTTGTACAATACAGAACTTAGTATTCTCGATCCAATGGAGGTTAATGAATTAAGTATACCACCATGTGAAGGCTTGTGGGTTTGAGATGAAGTGGTCGAGGGTTTATTAACTTTATAGTGTGATATATTAGGACGATACTGTTTAGTTTTTATTGAGTTTAGTATGTTATCAGTTTTGAGTCTTTCAGCGTTTGGAATGTCTCTTATGGGAGATTCTCCCATTAACTCATGTAGCCGTTTTTCTCTGTAACTCGATTTGTTCTTCAGTATAGATTTAGGTGTCTCTATGTCAAGAGAGCGGTAGCTTGGTTCTGTAATTGGAATGCTCGATGAGCGTCTATAGGAAGACGATAACAATGGATCTCTAGAAGAAGTCCTATGACTTGGTTTTAAAGGCGATGATGACCTTAGCCTTGATCTCATAGTTGTATCGTCATTTGTATTTGAAGATGAAGCTTTCAGAAATTCATACGCTTCAGTAGATCTCTTTTTCTTTTCGTAGTCAGAAAGTTTTGTATCTCTTGAGAACTTGACTCTTTCACGGTTGAGCGGTTGTCTTAGTTTAGGTGTAAAATCAACCATATTGTTTGATTGCAGTAATATAACAAATATAAATACCTATATGATAGTTTGAGATGAATCAGATACAATAAATTATCTTTAAGAAACATAAACAAGAGAGAATCAAAACAAAAATCAAGTTCAAAATTCAAAACACGGCCCATTTCCTGAAGTAATTGAGACGCGTCAAACTTTATTTGAGATCTCGAGTTTGGCTTGTATTTTTGAACTTCGTGTTTTGGTGATGAGTAAGGATAGCTAAATAAAGACACATAAAGACTGGAAAACAGCATACACAACTGAATACGGACTAAAAGCACAACAATAAGGATATGCAAGATCCAGCTGTGCTACCAATTTCACTAAAACCCTCCAATTTGAGGCCTTTGGCGTATAGAATCTTTTCAAAGAAATATGGGCTAAATATTCAGTCGAGTGCATTGGATATGTTGAGTGCTTATATTGGTAAAAAGATAGGTAACGAATGGAGAGGCCCAAAAACAACAAGTTTGTTGGAAACAATTGCCAAAATTTGGAAGGAACAAGACAAAGGCTTATTTCTTGATGGTGAAAGTATTGCCGCTATTCTAAGTGAAATATCCGCAAAGCAAGATAGAGAAGTGCAGAGCAGATATCAAGGGTCGAAAAATACGCTGTCAAACAACGTGAGACCTCCCATTGGAAGAATTGATACTATAATTGACAGTAATGATGGACCATCTGGATCTTCTTTTAAAATACATGAGGATGGAATGGGAGAACAAAAGGTTAAAAGCGTTATAGAGGATAGTAACGAACTAAGATGGCAAGACTATTTCAAAGTGATAGATACATCAACCTACAAAAAGTTTAAATATAATCATTTAAGAAAGCAATTTGATATTTTGAATTTTCCTGATACTTCAGCAATGTTGGATTTACCAGATACCAAGGATAACATTGATTACTTCATTGATAAATTTCACTTATTGAAAGATCGATTACTGAGAAACGAAACTTTTCAGCCGACTGCATTCAGTGCCGTGAATTCCATAACAGGCTCAACCCATTCTACTATACAGTCACAACAAATCACATCAATTAAAAATTTGTTGGGTAGACACGGTAATAGATTCTTACTCTTTGGTTTATTGACAAAAAATTCAACTGGTTTATGGCAATTGCAAGATGATACCGATAAAATTGAATTAGAACTAGGGCAATGTTTATTCCCAGAAAACTGCTTTTTCACACCAGGAAATTATCTTGTCTGTGATGGTATTTATTCAAACAGTTCCAAATTTTATGTCAGTTCTGTAATCCATCCTCCATCTGAGAAGAGAGAAGCATCACTTGAAGTTTTAGGTAATCTGGATTTTAATTCAATTTATTCAAAGAATTTTAGAATCGATAAAACAGTCAAAAAGAAATTGTTGATTATGGAAAAGAGAGAAATTACCCACAAAATGATTATTTTGGGTGGTAACATATATTTGAACGATCTCAAAATATTAGACTGTTTGAAAAAACTATTTATCAAGCTAACCAAAGAACTTGAGGACGGTTTAACAGATCCTATTGGAATAGTATTCAATGGACCGTTTGTAGAAGTTCCATTTGACTCAACACCAACATCTTCAACGACACAGACAACCTCATCAGGTATTTATAAGTCATATTTTGATTCACTAGCATCTGTACTAGAAAAATTCCCTGAACTTTGTTCCAACTGTAAGTTTATTTTTGTCCCTGGTGACAACGATCCATGGTCCTCAATGATCACAAAGAATTCCAATTCTATTTGGCCAAAATTCAAAATTCCAAGGATATTTGGTAGCAGATTGACAAGACTAGTTAAAGACATAGAATGGTGCTCTAATCCATGCAGATTAAACTACCTCTCACATGATATTTTACTCGTTAGGGATGATATCGGCGACAGATTTAGAAGAAATGATATTACTTATCTATCGAAGTCAAACGATGGAAAATCTGAGGATGCTGCAGGCGAAGGAGAAGAAGAAGCTTTAGAAATTGACAAATTATCAAAACCAAAATTTTCTGCTGAGTTATTCCAATGTAGAAAGCTAGTCAAAACATTGCTGGATCAAGGAAACTTGACCCCTTTTCCATTATCAATTAGACCGGTTTTGACAAATTATGGTAGCGTATTTAGCTTAATCCCGTTACCAACTTTACTGATTTTGACAGATCCATCAACACCAAAATTTGACTTGATCTACGAAAATTGCCATGTTTTGAACCCGGGACAATTTTATACAAAGAACAAAATAAATTACATGGAATACCATCCATCTACAAGAAAATCAAACTTTGAGGAGATCTATTAAGTTTCATTATTATTCATGGTCCCCACGCCATCCACACACGACTATATCTTTTTATTATATATAATTTGAGCTCACTAATTATTTGTGATTATAGGGGTATTTTTTGATACTATCAGTGGCTTTGTAAGGCATGCAGTAAATAGGATCAATTGGAACCAAATCTTCGTAACCGAGTAAACTTAAGCCTGCGATACCAAACAAAGTATGATAAACGTCAACTTGATTATCAGGTCTATCACTAATCCCACCATTTTTCAAATCTTGGCAATTCAATATGAAATCTTTCAACTTGTCACCGTTTATGTAATTTAATTTATTCAAAATGCTCAAACATGACAACACCCACCAACTATAACAAACATCGGGCAGTTTCTCCGGTCTACCGTTCAAACCTCCGTTAGCCACTTGTCTTTCACTCAACCACCAGATCAAAAGTTCTCTATCTTTCAATTTATCTAGACTGTTAGTGATTGCCAATACACCCAAACAAGTGAAAATTTGTGCAGCGTGGGATTCGGCACCGGGAACCATACCAAACCCACCATCAAAGTTTTGACATCTTAACGTGAATTCAACTGCAGGTCTCACAATTTCATCGTCCAATTCTTCTAAAATTGATAAGGATTGAATGGCGGTATATATAAATCTAGTATCAATTTCACCAAATCTATCACCTTTAAACGAACCATCTGGTAGTTGTAAATCTTTGATGAATTTGATCAAATGAAGTCTTTTATCTTCGATAACGTCTAAACAATCATACATTTTTAAAATTTGTAAAGCTGATAAAGTTGACAAAATATGGGAATCATGTCTAGGGAATGATCCAAATCCACCATTTTTGGAGTCATAGCAATCGATTATGAATTTTGTAATGTCGTCTTTTTTGAATTCGGATTCAGATTTCATTAGAAATAGTGAACAAACACCCCAATATAATCCATTCATTCGAAGATGTTCGGACATCCAATACTCGATAAAATTCGTGTTGTCATTTAATGATTTGACGTACTTGGTATGCAATTTCTTATCCAATTTTGTGACTTGTTCAGACATGGTGGGAGGATATTAAATAGTAAAAAGATATCTGATGTTGATTGGTGATGTATTAGTTATATTTATGTAAAATGTGTACTGATTGGACTTACTGGTGCAATGATTATTGCTCAATTGAATTATGGTGAAAATAAAAAACACTAATACAACATTTACAATGACTTTGTTCGTTGTTAATATCCGATAGTGGTGAAATAGTCAATGGTTTGCAGGAAGATAGTAATATTCTTTAGTCAAACGTGAAAAAGGCCAAAGAAAATAGAAACTCAAGCACTTACCAACAGACACGTCTATCGACTTGAATATAACCAATACGCGTCGATTTCATGGTTCTACAAGTTGGCATAAATCAACAGGATAAATTGATAGAATGGATAAATAAGTAAGTAATAAATAATAAATAAAAAAAAACATAACTGTAAAGTAAAGGAAACAATATACAAAACACCCTTCCAAAAGTTCCAAAACTGTCTATAGTTTATTGATAAATCTGTTCAATAAGTTACTATTAGGTGATAAATCCTCATCTATCCCCGCTAATTTTTTTCCATCATCCATAGCAGTAATCCCGGCTGAACCACCACTAGCCGACGTCCCACTCATTTGATTCAAAGAACTTCTCATTCTTCTTCTATCGACCAACATGAATTGAATTTGTTGCCTGATTGAATTCAAACCAATTCTTTGATTGTTTAGCTCATCTTTAAAACTTAGATTATCGTTGATTATAGAGTTCACGATTTGTTTGTTCACCTCAAATTCATTTAAAATTGGTCTGAACTTTTCCATATCCGTCCTTAATCGTTCAAATTCAAGGATCAAGTGAATGTAATCTTCATCCTGTAAGTTGTTCAATAACTTATTATTGCCGCCTGTTGTTGACGATGGAACAATGGTGTTATTTTGATCCATTATTTCTTCAAGCTGTAGAGAGTAACCCAAATTTGTTAATTTACCTTGTATGATTGAATCTAAAACTATTGACAGCTGGTTTTTCAAGAAATTATTTTCAACGGTTAAATCATTTAATTTTGATTCTTGATTTTCAAAATAACTCGTCAATTTGACAAATGTACAATCAATCAAATGAATCTTGTTCAACAACTCTCTGTTTCCTTTCCAATTACAACCGTATTTAGAACCAGGACATTTCAAATAGATCTTTTCACAGTAACTCTCATGTTTCTCGAAAACTTTGACAGGGAAATTCAAACCGCATCCATTACATTTAACCAGATTCTTCAAACATTTGTTGTTTAGATGATATTCCTCATTGATTCTGTTAACCATCTTGTCACATTTACTGCATTTAAACAACTCATGAGGACAAAGTGAACCATTGCTTCCTCCACCATCCCCATTATCATTCAAATATCGTCTTCTAGTCAACTTCAAACAAAGCTCACTTTTACTATTGACATTCTCGCATTGAAACCTGGTATACTGGCAATCGTTAACAAGATGGATCTTGATCTGCCAACGCGATCCAACCCATTCACATCCTCGTTTGTTATTCAAACATGAAACTTTCAAATCATCAGTTATGTTTGAGATAATGATTGGCGATGGGAAGATATCATTAGGGGTAGTGGCTGGGGGCGTGCTTGATTTATCGCTGTCATCTTGGTCCTCATCACCACCAACATTTTCATTTTTGTTACTATCATTGTCTAACTCTTCATTGTAATTCAGTGGTGTTCTATCCAACGGACATTTACTACCTATCGCAGACTTGAACGTTTCAATAATACAGGTTTTGCAAAAAGTATGTCCACAGATCGTAGTATAAGGGTTTATAAACGGTAATTGACAAATTGGACAGTTTAAATGATCAGGTGTACTTATATAATTCAAACCTCTTAAGTCGATAAATGATTCTTTCCCAGTTGAATCCGTGTTATCAAATCCTTCAAATTCATCTTCTGATTCGGATTCAATGTCAAGTACTATTGATTCATTTGATTCGTTTTCTTGTGGTTTGATGGACTCGTTTATGGACTTTTCCTGTATTCGTAGTTTATCTAATTCTTTATCAATATCCATCTTTATATGTACGTTTCTTTTGCTGGTTGATTTACTTGTTTTTCTGTTTGTATTGTTTGTAAAAAAAGCCTGCCTCTGTTCTATTGAAAATAAATGCATTGTATTGTAAACTTTAAGATTGCTCCAGGATTTCTGTTTGTTTTTGTTAACGGCGGGACGTTAGAGCTTTGCTCGTGACTTTCGCTTAATAATCACAGATTGGGTAATTTTTATTTCGGAAATTTTTTAAAAAATTACTTTGTGTTAAAAATTACATCCTACAATACCATGAACAGATTTTCTATCAAATAAAATTGGAATGTTAGATCGATTGAATTGAAATGAATATATAGCTGATATGATGGTATACAAGATTTGTATGAAGAGCCAGAAAAGGTAATAAAAAAAACATAAAAATACAACATGGAAATCGATCCTGTCGTCATTATCGTTGTCAAATAATAATAATAAATAAATAAATGAAAAAGTAAAAGTACAAAGCTAATATAACAATTAGCTATAATAATAAAGTAAAAAATTTGAAATTAACTAATAACTTGGTCAATATGTTCATTAGAAGCAGAATCCTTTTCTTCTTCCATATTAGCTTTTCTTCTCTTGTCAGCCAAAACCTTTGATGCTTTGATGTTGAAACCGCCAGTTAAAATTTTTTGAGTTTCTTCCAATTCTAAATTAGATAGTTCTGGGTAACAGAAGTAAACAAATACAATGGAGAATAAAGTCAATCCAGCAAACAAACTAAAGGTACCAGTTGGTGTGATATTTTGTAACATGGTTAAGAATGTAGATGAAATGACCAATGAACCAGACCAATTAGTGGCAGTTGAGTAGGATGCACCTAAACCTCTAACTGATTGAGGGAATAATTCAGATTGTTGCCATGGAACATTACCAATACCAACGGCATATGATGCGACAAAACCAATCATGGCCACAATAATGACAATACCCCAGCTACTAACATCAGACTTAACGACAGCTGAACCGTTAGCAAATTGAATATCAACGAAATGGAAAGCAACGGCATTCAAAACCAAGAATCCCATCATAGCTGGTAATGCAAGCATTAAGATACGTCTACGACCAACTCTATCAATAATGAAGAATGCAACAATTGTCATGATGAAATTAGTACCTGCAACAATAAGGGAGACTGCAGTGGAATTATTGAATCCAATAGCTTTGAAAATAGTTGATGAGAAATACATCAATGAATTGAAACCAGTGAATTGTTGAATACCTTGTAAACCACAACCAATAACTAAAGCTCTAAAATTGGATGGAACCATATGAATTTCCTTGACTTGATTGATTAATCTTTCAAAGACAGTGTCACCTGGAATAGCATTGTTTAATGATTGAATCTCATTAACTTTAATGTCAATCAATTCAGGGGTGGCGCCATGATGAGTCTTAACGATGACCTTGACGGCTTGTTCAATCTTATTCTTCATAATCAAGAATCTTGGAGTTTCTGGTAAGAAAACAAATGCAACTAGTTGAACAGCAGGTGGAATCATTGATAAACCAACAACGATTCTCCAACCGTTCTTAACAGGATCTAAACCGGCACCAATAGCGTATGCAATTAATTGACCCCCAGTGATACCTAAACAATTGATAATAACCAATCTACCTCTGAATCTAGAAGGAGCCAATTCTGAAATGTATAAAGGAGCAATTAAGGAACCAATACCAACACCAAAACCCATAACGAATCTACCACCAATCATGGTCCAAACCCCTTGAGCAGCACATTGAATAACGGCACCAACAACGAACAATATATTAGAAAACATTAAAACAGGTTTTCTACCGACGATATCAGCAACAATACCAGCCATAATAGCTGTAATCAAAGCACCCAATGAAGTTGCAGCAGTAATCATTTGCTCCTCACCATAGGTTAACTCTTTACCGAAATCATCTCCAATGGCAACCAAAGCAGAAGAAATATAACCAGTGTCATAACCAAACATAAAACCAGAGATTGAAGTTAAGAAAGTTAAAACGATAACAAGCACAGAAGGCCTGGCACTATCAACGGTCATGAGCATAGAAGTATCATCTTCATCATTTATTGGGGTTAAATTAACAGAGTTTGTATCCGAGTTTGTAGTGGTATCATCGATAGGTCTTTCTTTGGCAATCAAAACGGCCTTCTTCTCATCCAAAGATAATGATGAAGTTGATTTCATTTTTTTATATGGAATTTACAAGTGAGTGAACGAATTGTAATGAATTACCAATGAGCTAAAAGAGAGAAATAGAATAAAAAATACAATTGAAATATAAGTTGACTATATATAAAAACACAGAGTGAAGTTAAAGAAATTATATAAGAGGAAGAGAAGAAAGAGGAGTAGGAGGGGCACGAGGAGGGAGATATTCCGCCATATATATACAAGATATACAATATTTATCAACCACACGAGAGAATCACACAAACACAAATTTCTCAATTCAAACAGGAAAAATTCGCCGTTGCTAGTTTCGGTGTCTTTACCGTGCAGCGCGCTGATTGGTCAAAGTCTACGGCGAGAGTTTCCGGACAAGATTTTGATCTCTATTTTAATCCTCATGTGGTTCCGGAAAATTCTTTCGAGTGTGTTATCTGATGTACATGCTACATGCTTATAAGAATAACACCAATGCGCAAGGTGATTAATTACACAAACTATATTGGATTTTATTTGGAATTTTTCTTTTCAGCAATTGCTGGTACAAAGTACAGAGTACAAACTTTACAACCTTTACTGAACCCTTTCGGCACCAAAACCTGAAGGAAAGCAAACCAAAAAAAAACATACAAAATACAAAAGTTGTCTGAAACATGAGGAACAGGAAAAAGCTCCCAATATGGAAATAAAAGTTAATAAAAGCACTACCAATGAACTATGCACAAACGGCGAAAATTTCCCAAAAGAGAATCAGACCGTGGAGTTTTGTTGTAACTAAAAGACACTGGAATAATGACTGTACTTGACGATTTATATGAAAGTCAATAATGTAAATGAATACAATTAGGGGCAGAGATCATAGAACCCAAGAGAAAAAATTGAAATTAAAGCATAAGCTACTAAAGTAACGGGCAACTTTCTTTAGCAACTGCCTTCGAACTTCCCTTTGTTCGAGTTTCTCACAGTTGCTGTTTAAATAAACAGAGTGTAATCACGTAAATGTATGTTAACTTATTTTCAATTTATTAATCCCAGTTAGATATATTGATTCCTAGAAGGTGTTTCTTTCACTAAATCCAGTTACTAAAACCAAATGCTATCTTACTTCTCAATAAATGCCAATCTATATAGATACCATAAGTCTGCTGCCTTTCCCTAGTTCATTTTTTGACAATAGGGGTACCTATGTAAGCTCTTGCAGCATTGGTTTCTCCGAATATTCTAGAAATGTTAGATAGCCAATAGTCTTGGCGATCTATTAGCTCCAAAGCTGATTAGTGGGCACAGATACTATCTCATATCTGATACCAAAACCATTTCTGCTCTGGTGATGCATCTCTGAGTGTCTCCTTTAAGATTTGCACAGTTTTAAGTTCAAAAGGAGGAGTCACATCCGACGTCTCTTTTACATAATGGGAAATTTTGTTTTCTCTTGTCTTTCTTTAGTAGAACTGAAGTAGATTAGGAAACTACAACCACAATATTAACTCGTAGCTTCATACAAATTGTATTTTTGTCCTAGAAACGTTCTTCTAATAAGCTGATAAAACCGTTATAAGTAAATATTAAGTTTTAGTAGTATGAAAAAAAATATCTTGAATATACATGTAAACTTTATGAATTAAGTATTGTTTAGCTAATACCAATCATAGCTTTCTTCTTCTTTCACAATGGTTTCCTCTATTTGACCATCAGTTTCATCTTCTGAACCTTCTCCACTAACCAGTTCAAATTCACCATCATCATCTTCAACGTCTTCATCAACAGCATTAAATGGCTTTTTCACTTCATAAATAACGTTTGCATCGGAATCAATCTTTGATAACAAACAAGTATATGCCAAATTCTTTTTACTTAAATTAATGGCAAACACTTTAGCCAATTCATTCAAATAATTCTCATTGATTCTGCTATTAACTTTATAATTTTCATTGAAATAAAAGACAAACTCACTGTTTGAAACTGATTTAACAATTGGATCTAAATTAGTATGATCATCCAAAATATCCAATAATTTAATGGTCAACTCATCAATGGTAACACCAAAGAAGATATCTTTGATCAAAATAGAATTGAAATAACGATCACCGTCATTGTCACCCTTTGATTTCAGTTCATTAATCAGTTTTTGCTTTTTGCTCTTCAAACTTTCGTGTAATTTGTATTTATCCATTATTATTGTTGCATTAGCCAAATCCAGTTGTGGAGCTTTTGTTATATTCGATTGTAATTTGATGAAAACGGATCTTTTAGGTTCTGGATCTTGAGATTCACTGGTCAATTTATAAGCATCAGCTAACTCATGAACGAATCTTCTTTGAATAGGTTTCATTGGTTGGAAATGATATGATTGTCTTCCCAACGATCCGTTGATCAATCTGTTGAAGATGGATTCGATACTCGAGGCCCATACTTTCTGTTGTTTGAAAATCGATAAAACATAAGGAGTATAAGTCTTTTCAATTAATGCATATTTTGTAATTAAATCTTCAGTCATCAATAATTCTTCGTTGGTTTTTTCAATTTTGAAAGCTTCAAATAACAGTCTATTTCTCTCCTCCCTTTGACATTCTGAATCACAGTCTAAAACCGTCGGAATTTCAGTTTTGTTTTTTTGTAAGAATGTACAAACAATTTGTTTTGAAAGTCTCTTACATTTACATTGTAATGTGATGATTTCTTTACACGGAATTGATTCGTTACATCTAAATGGCAAATGACAAGTTTGTTTACATTCATGGCCACATGATCTTTTGATTGAACATATTTGTAAACATTTAGTTTGACACTCACCTTCAGGGTGACAACTTTTGGTACATTTATGAATACCACACTTCAATACCTTGTTACAGACAGTACCGCATGAGATATTCTGTTGATAACACATGACATTCTTAACTTCAATTTTCTTATCACATTGGCAAGTTTTAGTTAACAAAAAGGTACAGTTTGGACACTTTTTATCATTTGGGTGACAATGGTGCAATTCTGCTCTGTGCCCACATGCAGGGATATATTGACACTGGTTTGGACATGGTGGCAATTTATTACCACATCGAACAGGAGCATATAAAACGGTTTTACCACAATTGCAAACTAAATCCTCAGACGATGATTCCAAACATGGATTACATGGACCAGCGTGACATGCCATGTTACAGTAGTGCTTTCCACATGATAGCAACTTGTTACATTCTTTAGTACAAATATGACACGCTTCAATAATCATTTGATCCTCGTTGTTCATAGAATACTTGTTGATTAAGTTATGCCTAATTGCTTTTTGTCTTTCTCTTTCTCTAGTTGTAGCAACTGGTTCATATTCACAACACAGTTCTAAACATCTATGACGACGACAATTCTTCAGAGCTTGACATTTGTGAGAACATTTAGGAATATAACCTGTTTCATACAACTTACAAGCAATTGAGTACGTTGTATAATGGCACTTACATTTAACTTCGACAGTTTGGTAACAAGGTGAGCAATCACCTTGATGACATTTCCAGTAACATTTATGACCACATGATAATTTCTTGTTACAAATGTTATCACAGGTTTTGATTGAGTCCAAACATGAACTTCTTTGATTTTCAACTTTTGTTTCACCACATGGACAGTATTTCAAATTGCTTGGGCTTAACAAACATTTATGAACCAAATTTGAGTCGAGTTTAGAATGACAAATTTCAGTACATCTATGGTTACCGCAATCCAATAAATCGTTACAAATTTCATTACACTGGAAAGATCCAATGAATTCTTTACCATCTTCAACAGAGAAACATTTTTTCAAGTTTCTTTCATAACATTTCAAATCTAATTCATGTCTACCACAGTAACATATTGATCTAAGAACTTCGTTACATTCTCCACATAAGCCGCCATGACACTGTGATTTACACTTGTGAATTCCACAAGGCAACAAATCATCACAAACGTTATTACACTTCCAGCCGTTCTTATAATCCGTTAGAACACATGGTAACTGTTGTTCCTCTTTGCCACACTGACACTTCACAATTGGCCCCAAAGCAGTACATTTTTCAATATGTGGACCAGGATGGCATTCTAAAGAACAGCTATGAATACAGTTTTTCAATGGTTTGTTACATGTTTGACCACAGGAATGTGAAACAAATTCATTGATTTGAGGATTAATCACTTTCCCACACCAGCATGTATAATGTTTAGGTAACTTATGATGTGTCCCGTTACACGAAGGACATCTCCATGAGTTTGAAGCGTCCGTTGAGGAACCTCTTTTAGCCCAGTCTTTAATGCAGGGTAAATCAAAAACTCTTGAACAAAAATGACAGGACCATATTTTGGATGAGCAATCGATTTCACCTGTACAGATCAAGCATGTGTATAAACCTTGATTAATTTCATTTATGATAGTTGATGCAAAGTTGTGAGTTTCTGTTTCATCATCTTCATCTTGTAGTTGATAATCGGATTCTGATTCAGACTCTGATTCACTGGTGGTGTACTCTTCGTTGTCATTGCCTGATATTTGGACTATTTCTAAATCATTTTCCAATTCCCTTATCACTCGGGTATCATCCTCATTCAACATTTGGTTATTTTTATCGAGTATCTTCTATGGTTATTTATAAACCTTCTTTGCCTTTATTAAACCCCTTTTTAGTCTCTTAGAAATCTGATTAATTTTGAAAATTTTTTGTGTATATATGGAGATTAGAATACCCCTGTATAAACGGTATACCCGCAAGAAATGGGATCAAAGTACAAAACCTTTTAAAGATAAGTTCCCCTCATTTTTAGTAAGCTCTCAATATAAGTAGTTTTGGATAGAGATTGTTGGCTCCTGGATTCTTCAACTATAATCCAACTTGATATTCTTTTACACTAATACAGATAGAAGAGCTAGATAACATTTTTAACAGCATATAAACAAAAAATCAGGATGGCACAGTTGAACGATCCTTGGAAGAAAAGGTACGGTAGTGAACCTATAACATGTAACATCTTGCCCCTCAATATCATTATCACTAATTAATTAACAAAACAGTTTTACTAACACTTACGTATGTCCATTTAAACTAATTTCTAATTTACAATTTGATTTGGTTTGAATTGGTTTCACTATATCAATATATATATAATAGAGATGCTTGGAGATACGAAGGTATATTTCACAAATCACAGAAGTTCAGAGGTTTGTTCCCTGGCATTGGGATTGGATTCTGTGCATTCTTAGCTATCAGTGTTTATGAAGACTATTTTATGAAGAAATCGAATGGCCATGGTCATGGACATGTTGAAAGCGCACCAGCTGCTGAACAACATTGATTACTGCTAATGGGGTAAATTAACAATTCTTGAAGTATTGTTGAAATTAATTAATTAATTATTTGTTTATTTATTTATTTATATCGAGGGCATTTATCATAGAACCTGATCAAACTTAAACGTACACAATGTAGGCACTTATAAATCAATTTGATCCAGTTATTAATTTTTTATTTAATGATACTACAGATATATTACCTACTAAGAATATTGCTGTTAGTACATATAATGAAAATGTTTTACTTTTTCAAAACCTTTTGTATTATTGTTGTACATGTCTTTCGGTTATATATTTTATAAAGAAATCGTTTTATGAACTATAATATAATCATGACCTTGCTGGAGATCTATCTCTATTTTTACCCTTCGTTTCTACCCAACAACTATAATGGAACACTTTACCTTTCACTTTAATGGCGTTTCTCCAAACCCATTCGCCTGTTTCATCATCAAAAACACCAGTTAAGACTTCTCTACAAACACCACAAATTATTTCATTTTCAGAATCATCTGGCACTGGAACAATCTTTTTTAGTAAATCATCGTCGGTTAAGCTATCGTTATTTCTGTTTCTAATCTTGTTATTGATTTCCAATCCACCTTCTTTATCTCCATCTTTGCTCTCTAAACTACCAATAATTTCCTCTTCTTTGAATTCAACCCATTTGGCGTTATCAAGGAACCATGATCTATTGTGGATGTTTTTCGACGTTGATGATTTAATTTTCTTATTAATTCTGAAATGCCAATCTAAATGAAGTTGCTTGACATATGTGCCTTGTTCAGTGGTTGGAAATCTTTTAGAACAATTAGAACATTGATTTGATTTCAATTCATAAATTAATGAAATTTCCTCAGATGTAACTTTATGATTATTTAGGAATTGCTGATTAATTTCAAATTTCGATAATAACTCGTCTGGATTATGAGGTACTATTATTTGTTGTTCAGGGTCTTGTACATTGAGTTTTTTAGTTTCTTCTTTAGGTGGCAATGAAGATGCTTTGCTCATTATTCCCTTCAAGAAATCAAGATTTGATAATCCTAATACATTATGATTACCACTTGGTTTACTAGTATCTGTAGGTTGTTGATATGCCGGTTGCTGTTGTTGTTGCTGAATCGGATAATTAGTTGGAGGTGGGGTTTGCGTTGGAGTTTGCGTTTGCGTTTGCGTTTGGGGATGCATCCCTCCTTGTCTCTGTTGCATCATACTACTCATTAAACTGAAGAAAGCTTGCGCATTTGCATTATTTAATTGATTATGTTGTTGTTGCTGAGATGGTAAGAACTGTTGAAACTGTTGATTTTGGTTTAATTGCGCAAAATTGTTTTGAGGAGGAGACACAATTTTCAACAAGCCTTGTAATTGAGCTGGTGAGAAGTTGTTATTACCTTGAACTGGGGGTGTCGATCTTTGTTGTTGAGACAATTGCTGTTGTTGTTTGAAAGTATTCAATCTCAACAGTTCATCGTCTCTTATGCTGACCAACTGCTTTCTCACCGCTTCCAACTGCTGTTGTGGCAACGCCTTTGGTTGATTTATAATTGTCTTTAACTGTTGTAAAAGTTCAAATCTTTGTGTAGCTTTTGAATCATTTGGCATCTGTAGTAGTCTTGAACTGACTAAATTTTTCAAATCGTCAATTTCTTTAATCAAAGAATGTTTGTTCAATGGGCCATCCAGTTTTGTAGATGTTTGGTTCTGGGCCTCTGGTGGTCTGTTATTAGCAGTTGCCTTTATTAGAAATTCTTCAATCAAACCTAGCTGATCAGACTGTAACCACGGTAAACCTGTTGTTGGATTTGGATCTTTCCAAGTCTTAAACAATTTGATCATTTTCACCCTTGTTGGATCATCAACTAAAGAATATGTCTGTGTGAAAGTTTTGTAGATATTAACACTAAACATTTGATTATATGGAACTTTAACATTTTTACAAATTGAATCCAATAAATATAAGGCAAATAACTTATGTGATGGTATAGCTTGTTTTATTCTCTTTTCAACAGCCTTCACTATTTCTGGTGCTGCATGTATATTTTCTTGAGCAAGATTTGTATGACTTTCTATAATAGGTCTTGAATTGAAAGTTAAACTTAGTAACGAATCATAGTAATCGCTACCAATTTGTTGTGGAGAAGGGTCAGCCATTTCTGAATTCTTATGTTGGATGTTTCTGCCTTTTAGTTTTTCTGTTTTCGTTTTCTTGCTTCCTGATTTCTTCAAGTATTGAAAGTTTTTTTTTTGTATATGATATACAGTTTCTCTTCAGAGTTATAGTAATATACTATTATATTTTGTTTTAGAAAAAAGATCTAAAGATAGATTTATTTTGAGATACCGAGCCCCCAACAATTAATAGCACTAGGTATAGCAGGTATTATATACAAAAACTCAGCCAGAACTCTACGATTGAATCAATTATAGAATAAAATTGGAATTGAGTTGCACTTTAAAGAACAAAACTATAGATTATAAGCAAAAGAGTTAAATAGAAAAGATATTAGTTCAATCAAAGTACAGATATATTGAGTCACACCGAGACTTTAGACAACACACCTTTTATGAAGTAATCTTTGTAATATAAGGAAAGCAGTTAAAATCTTGTCACACGTCAAATGTACAGTTTGATAGAAATCTAAAACAATAAGATGATAAAAGAAAGGGAAGAAGGCTAGCAAGATTCCAAACCATTTAATAAGTAGAGCATTCAAAGGAAGAAAGAACGAGATGATCGATCAACCAGAGTTCAAACTTTTTGGCCGGGTAAGTAAAATTTTAAAAAAAAAAACCATCATGTGATTCAAAGCAGATGACCTTAACTCGCATTCTTCTTGCGCAGCCGTATAATATTGTGGAAAATCAAAAATGAAAAACTTGGTTTGAATCGAGAAAAAGATGTCACAGTCGGTGACCGACTTTTAAAAATGTATATATTGCATTCTTCACATACCTTTGTACACTCTTCCTGCTTAAGCATCCCTTCTTGTCATATAACAACATACAATAACATCTATTACTAAAATGCAAAGATCCTTACTAAGATTAACAAGAACAAATGTTAGATCAGCTTATAGACAAGCTACCTCCTTACCATTCTCTTTCAGAACCTCTTCTGTTCCAATCACAAGACAATTTTCTTCAACTTCAAGATTCTTAAACGAGGCCAAAAAGGAAGAAGCTGCTAGTGAAGCCGCCCCTGAAGCTCCTCCGGCCGATGAATCCCCAATTGAAAAGGAATTAAGGGAAACAAAGGAAAAATTATTGACAAAGGACAAAGAAGCTGCTGAATTCAAAGATCGCTACATCAGATCTGTTGCCGACTTTAGAAACTTACAAGAAACTACAAAGAGAGAAATTCAAAAGGCTAGAGATTTTGCCTTACAAAAATTTGCAAAAGATTTAATCGAATCCATTGATAACTTCGGCCATGCTTTGAGTGCCGTTAAAGAAGATACTTTAAAGACCAACGCTGAAGTTTCTCAACTATACGATGGTGTTAAGATGACCAGAGATATTTTTGAAAAGACCTTGAATAGACACGGTATGGTTAAGATTGATCCATTAAATGAAGAATTTGATCCAAACAAGCATGAAGCTACTTTCCAATCTCCAAGTCCAGACAAGGAACCTGGAACTGTTATGTATGTCCAACAACCAGGTTTTGAGTTAAACGGTAGAGTCTTAAGAGCTGCTAAGGTTGGTATCGTTAAAGGTGATGAATAAATTATACAATAACAGCAACTATAATAATTTTCAAAAAAGAAACATATTTTTTTGTTGTTGCATAGAGTCAATCTAATGAATTTTCTGTTTCACTTACAAAACTCCACATTAACAAGTGGTATCTGTATTAATGTTCTCTTCCTCCACATCCTTTTACTTTTCTTACGACCAAAGGGTACATTTTTTTCTGTTTCGTTGTTTTGCCCTTTTGGTTAACATGCCCGTTTTTTTGCAATGTTATGAAACTGAAATATAGATGCATATGTATGTATACATCTTTAATTCTTTACACACACACTTTTTTGTTTTCTTCTTTTCTTTTTGTTACTTTTTGTATATAGTTTCCATGTGGTTTTAAAAAAAGAATATCTCCATAATGTGATAAAAACTCACATTTGCCATTTGAAAACATTTGAAAACTTCATGAAACGTAACAAGTGTCGTATCTATTAACTGTAGTCTATATACAAATATATAATCAAGTACTATTTACACTTTCAAACAATATATTTATAATCATGCGGTTGCGGTTTTGCCACAGACACTTTGATCCTTCTTCCATCTATAGTTGTACCTTTTGTTGCCCTCAAAGCTGCCAAAGCACTTTCTGGGCTTGAAAATCTAACAAATCCATAACCGAGCGATAAATTTGTGATTGGAGCCTTTGCTAACCCACATCTTAAAGCTTGATGTGGCCCAAAAATTTGCATAATATCAGATTCTTTCTTATTGTAAGGTAAATTACGAATGTATAAGATCGGATAAAGGTCAGCTGCTTGACTTGCTTTGGCTAAAAGTTGAGGTTTTAAAACAATAGGTAAACTATCAATAACAAGCCCTTGCATCTCTTTGAATGCTTGTTCTGCCTTTTCTTTAGTTATAAACTCGATACGTCCATAACCTCTAGATCTGCCTAAGGGTTTTGGATTAACACCTTCTTCTTTTTGTTCGCTCTTTTCTAATGCACTATTGTCGTTTAGCTTCGTGGGTTTGAAGGAGATCCTTCGATCAGAAGGGATCTCTCTCTCAATAATAACTTTCTTCACGCCTCCTATTGGTTCAAACGCTTTCTCGATGTCTTTCTCAGATAAGGCAAATGATATCTTATTTATCAAAAGTGTTCTCCCTTTCCGTTCGTCGAAATTAGAATGTGTAGTTGAGAATGATCTTCTCGGTATCAACTTGGCCTTTGCCGATGCTTTTATAAATAGCGAGAAAACGTGTAGCCTGACAGCTATACCAGAAGTCATATTTATGCTTTAATAGATAGTTGGTGATATATACGTGTTCATCATACAAAAATATCACAGAGGAATAGTGTATTAAATAATCTAGATTGATAGATGTATCCATCAATTGATTGAAACTTTTCCACACAAAAACTTATAAACATAAGCCGCAGCAAATCGATCGACCACATAAAGTGATACGTCGATTAAATTACCTCACACCTCCACCGTTTATTGTCTTGACAGACAATCCGATCAATCGATTCAATCCAAATGTCATGAATTATACCAGGTTTCATCTTGTTCATAAGGGGATATATACAAATTCCACTTTAGGATCTTCCCTTGTAAAACTTCCCCAGATAGTAGAAGAAATTCAAGTACTTATTATACTTATTATACCTACCATATAACATCACATACTACTACAAAATGGCAGGCCCTCCACCACCTCCTCCACCTCCACCTCCTCCTGGTGGTACTCCATCGATGCCTGTCGCAACTTCCCTTCCAGTGATAACACAAGACAGAAATGCATTACTAGGTGATATTAGAAAGGGTACAAAATTAAAGAAAGCTGTCACAAATGACAGATCCAAGCCATTGATTGCCGGAAACAATTCATCTTCATCTGTTGGAGGTGCCTCGATGGGTAGAATGATGGCCGTTCCTCCTTCAATCCCAAGTTCGAGACCTGGAAATCATGCAAAAAGCACATCATCATTGGCTCCATCACCTCCACATGCTCCAATGGCGCCTCAATTGGGTGATATATTTGCCGGTGGAATGCCCAAGTTGAAGAGTGTTCACAACAAGAGTACAGTTGCTCCAATGATGCCTTCATCCACTCCTAGAATTCCCAGCGGAAGGCCAACTAAAACATCAACCACTCTACCAACTGGTGGTCCTCCTCCAATTCCAGGCATATCAGCTCCTCCAGTTCCAGGTTTATCAGCTCCTCCAGTTCCAACCAATGCACCACCATTGCCATCGTTAAATGCTCCTAAAACACCAACTGTTTCATCGTTTGGGACCCCACCTCCACCACCGCCTGGTCCTTCGCTCCCATCCAGTTCAATGAGCCATTTGGGTTTACCAACAGCTATGAGATCACATTCTAGGAACTCATCCACTGAATCAATGTCCTCAATAGCTTCCTCAAAATCAAAGCCAAAAATGCCTTCCAAAAGACCATCAACGAAGAAGGCACCAGTTTCCATCTCAAGTGCACCTCCTATACAATCATCTGCTCCTCCAGTACCTGGATCTTCAGCTCCTCCACCTCCACCTCCACCTGTACCAAACATGGGTGCTCCTCCAGCTCCTCCAATGCCTTCAATAACTGCTCCTCCAGCTCCTCCAATGCCTTCAATAACCGCACCACCTGCTCCTCCAATGCCTTCAATGAGCGCCCCTGCTGCACCACCAGCTCCGTCCTTCATGAGCACACCTAAATCCACATCTTCTGGTCCACCTCCAGCTCCAGCCTTCCCTGGTGGAGCTTTGCCTTTTTTGGCTCAAATTAATCAAAGAAGGGACGATTCGCATGTGGTGACTGGTGATGATATCAAAATTTCCACCTCTTCAAGACCTGCTCCATCAATTTTGGCGCCTCCACCACCACATAATATCCCGTCTTCTTCTCCACCAATTCCAAAAATAGCTGCTCCTTCTATTCCAGCCTCATCTGCCCCTGTTGTTCCATCAGCCCCACCCCCACCTCCAGCAAGTAACATGGCATTTTTACAGCAAATCAACCAAAGACGTCAAAGCTACGGAGAAAATGACGATGATAATGATGACGATGAAAGTGAAGCGTTTTCAAAATCAGGATTTACCGACTCAGAGGATGAAGCTGAGAGTTATACAGCATCTACTCCCTCTGCTCCTACAATTACACCTGCTCCACCTCCACCTCCGATGTTTGTCCCTTCAGTTCAACCACATTCTACAGCACCTGCACCACAAGTATCAACTCCAACTATTCCATCATTTTCAGCGCCACCATTACCACCTTCTCAAGCGCCGTCTGCGCCTCCACCGCCCCCATCGCATACTTCAACTACTACATCTTCCAGAAAGGCACCACCTCCTCCACCTCCTCCAGGCGCGGCATCGCAAGATAACTTCTATTTAAGTACTCCACAGGACAGACTAGATCATCAAAAACAAGGCAGGTTTGGATTTGGCTCACACCAGCGTAAACCAGATGATTCCAAGATTAATTCCCAACAACATGTGGGTTCTAACTTACGCAAGATTGATGCATCGGCCTATACCATTGGTGGTTCATCATCTACATCAAGTGGTATGACCGGTTCTGATTCCACTACTTCCAAGATAGTCATAGATGATCAAAGATGGAAGTTCGCAAATGCCGATGATATTCCTAAACCTAGACGGTTTGGGGGGAATACCAAGCTATATCCAAGTGGAAGAGGTAGCTCAGTCCCTTTAAATTTTGCGGCCTATGCTTAGGCAATATCGGTTTGATTATTAAGTGATTGGTTTCGATTTATGTTGTATGCGTTTTTTTGTTATAAGTTATGCATATACATTTATTTGTGTTTTCTTTCTGTTTCTTTTCCAAGTGTAATATTAAGTATTTTCGGTGTTTCTTTCAAATAATAAAAAGAAGGTTTCGATCGAGCAGTTATATTAGCTGCACCTTAATCATTTATTTGTAACTATAGACAAGGAAATATATACAAAAATAAAAAAAAATTTGGAGAAACTAAAAATCTAATCGCATCTTCCGTCTTTCCAACCGTCCTTCCATCTTTGTTTCCATAAACCGCAATCAAAAAGAGGTTTACCCAACTTAATATTAACTTCATTATGCGCATCGCATAACCATTTTCCAAACTCTTCTTGACTCTTCAACTGAATTTCCTTCTTTTCCATGTGTTTTTGAAAATCTTCAGCACAAAACCAGCATGGGTAAATCTTGGAAAAGATAGACATAAAAGTTTTCATGTCGCTTTGTTGAGTAGGTGTTGGAGTTGTAGGATACGTTGCTGCTAACGAGTGAAGAAACGTCCATGTTGCACGGCCAAGTTCAGTTACGTCAGGTGGGCAGTCAGATGGTGGTGAATCTACTTCAGCAGTTGCGGTTGCAGATAATGCTGTTAACGCTGCTGGAATGGTCGATGACGATGATGATGATGATGATGATGATGGTGGTGGTGGTTTGGAATCCGGAGTTCTCTTATGCGTCACCATTTTGAAATCAAGTAAGGTGTTACAGGAACGACACCTGCATTTTAAGGAATATTTATGTTAGTAGTTTGTAAAAGCCGATTTTTTTCTTACAATCCTATTTACTTGTTGACACAGCTTGAATGAACTTACGGTTTTCCATTTTCATCATAAATGATCTTTCTTCCAGTAGCTCCAAACGTTGGCATTCCTGCCGGTGGCGAGGTCGCTTTATGTGTAGTAGTAACTGGTGCTTCCCTTTTTGGAATATCTTCTGTAGTCATCTATGATTATTGAGGCTACAATCCAAATTGGTTGTTTTCTGGTTAAGTTGTTCTGATTAGTTGAAGACGGGAATAAAGTGGATTTTTCTGATATGTTTAAAAAGCTACTGTTGGTTCCTAATAGATTTTGGATGATTCCCGAGACCCTTTAAACAAAAATGCACAGCCCTGCTTATCTTTTGTGAGCTTAAATGATTAATTCCTTCGTACATATGAACTACAACTACGATGATATAGAATAGGGACGCCATTTATATTAGTATCAATACTCATATGTAAAACAAACAAATAATAAACAATAACAAGCCGAAAATATTGCAAAAGGAAAATGCAAGTAGAAAATTAATTAAGATAGAAGTAACAACAAAAAATAAACATAAGGGGAGGTATATATATGAACACTTAAAACAAATTATACAATAAGAGATATAGAGACAAACAAATAAAAGTAAAATTATCACAGGATAGAAAAATACTCATTTTTCAAATTTTCCAAACGTAACCTTCACTAACCATGATCTTATTTTCAAGTTCCATCTTCTCTAAAGCTAAGTTAGCTTCGCCAATTTCAAATTGATCTTCTTGTGACAGATGTTGATTAACGAGGGAGATGAACAGATCCAATTTCCAATCATCACGTTCTGTTTCGGATTGATAAACTGCAGCAACAGCTTTCTTGAATTGTTCGTACCTTCCCTTTGATAATTCACCAGTGTGAAAGTTACTGCTGTTACCACCAGTGGCAACAGTATTAGTTTGTAGTGGTGCTTGTCCAGCCATGGTGTCTTCCAAAGTATCGTGCAAAGTATCTTCAAGTTGCGATGCTGATTGTTGTCGTTGCTGTTGTTGTTGCTGAGTTCTTGATCTTCTTGGTGATACTTGTAATCTTCTACTTGAGGAAATACTCTGGCTTTCCAGATCCCTGCTCAAGTTATCAACTGCTTGATCTTGGTGAATTGCTTTCTGCCTGCTTGTCACTATACGATTACCAGAATATTCATCATTATAATCCTCGTCCTCCTCATCATCTAATCCTATATCCGATTCTTCTTCGGATTCTTCTTCAGATTCAGAGTTTTCTGTAATTACAGTCTTTCTCTTCTTCTTCTTTGGAGTTCCCCTGTTAGCTTTCTTTGTGGTTGCAGTCTCTTTAAATAACGAGAATCTCATTAATTCTTCAGCAACCTTAACATCCTTGGTTTCAACAACTTGTGATAATCTGACTTTGGCATGGGCCGTTGATAAACGAATGATTGTCTCCAAAGTTCTTGCTGTAATTGGAGAGGTTCTTGAATTTTTGGTACTTTCGTCGTTTCTTAATTCGGTGTAAATATCAACAATCATATTAGTAGCAGTTTGTGTTAATGTTGGCTTAACTCTTTGTTTGGCATACTGGATATATTTCTTTAAGAATGGAATTGCAATAATTTCTGGTTTATCGTTAAGGGCCTTTTTTGCCTTTCTGGTACGAGCTTCAGAAGCAGCAGCTGCACCAGCATGTAATAGTGGATTGAACTTTTCGAAAACTTCAGTTGTTTCATCTTCATCTTGATTTTGTAAGGATTGATCACCAACTGCCAAAGTAACATTTGGCCTTTCTCTAATTGGTTCACCTTCAGCATAACCAACTGGAACAAATCTATGCATTCTTAAAACATGCTCACTGATATTTCTGTCTTTTTCATCAGAAATTTCATCTGTAACAACAAATAGTAAATCAAAACGGGAAAGTAAAGAATCAGGTAATGCAATGTTTTGTTGTGGTGATTTGAAAGTATCGTATTGACCATAGATTGGATTGGCTGCAGCAATGACTGAACATCTAGCGTTCAATGAAGTGTGAATACCAGCTTTGGAAATGGTAATTGTTTGTTGTTCCATAACTTCGTGGATTGCAACTCTATCAACATCGGACATCTTATCAAATTCATCAATACAAACAATACCCCTATCGGCCAAAACCATCGCACCGGCTTCTAACTTTCTTTCACCAGTTTCTTTATCAGTAGTAACAGCAGCAGTTAAACCGACACCAGAAGAACCCCTACCTGTTGTGGCAATTGCCAAAGATGCAGTGTTCAAAACAAATCTCAAAATCTGTGATTTGGCGGTGGATGGATCACCAACCATCAGTAAATTGATATCACCTCTTAAATGGGTACCATTATCTAAATTCTTCTCCACACCACCCAACATCATCAATAAAACAGCTTTTTTAATGAACTCGTGACCATAAATTGATGGGGCTAGAGATTGTGCCATAGTGTCGAAAATATTCTTCTTTTTGGATAATTTGTTGATATCTCTGATATCAAAATCTGTGATTTTTTCAATGGCCTTAACAGATGATGATCTTGCGTGCAATGGGTATAAAGAATTACCTAGAACGACAACTTTGAAAGATGCAGTATTGTTTTGGGCACCACCCAAAGATCTAAAAACACCAATGATTTGAACTCTGTCACCAGGTTTAACTTTATCAACCAAATCATCATCGAGAATTACATCAACAGATCTCGGTAATTGGCCAGCTGGTGCTAGTTCAGGTAATTCTTGGATTGAAACAGTTTGATGGTCTCTGTATTTTGAAAACCCGTATTCGGTCATTAATTTGTTACCTTCAGGGTCTTCGGTTGGATAAGTGGCAGACGTGGTGATTGGATTAAAACTTGTTGTTTGATCCCTGTATTCCCTTGAGTGAAATCTTCCTGTGGCATCACAGTAATGAACCGATTTTATAATTTTTGGTCTAATCAATGAAGCTCTAGTAACGATACCTTCAATGGAAACCATTTTGGACAAATAAGAAGAATCAATAGTTCTTGGAGTTAATTGATGGGCACCAAATGCACCCCTAAACGCCAAATAAAAATCTGTTTCTGAGTTGAAATCTAAATGTGAATATTCGTATGGATCATAAACTGCCATGATTGTATCTTTCAAAGCAGATTCCGCAGCAGGTAAATATTCCGATGGTTGGTTCAGCAACCCAACAGCATATTCTTTGTTGAATTCCCTAAGTTCATCAATTGAAACTGCTAGTCTACGTTCTGATCTTTGAAGCATCAATTTAATAGCTTCTTTATAGTCGGTCTTATTTGTAGTTGAATCCAAGAACTCTTGGAAACTTCTAACACGTTCACCAAAGATGGCATCAACAGACTCAGTGATGGCTTCCATTTTGATTGCTTTGTTGTTAATCTAATAATTGTTCGAAACTTTATTGAAGTTTATCCAGAAGTACCACTGATGCAAATAGGACGAATACCTTGAGTAAAAGATAAACAAAGATTAGAAATGCTAAATGTGGGTTCGATAATGAACAACAGGAGACGTTGTAAACGAAAGAAAATTTGAAACGTATTTGGCGTAAATTACGTGCGTCTTTGGAATATTTCCGCATTTGGAAAATTTCCAATTTGACGCGTCGTTTTTTTCTTTCCTTCTGAAAGACTTATGACGCATTGTTTGTTGTAACATTTTTTTGGATCCCTTCCCAGGTGGCCATTTATTCACTTAATCAGAACAACAACTTGTGGTACCATCCTTGATTATCTTTGATTATCTTTGGTTAAAATTTCCTATTGTAATTGGCAAATCACTTTAAAGTCCGAATATTTTCTAAAAAAAATAGTGGCAAATGAATATATCTTTCTAATAATGAAAGCTAAATGTTACTTGCTTCCAATATTTTTATTGTTGAATTATTCAAAATATATCCATAATAGAATACTATAAACTAAACACCCATCAACTTCTAGCCCCCCAAAAATACAAATTGTAAGCCTTTAACAAGAAGGATTAGATATGCGTCAAGAAATATTGTAGGAATATTCCCCAAATTGAAGGAGCTTGTGTTCATGGGTTCAATCATCAGTACCAATTAATTGCCGCTATTTGGAAAACAATTGTGCCATGTGCTAATCGGTTGTGTAGTTTAACCACAATTCATAAAACATTACACCTGTATAGAATTGTTGATTTGACTCTGTTGCAAAGCCAAAATTTAGTTAAAAAAAGATAATATAAGATAAAACTTTTTGTTAAAGTCGGCAAACACCGTTTTGTTGCTTGAACTCTTTATATAATCTTTACTCTCTTGCAATAATCACTAACATAATTATTTGAAGCCAACAAAAAACAAAGTAAAGCAATAATCAAATGTAGAATTTAATACTCTTCGATGCAAATTTTATTCAGCGAATATAATGTGAAGGCTTCCAATAGTCCTACCAGTTGAGCCCAATCTACTATCTTTGTGCTTTTTCAGCATAAAGCAAACAAATATATCTTATATTTTTAATTTTCTTTTAGATAAGAGCAATAAGAAAAAGTACTAAAATCTAAATACAACATCGATTTTTGGATAAGCACACTTTGTTTAACTTATTCTGGCGATAGCATAATAGAGTAATCGTGCGTCACGTTTGACTTTTTCCAGACTTTTTTGTGCTTTTTGGCACACTAAAAATGGGACTTACACATACATACATCAAACCAGCAATTAATAAGATGACGATTCAGATTGTGATCCTAAATTTAGTAGGCATAGATTGCATCGGGCATTTAAGTTGTAACATAAACACTGATTTTAGCCGTAAAATGACTCAGCAAGGTTCAAAGCTGGGGTACTAGCCCAATCGGGAGAAAGGTAAACACAGTATCGACCTAGTGTTTGAGTCTATCGACTGACAACTTGAAATTTGACCATTTTTTTCTTAACAATTTTCTATCGCGTTGATTCAGTTGCAAAGCTTTTGTTTACATTTGTATTCATCGAGCCATGTTGTTGTTTATCTCTTTGTATTTGACATTCCCTTTGCTGTTTCCCGTTTACTTATATACCATACAAATACACATACCATCAAATTATTAAGTTGTATACAACACCTGCTTTTATAAATTTTAAATACAGGTTTTAAACTTAGATATAACTATTTTGTTTAAACATAGAAACTGACGACTCCATTCATTCCTTTCGAGACTTTAGAGCACATAGTAAAGTCCAAATCAGAGCCCCTTTCTTATTCAAGCTAACTCCACTCGAATTTACCTCAACAGCTCACATTTTTAGCTATAACTAACTACTCTACTGTATAGCCATTGTTATTGTAAATTAGTCACTATTTTCATCTAAAGGGAAAACCATTGATACTAATATACTTTAAAACAAACAAAACATACCAATCACATTCCCCAATTAGAATTACTAGCTTACAGCACTCTATTTATACTTGTTAAAAGTCTTCAATTGTTTTTTCAAAAAATTTATTCAAGTTTATAAAGAGAGTTCAAGTGGTACAGTTCTCACTTCTAACGCAACAAATCACAAATGTCTTCTTCTTCACAAACACGAACACAAATACATCAACATTCTTCCAATACATCCAGTAAATCATCAGCAAGACTGAGTATGAGCGCCAGCAGTTCTACCCAGAAAAAACGTGCTGCTAGAGAAGTCCGCTTTGGTGCTTACGTTTTAGGTTCAACTTTAGGTGAAGGTGAATTTGGTAAAGTTAAACTAGGTTGGAGAAAAGACGGTAAACAACCATCACAAGCTGCAATCAAGTTGATTAGAAGAGACTCAATACCAAGAGGTTCTGAAAAAGAAAATAAAATACATAGAGAAATCAATGCATTAAAAAAGTTAGCCCACCCAAATATTGTTAGACTTGAAGAAGTTTTACAAAATGATAAATACATTGGTATTGTTTTGGAATACGCTTCTGGTGGTGAACTGTTTGACTATATTTTGGAACACAGATTTTTGAAAGAATCTATGGCTTGTAGATTATTTGCACAATTAGTCTCCGGTGTTGATTATATGCATTCCAAGGGAATTGTCCACAGAGACTTGAAACTTGAAAATCTACTACTTGACAAACATAAGAATATAATTATTACTGATTTCGGCTTTGTTAATACATTCCATGGTGCAGACTTAATGAAAACTAGCTGTGGATCACCATGTTATGCTGCTCCAGAATTAGTTGTTAGTAGTGATCCTTATGAGGGCAAGAAAGTTGATGTTTGGTCATGTGGTGTTATCTTATATGCAATGCTTGCCGGTTACTTACCATTTGATGACGATCCTCAAAATCCAGATGGTGATAATATAGCCCGATTATATCACTATATAACACATACTCCGTTGACTTTTCCGGAATACATCCAACCTAGCCCTAGAGATTTACTTAGAAGAGTTATCGTTTCTAATCCGAAGAAACGAATTGATTTGAAACAAATAAGGTCACATCAATGGCTATCTACTCATGCTCCATTCTTATCAGTTAGTCCGGGAGAATGGGATAAGAATTATAAATCGTCTACTCAATCTCAGCAACAACAACAACAACAAATTGACAAAGCTAGTAGAAGACTTTCATTGATGGAAAACCCAACCTCTGCATCGTTAATGTTCAATAGGCCAAACATCAAATCCTATAGTACTCACAGTGTCTCTGCCATGTTATATTCTAACCCTGCCGCTCCTCAGACATCACGTACAGTTGCTATTCCATCTTCTTCATCCAGCACTTCCATCAAGGATATTGCCCCGCCTCCAGTTTCAAGCTCATCTTCCAAGTTATCTACTCCATCAGCTACCAAACCACCAGAATTGTTTAGGCCACCACACCAAAGAACAAATTCTGCTGCCAGCTTTGTACTACAGGCTGTCGTTGAGGCTGATAAGTTTGAGGTCTCAAGACGCAACAGTGTTTCAAGTGATGTTGTACCAAGAACAAACATTCCGCGTTCTACCACACATACAGGTATTTCGAATGAAAGTTTAATAAATAACACACAACATTCAAGAAGTGATAGCACGTCATCTTCTATCAACTTACCATTGAACTTTGAAACTATTGCCGAAAGTCCTGAGAGAATGAGAACAATGAATAAAGACACAGATTCAATGCTTCCACCTTTACTACCACCTATATCTAGAAGCATTGGTTCTACTACTGCATCACCAGCTACAACCGCGGGTTCATATTCGTCTAAATTACCTGTCCGTGCCAACAGGCCCCGCCCAACTTCATATCACCCTGCTTCAACATCATCTGGCTTCCAATTCCCTTCACCTGATCTAACTTTCTTACTACCCGCAAACACTTCAGAAACCAGCCTGGCCCATCAATTTGAAAGACAGAATAGCCCTAGAAAAATTGCAACCGAAAGATCCTCTGTTTCTTCCTCTCCAATCAAGGAAAACAGAAACTCTTGGTGCCAATCAAAGATCACAGAACCAATCGTTGACATGTCTATCGCCAATGGTGTTTTGACAAGTTCAAACAGCCTTTTCGAACAACCAGATACAGAAGACAATAACATGATGCCTAAATCGGAAAAGCGCAAATCTGCCGCTTTAGATTCTTTGTCGGTTGCAATCGATTTGTTTTCCCTGTCATCCAAATCTACGACCACTCCAAATTCGCCAGTTACTGAAGATGCTGATACTAATAATCTGAACAGAATTCTAGTTCCAGCCAAGAATTTAACGGATGAAAACAGTGCTGCTCCTATATCCGCTAAGGTTGATATTGAGGTTGAAGTTGGTGCAGGTCTGCCTTCCGGTGAGTCCACAATCAAAGTACACGAAGATAAAGGTGTTCATAAGCCAAATGACCAAACCCCAACGTCTTCAAATATTTCTTCTTCTTCCAATAACAACAATAACAACAATAACATCTACCAAAATCCAGCTTCTAATGTTTCGAAGACTTCAATAGAAACTAAACACACACTAGCTACTAGAACCAGAACGAGAAATTCAGAAAAGGAGAATAAATCAACTCCATCAATCCCAACGAGTGCCTCTACTAAGTTCAAGAGATTCAGTATGCTTGGATTTTACTCTCATAATAACAACAACACTACAAATACCTCTAATGCACTACAAAGCCACCAATCCAACAGTCAGAATCAACAACCACGAAATCAAGGGTTATCGTCTAATCATTCAACTCCCTCAACAACTCCAAAACTTGGTTCCTCAGCTCACTTCAGAAGACCATTGGATTCAGTGAAGGATGATCAACTAAGTGCACTACCTAATATGGAACAAGGATCAAACAATGCATCAAAGAGAATGTCTTTGGCTCCAGGTGTTGGCAATGGGGTACCATCATCCAAACAGGATTTAAAGGATAAAGAAGCTTCTACTGCTAAAAGAGTGATGGATTTCTTCAAGAGAAGAAGTGTTAGAATATAAAGGGTTGATTTGAATATAAAAGTGTAATTTTTGTCGGGTAATATTTTATGTGTTTTCCTTGTGTTTCTCTTTTAATTGATTTGTTTTCATTTTGTATTTATTTGTGCCTCCCGTTCTCCCCCTTTCCTCTTTTGTACGTACCTTTTATTCATTTCATTATTTTCATTTAATTTGTGTTTTCATGTTTTATTCTATACCAGTTCTGATTTTTCCTTATTATACTAATTTTATGCCAGTTTAATTTTGATCGTTTATTTAAAATACACCTACGCATATTTTCCACCGTAAAAAACTAACTTCTGTATTGAGTCGATGAATAGTTAAATAAATAGGATAAAACGAAATAAATAAATAAATGAATAAATAAACAAATGAGTAACATAAGAAAGAGCAGTATTCTTCACAAAAGATCAAAAAAGCTTGATCAATCTTTACAAAGGACAAACTAAGTAAATAAATGTTCAGAAAAGACAACACAAAAAACGTGAATCAATTCTTATTTACTCATACCCTTTAAATAATCTTCTTTAACACCCTCCCATTCTACATCTCTTTCGGAGTTATACTTCTTGAACCATTTACTTGGAGTGTTCTTCATAATCAAATGCTTTCTCAAAACCCAAGGTTTTTGGATCGAACTTGCAAAAACAATCGAATTAGTTTCAAATGATTCATGAGCTTCAGGTTCAGCCTGAGTTCCTCTAAAAGAACCTGTTAGTCGTAGATCACGAACCGCTAAGTATTTATCCCATTGATCAGTATGATAACGTGGTCTGACCCAGTCTTTGTCTTCTGTCGCAACAGCAGTTTTAGAAGCTTCGTTTGGTCCTTGTGAGTTACGGGTCAAAGTTGATATTGAAATGGCATTCATCGTGCCCCCTGCGAGACCAAAGAACTTTTGTGAATTAGTAGGGTTGTTTTAAAATATGTTAGTAAAATGATATTCGTTCTATCTTGCTAATCAGCATGTAAATAATCAAGAATAAGTAATATATGTATCACAATTGATTGATTCGTTGAATTAGTGACTGTATATTGTTACTTACTGATAGAATTAAAGCATATGGAACTAATCCCTCCCAAGGAATCATATTGGGCAACTATTAAATTGGGGTTCAGTATAATTCAATAATAGTGAGAAGAGAAAAGCAAAAAGAAAAACTTTTCAAATTTTGTGATTATATATATATATAAATCTGAAAAACCAAAATGATCAAGTTAGAACGAACTGGGTAAAGAATAGGATTTATTAACATGAAGTTGTTAAATTGATTCTGATGTTTGGATTTTTCTCTTCCCCTCATTTGGAACACACCCTTTATAACGGGGACAATGCGTATTTTTTTACCTTCAATAATGGGAGTAACATATCAGGGAATATCTATCCTTCAATAGTTGGCCCTTTCTGTACTGAATCCTAGGATGGATAGAATAGATACGGTTTGATAACTTATATAAGATGTATGTAAATATAACCAATTGATTAACTGTTTCACATCAAACTAGGAAACATGTAAGTGCGGGATAAATGTCACATTTAGTTTGTAGTGATATATGTCATCTGTTCGATAAACCTGAGTGGGATGGATTTTGGGTTACGATTACAAAGCAGCATTAAATATTTTGAAAAGACAAGACGTTTTTATTATTATTCAGAAAACGAAATAAATAGTTCAAAAGAACCAATAAAACAAACAGTGATTAATAAAATAATAATAAAAAAAAATAAAATTATTAAACAATATATATTATAAATATAAAATTAATTCTTTAAGATATATGTATTTTTTTGATTTGATGGGAAAAGTTTATTTATATCGTTTAGATGTTGGATGGGTAAAGCATAATTCTGACTGAAGCACCTAAAGTCTTAGCTGGCAAAGGAGTCTTGAATTGAGCTCTAACTAAACCGACGTTACCGTGAGTTCTGGTAACCTTACCCCAGATACATCTGATCTTGGTACCTCTGATTTCCTTGTTAGCTCTGTAAACGTAAGCGATTCTCTTACCTAAGTAGAACTTAGCATCATCGGAGTTAGCAACACCTTCAATCTTGATTAATGAAGTTTGAGTGTGGGTGGTGTTCTTGGATCTTTGGTAGGAAATGTGCTTACCCTTGACGTATACTATATTAAAAAAAGAAAAAGTAATTTAATGTTAGTATCTTTGAAATTTGGTTATTTTTTTGTTGAAATTTAGTGACTAAATTTCATAATTTAATCCTGAGACAAACAGATTGTTTTTGAATGTTGATTGATATAGTTGTAAGCAAAATTTGATAAATAATGAAATTGAGTTGAGGACGAATAGGATACAGTAGTCCATATTAATTGTGTTCACTGAGTATACCATAGTACATTATTGTTGCTTCAAAATGAATGATTTGGCTTCACTACATTTCTTGCCAATGTCAGTTGACAAATATACCTGAAAAGTTACTCAATGAAGTTGTTGCTTTCCAAAAATGCCATCACATAATATCGTGTACTGCTGTGGACAGTTTTGTGAGCTAGTCATATATTTAAATTTGCTTGTATTTGATTCATTATATTGTTTATGATTAATTCAATGTCAACAAAGGTGAAAAGTATCATATTCCTTGAAGTTTAAAACCGTGTCTGGTTAATGGTACAGTTCAAATTGAAAACTGCAAACAATATACTACCGATGTCTCTGTGAATACTAAAACATCTTAGTCCTGAAGAATTTTCCAATTTTACATGTTTTAAACATTCTTGAAATAATATACTAATCTTCAATAATTCATTTGTTAATTATCTGACAATTAAGTGATTAAACCCATTTTATTGCAATTTTTCAATATTATATTTCACCATGCTGACAAAATCTATCAATCATATGTCATATCGATCAATCAATCATTCGTATTCGAATCTGTGTCTCTATTTGTTAGTTCTATGTTGAACACTTACATCTGTGTGATTCAGCCATCTTGATCTATGTATGTATGTTGTTTGATAACTTTGAGAAATCTATATGCTAGGGTATGTAAACAGGTACCTTTTCAACAAGTGAATTATTTTAAAGAGTTGAATAGTTTCAACTAAACAAAGAGTGAGACATCCATCGCCAGCACCCTTCCTCACACACAGAGTGGTGGTGATAGTAAAAACAGAGACATCGAATGAGTCCAACCGGCTGTTGAAAATTTCGCAGGGGGACGTAAGACTTGAGCAACAAGGGGGGCTCCCAATGAGACACACGGGGAAAAAATTTTACAGTAGGCAATTGTAAGTGAGAGCGGTGTGCGGGTGAATCTTTAATGGACCTTGGAAGTTCCCAGGATGGCTATTTTTTTTATCTGTACTGAAGGCGCGGGTATTTCACAGTCACAACTGAAAACGGTCAAGTGGTAGTAGTACCATATACTCCTTACACCACAAAACTTATGAGGGCTAGTGTGCATATTAATATCACGTGATCAAAACAACCAGCCCTGTTTATCGTTCATGTATACGGTATCTGTATATAGGTAAAACAAGATTACACACGTTTTGTTAGCTCATAAACGATCAAACCTTTAATTTAGTATACATAGCTTCAATAAAAAATACAGTATTCATTTGTTTCTTCCCATTATACAATTCATATAATCTTCTCTGTAACCTTTTTTTCCCATAAGGTGTAATCAAACTTGAACCCCTTTTCCTCGTTCCCTAACAGTGGGAATTCTTCATTGAGGAACTTTGATTTCAAGTAATTTTCCAAAACACTAGTTGGTTTCTTTTCCCAAACGTTCGGATCAACATTAATAAAAGCATCCATGTCTAATGGTTCGTCGTGATGAACTTCGGTTAAGAAAATACGATCAATTTTATCAGAATCGTTGGCCAATAGTTGATTGTAAATTTCAGCACCTCCAATAATAAACACTTCACCAACAATGCTTGCATCTAATGAATCGATTGCATTCTTCAAAGAATCTGATATTAGTAAATTATCTCGATGTGTGGCTAACTCACTTTGATATTCAGTTTGACATTTGATTAAGTTTCTTGTTAGGATGATATTAAGTCTATCTTTCAATGGTCTAAATTTTAATGGTATGGATTCCCAAGTCTTACGCCCCATAATAACAACGTTTCCCTTTGATGAGTCAAGTGATTTTGTAGTTAACTTTCTGAAATATTTCATTTCTTGTTTCAATGACCATGGTAGTTGACCTTTGTATCCAATACCATATTTTGGAAGTAAAGCGGCCACTATAATTGACACTTTTGGAGTAGCTGATGAGGATGGCATTAATATATATGGTTATAGAAGGATGTAGGTAGTATTTTTGCTTTGCTCCACTGCTTATCTCGACAAGTTCTTATTTTTGATGAAAACCTCTATTCAAGTGCCGAATGAGTCGGTCTAATTTGAATTTGAACTCTCTATCTAGAGATACAAAGTGACGCGTTGAGGTTAATGTATGTATAGATTCAACTTTGGAGTTTTAGTGCGTAACCCAAATCCATTAACCCCGGATTTGCCTAAATAAAACACACTAGACTCAAAAAAAAGCACCAGTTTTATTATCTTAAATACACATTTTATAACGAAGCCGATGATTATATTAGGGTATATTTTATACACATGGAGTAGAAAGAATAGTTCTATTTTTATGATAATACAGGGAAGAATGCATATTTAATGAGTCCAGATACGAACCATTTTATCCTTACCACCGCTAGCAACTTTCTTACCATCAATACTCCAATCAACAGCATAAACTTCATCAGCATGACCAGGTAAATCAGACATCAATTTTCTAGTTTTAACGTCCCAAACTTTCAAAGTGGTATCTTTGGAACAACTCACTAGCAATCTACAATCTGAAGACCAGGAAGTTTGATACACTGGAGCAACGTGTCCTCTAAATGTGGCAATGAATTTACCATCTCTACCGTCCCATAATTTGATTGAGTTGTCAAACGAAGCAGATGCAATGTATCTACCATCTGGTGAGAAAGAAACGTGATTGACCAATTTTTGGTGACCTGTCATTCTACAGATTGGTTTATTGGACTTGGAAGGTTCCCACAAAAACATTGTGAAATCATCACTGGCAGTCACCATTCTCTCCACGTTTTGACCACCAACTTTAGCAACTTTTTCATAGTTAATCAAAGCTTTAGCTTGTTCTTCACTAGCTGTAGCTGGTGCAACACCAGTATGATCGAATGCGCCCATTCTCAAGACATGATCAGTAGATAGTGCCAAATGATTCACCCAATGACCATGTGATTTCAATGTTTGTACACATTTACCTTCTTTAGCATCCCAGACTTTAATGGTTTTATCATGTGAACCAGAGTAAATCAAATTTGACCCCCCCCATTTAACACATGCAACAGAACTACTATGACCAGACATGGTCATTAAACAAGCTCTAGTGGCAGTATCCCAAATTTTCAAACTACCGTCTTTGGAAGCAGAGACTAAACGTGGTTTATTGCCAGGTTTCACCAAATGAATAGGTTCCCATGCCAAGGAAGTGATCCATTTACCGTGTCCTGTCAATGGAGACCCCAATGGTTGACCTTTAACAGGTTCCCATAATCTAATCGTACTATCCATAGAACCAGTGGCAATCACATCACCTTGAGGGGACCAACTTGTGCACAAAACCCAATTACTGTGACCTGACAAAGTGTGTTGAATAGTTTGTGTATTACAATCCCAAATACGGGCAGTTGAATCACCGGCACCGGTCACCATCTTGGAACTTGTGTTGGGAGCAAATTGAGCAGCTAAAATGGTGGAACCGTGACCAGAGATTGTTCCTGAAGATCTAGTCACCGGTTTCACTTTGAAAACAGCACGAGGCGTATACACTAAAGTCATGAAATCTTCTGTCGTCTTAATACCTGGTTTCAAAACCGATGTGTACAAGTTATCTTTGATATCGACCAAGTCTTGTTTATTCTCGAGGGAAAATGTGTATGGAACAGGGTCATCGGAAGTACCATGCAATTGATTCAATAACTCTTCCAACTGTTTCTCTGTTATGGCACCTGGGACTCTAATGGACCCACCAATTGATTCACCACTATCTGAAGCTTGGAACTTAATCAAGACATTTGGCAAGTCCTTGGGTATGATGCTAACATCACGGGGTAGTTGTGCTTCTCTCTTTTGTCTCTTTGAAGGAGGTGGAACTAAGGTAGCCATGGTATGATTATTATAATTTTTATATATTTATCTGAAGGTTCTAATAAGTATAGTTAAAATAATTGGGGGAAAAGATGGTACTATATTATAGATAAAGAAGTATTTCTAACCCTATATAGATCTGTCTAAAAAAAACCATAAATTTATTTTTCATTATAAAATTTTGCCCCTGTTTAAATGGGAAATGTCCCATTTATATAACCACGAACTCAAATACACCCGTACACACCTTCTGGCTATTGTTCTAAAAACGGGGAAAAATTCAGTTTCTTGAAAACAAAAGGAAATCAGGAAGAGAAAAAAAAAACATTCTCTGTGGTGCTGCGGGAATTTTAATCAAATGTAAAGATTCACAAAAGATAATCAATCACAGATGGTTGTTAGTTGACTGTTGGAATAAGGTCAAAAATAACGGCAAAAACAGTTGGGAACTAAATACACTAATGAATATAACTTATCATTGTTTGCAAAACCCTAGATAGATTCAATCTAATTCACACATTACCAATTCCCCTCCCCCCCGCTAAGCACACGCAAATCCATTTTGGAAATTAGCGCCAGGCTGTGAAACACCATTTTATACTACCTGTTTTCGTAATAATAATAATAATACCGCAGATAGTAACAATAGCTCCATAATAAACTAAACGAAACACAATTTCTCCTTTTTTTTTACTCCAGATCATTCTTGAAACTAGTCAAAGGTACAAGGTGATTATAGTTATTATAGACTTTTCCACCCTATTGGTAAACTCTAGATATGAATTCATTCATTCATTCATTCATTCAAAGTAACTTATTCACTCTCTCTTCCTCTCTCTATTTAAACACGAGAGTCTATTAATAGTTTCATTTTGTAATGCCATCACACAGCTCTTATCTCCTGTATCCATATTTCTGTTAATCATAAAATAAAAAACCAGACACACATCAAACATCAAAAATTTTCCAGAAAAGTTTAGTTAGTTCTCATTTGAAAGTAACAGCCACTTTTTTTTCAGTTTAATCCCATACAACAACATATTATAGTCATGTCAGGAAACGAAGATTCATACTCTGAATTGTCATCCCTTGCTTCATCCATCCAATCTCTACCGCCACACGTTATCGGAGCCCAACAGCAAATTTTACCTCAACCGGTCAACTCTGAAATATTAAATGATGGTCAAAATGATGACGCTATTAGCAGAATAAGGTCAAGAACTTCAACGATAGTATCGTCAATAAACTCACTTTCAAGAATCAACACATTAACCAAGGCATTAACTAAGAATTTAAAAGGAATAGCATCTCAGGTGAAAGACGATAACCGTCAAACGGATTTAGAAAATGCTGAATTGAAAAGTACTAGAATTGGTAGAGAAAGAACAAATTTAGATTTAGCAGATGCGATTAGAATTGCCACCAACAACAAAACCCACCTTGATGATAACGAGGAAGAAGAATTAGAATTCCCAGACGAACGTGACACCACTGCATCAATTGAACACAAAGACCAAGAAAGTACAGAATCGGATAGTTATCCACCAAGGGATCAAGGTTATGCTTGGGTTGTTGCATTTGGCCAATTTTTATTATTGTTTTCAACGTGGGGTTGTAATGGTGCATACGGTGTCTTACTAAGTTATTGGACGAACAACAACACTTTTAAAGGTGCTAGTTCCACAGATTATGCCTTAATTGGTAGTTTAGTTTTATGCCTAGCGCAAGCCCTTGCCCCTTTGGTGCAAATGATCTCTGCCATTATTGGTATGAAGGAAACCATGACTTTTGGTATCATTTGCCAGTTTGCTGGGTATTTATTAACTTCATTTGTGACAAAAACTTGGCAATTGTATTTAACGCAAGGGTTTTTGGTTGGTTTAGGGTTTGCATTTATTTTCAACCCAGCTATTGTTGTTTTACCTGAATGGTTTGATAAAAAACGTGGGCTAGCTTCAGGGGTTGTTGTTTCCGCTAGTGGTGTTGGTGGCGTTACATTTGCATTATCATCTCAAAGGTTAATCACTGTGACAGGTTCATATAAATGGTCATTGAGAATGATTGCGATCATTGCTTGTGTGTTAAATGTAGTGTTGACAATTTTAGTGAAACCTAGAATCCCTAAGAAAAGATTAAGATCATGGACAGAGATTAAAACCAGATTCAGTATTTTGTTTGATTGGAGAGTTATTCAACATTGGGAAGTGCATTTCATTGCACTGTGGTTCACTTTAGTGGTTACCTGTTATGTTGTTGCGTTGTTTTCATTATCATCATACTGTATTTTCATTGGGTTGACACAAACAGAAGGTTCACATATTACAGCTATTTTCAATGGTTGCCAAGCTGTTGGCAGAGTTGCTATTGGATTAAGTGCCGACAAGATTGGCAGAGTGAACTTGGCATGTTGTTTAACATTTGCCATGATTGTTTTGATTTTTGCAATGTGGTTGAATGCATTAAGTTATGGTGTTGTTTTAGGGTATGCCGTTCTATCTGGGTTCACATTTGGTGTTGCATCTGTTTTGAATCAGCCAATCTTGGCTGATGCAATTACTCCTGAATTGTTCCCATCTGCATGGAGTTTTGAAAATGTGTTGAATGGGTGTTTTTGTTTATGGGGTGAAGTTGCCACTTTGAAGCTCAAAGATATGAATGCCAACAAACCATTTTTAAAAGCACAGTTACTATCTGGATTTTTAGCGTTTGGTGGGCTATTATTCATTATTCCAATTAGAGAATGGAAAATTCGCAAGATTGTGGAAACTAGGTTAGTCAAAACCGAAGACGAACTTGCCTTGGGCTTTGCTGTTACAACCACCAATGGCAATGATGATGATGATGAACATCAAAACGAAAAAACTGGAAATGCCGAGATCGATTACGAGTTATTAGCTGGCCGTCGTGGTGCCTATAAAGTGTTGCTCAATGGAGGTATTACTGGTTACTTGAAGAGACTATTCTATCCAATCAAAGCGTAATCTTTTTCATTAATATTTCTATAGACATACGATATAGACTACTTTTTTAACCTTCTTTCAATAATATTTATTTAATTCTTTCATAAATACTACGACTTTTAGTAAACTTGTATAATTTCCAACAATTATATATACCGATATATATACCGATACCAATACTCTTTATTCTAACATTGCTGTCAAAACCAGAAATCATTTCCGCCTTGAGTAACCTTGACCGCTCGTAATTCTTTTGATAACAAAGGGTGCGGCGGGGTTATCACTACGTATATATACAACCATTTCAGCCGCAAGATTATAAGAAAACTTGGCGCAAGATCCCCAATTAAGAACATAAAAGAACCTGTTCGGAATATCTTCTATATTTGCAACGGCTATTCGTCTTTATTTTTTTTAAACAGTTTTGGTATCAACAATCGGAGATACCAAAAGTATTAGATTTTCCTTATCATAGCTCTCTCTCACCCCCTTGGGCGAAATAGACGATACACGATTAATAATCAGATCTGTGAGTCATTTGCTAGCCCCACCTGTTCATAAGCATATATATATATGTACATATATATACATACCCTTTCTTTTTACCTATCCTATTTAACTTTTTGGCTTTGTAGTTAGTCATTTATCTACTTTTCAACTTGAACGATAAAAACTAAAAAATATCTTAATAAAAATCAGTGAGTGCCAATAAATAAACATTTTCACTTACAAATCATATCAACACTTACACGCATACGTATCTATATAGATATATTTATTTGCATAATGGTTTCAAACAAAGAAGACACCGACTCGATATCGAGAGTGTCTTCAATGTCTTCAGATCCCTTACCCACAAACTACAACGAACACATCTCTGCGATTGTTCAAAAATCAAATGACAGCAATAGTGATGACAGCAACAACAACGACGATATTCAAGTATACCGTCACGATTCAAACACGAACCACTCCATCCAGTCTCTAATACACAGAATGGAAACCAACACAACAGTACTTCCCAATGACGGTAACGAACCTTTAGATATTGAAAAAGGTATTCAAATGGCACTATCACGTACAGGAACAGCACATACCGCCAACACGGGCCAATACCAACTTGAACAAGGTGCAATTTCACCGCCTAACGTTGCATACTCTTGGGTGGTTACATGCATTGCATGTTTAATTACAGCTTGCACTTGGGGTTCGTCGGCGGCATACGGTGTGTTTTTAGCGTACTTTATTGAGGCGGATTATTATCCAGGTGGGACAGCTGTTGGTTTTGCCATGATTGGATCGTTGATCTTGTTCTTCGCACAGTTTTTAACACCTTTAGCAGTGATGCTTTCATCAATAATCGGTTTCAAAAAAGTTTGCTGTATTGGTATTGCATTGCAAAGTGGTGGGTTTATTGCCTCCTCGTTTACTACACAGTTGTGGCAATTTTACATAACTTTTTCATTAATGATTGGCAGTGGATTTTCATTTATTTACAATCCAGCGTTAGTTATTGTGCCCACTTGGTTTTCCACTGCTGCTGGTAAAGGAAGTAATATGGATAACAGCAAGAAGGGGAACAAAACAAAAAAGAAAAAAGTTTCAATGTTGGGGTTTTCAGGTGGTATCATGACAGCTGGTGCCGGTATGGGTGGTGTTGTGTTTTCTTTATCTGCACAAAAAATGATGGACATTACAGGAGATCATAAATGGGCAATGAGAATGATCGGTATTGTGGTGTTTGTTGTTAACAGCATCTGTATCTATTTACTCAAAGAAAGGGTGCCTAAACCAAGGTTAACAACATGGGATGACATCAGACACAGAATGAACGTTATTTTGGATTGGAGAATCATTAAATTATATCATATTGATTGCATTGGTATTTGGTTCTCATTGATGGTGATTGCTTACATTGTCATCATGTATTCACTGAGTGCCATGGGTGTCTCTATAGGGTTAACTCCAAGGCAAGGTTCCCACATAACAGCCATTTTCAACGGTTGCCAAGCAATAGGAAGACCAGCTATTGGGCTAAGCAGTGATTTTGTTGGTAGAGTCAACCTAGGCTTATCGCTAACATTCTTTGTGGCAGTTATTGTCCTTGCCTTATGGATCAACAGTTTGAGTTATGCCAGCTTGGTGGCATTTGCAGTTTTGGCAGGGTTAACTAGTGGTGTTTCTAATTCGTTAAATACAGCATTGTTGGCAGATTCGGTTGCTATCGAACTTATTCCTTCCGGAATCACGATTTTTAACATGTCAGTTGGTTGTTTCAGTTTAGCCAGCGAAGTGATTGCATTGAAATTGAGAGACATGAATTTAGTAGAAAGACCGTTTTTATATGCTCAACTGTTTACTGGAAGTGTTGTTTTATTGGTATTTGCATGTTTGGCACCGTATAGAGAATGGAAAATTAGACAGATTTTCGAACAAAGGTTGGAAACTTTAGAGTTTGAATTGAAAAACTATACCAATGAATGGGCCAGTGATGATGTTACTTATTTGCAAAGAAAGAGAAACGAATATCGGGCACTTTTACGAAATGATTTCAAAGCATTTTTGATTAGATTGTGTTATCCTATAAAAGTGTAAATTGAATACACAAAATTGTAATTTTTTAGGGGCAAAGCTATTATATATACATATAGAAAGGGAACGAACATGTAAGAATGCCACACCCCAGCCTGTTTTTTTTGTGTGTGGTGTGGGACGAGACTGTTCAATTGAATCATGTGTAGATATATATTCATACATATATATAACTTATAAACATTGCATACATTACATACATACATCCAAAGACGTTCAAGAATACATATAACATTATTACCCAATGCTTTTCTTCTAAAGTAATCAAAGAGTTGAAGAAAGTGCAAAACATGTGTCCTAGAAGACAAGTAGGTAAGAGAGAGAGAGATTTGAGAACACATTAAAGTGCCCCACCAGGGAAGACAATTACTTAAGCTTATGTTTAGAGTTTGCACAAAAAATTCAAATCTTTTCGAGGCAAGAACAGATTCGCCTTTTTAACCCTTCTAGACAACAACACCCTTGTTTTATCGTTCCTGGGTAGTAAGAAATTTAGCAATTGTAGCCAATCCACAAAGTGTTTGACCAATTAATCAACTCAACCAATCAGTCACTCACTACTAATAACACTATAAGATGCAATAATTGCAAATAACTCATGATTACTAAAAAGCCAAAAACAATAATGCGGTATCTTGTTTATTATTTTTATTTAAGAAAGCTGCCGTTTGAGCGAATTCTTAACTAGTATTACGGATTGTACAATTGATATTATGCAAATTATTATTTTAGTTTTCTTTTTCTGTAATAAACGGTTAGAATTTCACTTATGTATGTATCTGTTCAATTAAATGATCCACTCTGTTCGAGGTGAGAGTATGAATAACAGTTTCATTCATTGCAGACGCACGCACCAGTGATGCAGCGAGAGAGCGATCGATCGTTCCAGTACAGGACACAGACAATAGCATAGATACACCCAATTAAGATCACTAAATTTTCTTTATAAAATACACAGATAAAATGAACCGCTTAGAAACTGACTCATTCTTATGGAAGTCTATCAGTAGCACACTTTTTACACTTTTTTTGTAACAAGTATAATGTTCATTACTATGGACTTTCTCGCTTGAGAATCAAGAATTAGAACAGTAGATCAACTTATATGTATACCTCTATTTATCTATATTCATATATATATGTACAGTGATTGGGTTCATGATTTAGACCCTAATTATCATTTCAACTCTTTTCTATAGATTAACTATAAACATAAGAGAGCATACTTCAAAGTTACATTAGTTTGTGTAGAACATTTAAAGGAGGGATTTCATCCCATCTCCTATATCTTCCCCAGCTTTCATAAGAACCACACAGGATCTGAAAATGAAACGTTTTTGGAAAGCTCATGTCCTATATTTATAGAATTACTACTTAGTATAAAAAAGGAGGTGAAATTATTTAAAATTACTAACTATTAATAACAAAATTGGCTTAACGGCTAATACTGCAATGCAAGCGAAGCTTTGTTATTTGTTCTTTTTATATAAAATAACCAAACATGACGTCATAAGGATATTGTGAACAACAATCAACATTATTTAATGCGCCGCATGCATGATTTATGGGCGCGAAAAATTTCAAACGTCTCTCTGTGTTTGTCTCGCTTTATTGATTCTTAATTCTGCATCAATGTTTGATATAATAGTAGAGAGTAAGAGAGGTGTATTTTTGAGTTGGACGATTCAAATTTATTGTAATTTCTACTATCATTATTATATTAGTGTTATTCTACTTTTTTTATTAATTTGATCTTCTATTTTCATTGATACCAATATTTTTCACTAGATTTGATATACGATAAATATATTATACTGGTATAATAATTTCATTCATTGGTTATTTCGGACTCTTTTTTCCTTCTTCTTTCTTCGTTAAACAAAAGGGTGACTGTATACGTATTCACTTGTGTTAATGGCATCATTCATCCTTTTCCAGTCATCTTTAACCTTCCTGGAAAAAAAGAAAACAAACTTGGAAGTCGTCACTTTCATCAAAAAAATTTCCTTTTGATATTACTTACACTCGTTGATCACTCCAGCCAAACACCACCTTCATCTCATCATATCAATACAAACAAACGCAAACACGCATATATAAATATATTTATATAAAATAACATACAGAAACACGTTACAAAGCATTTAGTATACAACTTTCAAGAAACCTCACTTGAATATTGAATATACAGGGTTTAACCGAAAAACAAACGACAAAATTCTTCTCTTCCCCCCTCCCCTCCAACAATTAGAAACCAACATATTAAAAGAGTTTCAGGCCTAGACAAACAAACAGACAAATATATATGCTATAATATGAAACTCTCCAACTTGTTTAACCTGGTATCTTTAACTTTTCTTTTATTTACAACTAGCAGCGTAGTGGCCACAACCTCCTTGACTTCCTCCTCCTCTTCTTCCACCACGACAAACACCAATACCAACACCACCACCAGTTCAATCATACTATATGCCAGCTCATACTACTCTGAGATCAATGGGTTACAATTAACAGTTAAAAGCGATTATAACATCAACCTGGCCTTTTTATCCAACACATCAAAAGACACCTTTGAATACGATGGTGATGAAGCGGCCATTTTTTACAATAATCAAAAAATGACATGTTCTCTATCACCAGTGCGGTTCACTTCCGAGAAATCTGCCAACAATTTCACAATTACAGAATACGGTACTGTGCTGATAGATGACCTTTCGTCTAACCTCTGGGCTTGTAAAAACACCGGTGACGATGAAGATATCTCTGCCGAATATTGGCAACTAATGTTCTACGTTGTTAACGACGTTGTTCCCTATGGTTGTATGGCGTTATATCTAACCACTGAACAACCAGATTCTATCAGTGGAGAAGATATTGACTCTTCCATTAATAAAACGTACCTGAAATCAACAACATTTACAACTTCATCAACAACCAAACAACAAAAGCAAATAACATCGACTTCCAGAGCAACAGCATCCACACAGTCATCGAGTGAATCTACAACATTATCATCTGCTGAAGCGTCATACACTCCAATAAGTTTATGGGTTCACTCCAACTCCTCCGAGATTGATGGGTTTGGTATCACTGCCATCCGCGAAGGGGCTGGTCTCGACTATTTATTCTTAAGCAGCGGCTCTGCCACTTCATTACAGTACAGCAGCGCTAAACAAGTCATTATGGTGCCCTTCTCCTCATATTACCAATACTTTTCAGTGGACTCCCATTACGTTTCATTAACTGCACAAGGTTCAAACAAACGAATCACCATAGATGAAGAAGAAGGTTGGTTAGAAGTGAATGGACAAAAACAAATGTTTTTCGCTTGTAAGTATACATCCGATCCATACAGATACTCCGTGAATCAGTACGAACTGATGTATTATGCCGATACATCAGTTGGACCAACATCCTGTTTGAAATTGTACCTATCAACGGAAGAAACAGGTAGTGATTCAACTGTCATAATTGTCACAGCTTCTGACAGTGATGGTGATGATGACGATGACGATGATTCAACAAACACAACATCTTTGACCAAAACAACAACGTCATCCCAAAAGTTGGCATCTTCATCAACTGCTAACGCGGTTGTAACAACTTCCTATCCACAAACAACAGTAGGTGGTGCTCCATCAGCACACAATAATTCGGTGACTACATTCATCAGTGTCCTTTTAGTGATGATTGGTGCCACTTTACTCTAAATCATTTAGCCACTCCCTTTTTTATTTCTCTTTTGCACTATTACAATTACTGCCATTACTGTTTCTTTTTAAGTTTTACTGTGTTATTTGTTACATATATTTTAATGCCTTGTGCCTATATATCAGTTTATTTTTGCGTTTTTATTAATTGTTCCAATTTTCAGTTCACTTTCCTTACAGTTGTTTCTTATATGTACTTCTACTTACTGTATCGCTCGGTTCTGTATCTAATAAACTTTTTATTATTAAATTTATTTATTCACCATTAATTGTTATCCTCTTTTAGCGAGTCTCAATGGCGGTCTACCCATACCCAGCCTCTTTTTCTTCTTCGTAGTCCTATTCCCAATACAAACCAAATCTGTATCTAAACCACTGTTTCCACCTCCAACAACTTTAATACCACTGGTACTGATAATAGGAGGCATATTAGACATCCTCAATACACCATCCACGTTTCTTTTCCGTTCCTGTTGCTGTTCAATGCTCAACTTAGGACCAGAATCCGGTATGGATATTGAACGGTGAGGTTTGAAAGCTTTCCCTGAAGCACATGAGAATCCTGAACTTGCCGTGTTTGGAATAGATTGCAATGGGGTTTTACTGGATGGCAGAAAGTAAGATTTTGAACCATTTTTAAAAGCAGAAATATCTCTTGTTGCTGTTGTCGTAGCACCAGCTGACGGAATATGAGAGAATTGGTTATGGTATGTAGTCATTTTTTTATTCTTATACTTGCCCATTGACGTTGTTTGTGAATACCGTGAATATGGGCCACCACCGTCACTGATCCCCCCACCGAAACCACCACCGCTTCTAACCACTCTTGTTTTATACAAATCTTTAGGGATATGGGAAACAAGTCTGGAGATAGGCTTGCAACCGTTATCATTAAACGAAAATCCTTCCGTTGTCTCGAAAGAACTCATGAATAGTAAATCTTTGGCTCTAGTTAAGGCAACGTACAAACACCGTCTTTCTTCATCTAAAGCAGCACGTCTTTTAGTTTCGTCTGTTTCACCTAGTGCATATTGAGAGGGGAAAATACCATCTGATAGAGATGGAACGAAAACTATAGGCCATTCAAGACCTTTAGCACCGTGAATCGTGGTAATTGTCACCCTTGATGTACTCTCTTTGGAAGCCTTGTTGTTTGATTCTTCATATAGGTAAACTGAATCAAGGAATTGCGATAAATGGTTGAAACATTGATTGCCAACCTCTTCTTCATTTTCTTCAAGTTCCACTGCGGTTTCACCGTCAAGATCGTCATAAGCCTCCATTAACCTCACCTCTTCGCGCAAATTGAAATTTAATAGTTGGGATTTCAATTCACCAATGTTTTCAATGATATCTTTCTCTGCCTCCTCTTTTTCCTTTTTTTTAGTCTCAGCAACGGATGAAACCAATTGTGTTTTTTTCAAAACAAACTCAAACATCTTGTCAAGCCTCACACTGATATCCAAGCTCTCATCATTCATTATCTTTCTGGATTCAGATATGATGCTCAAATAAACTTTCAGACCAGCAATAACGTTGCCTGACACCCCTTTACAACCATTTTCCACAATTTCTGATAATAATTGAAAAACATTACCTTCCAAACCAGATTCTTTGACATTATCAAACTTTGATTCAATTAATTCGAGTGTCTTATTACCAAGACCTTTAATCTGAAAATCCAATGTACGGTTGAAACCCAACCAGTCCAAATCCGAAGCAACGACTCTTAAATAATCAACCATAACTTTAATCTCTTTCAATTCCCAAAAAGTTCTACCGTGGACAACTTGGTATGGAAAACCAGCATGAATCAACTCTTGTTCAATAACACGGGAAAGGTATCCTGATCTCAACAATATCGAAACATCACTGTATTTATAAGTTGATTCATCTTTAGGAACTAGTTTTGCAATTTGTGAAACTATATTTTTGGCTTCGGATTTGTTAGTGTCCACTTGACTGAAAACAACCGATTCGTTCTGTGGTTTGTTTGATTTTAAAAACTTTGTCTCTCTTTCATTATATTGCAACTTCATTAAGGCTTCGGAGATGTTGAGAATACTCGCAGTTGATCTATAATTCTGGTCAAGTGACACTTTTAAAATATCACATCCTTTATTTTGATAGTATTCTTTCATTCTGAAAAAATTTTTAGCTTCTGCATTTCTAAACCCATAAATGCTTTGATCTGGATCACCCACAATAGTTACATTATGCTTAAAATCATTGTGTCCATTACCAAACTGATACATCAAATTTAACTGAACCATGTTGGTATCTTGAAATTCATCAACTAAAACGTGCTTAATATTTCTCACACAATCAGGGTGATCTTTGAGTAAGTTATAAGTAGACAGCAAGCAATCATCAAAATCGATCAAGTTACTCCTGTTCAACGCTTGTTGATAATCCGTATACACATCCAATCTCATAGCTAACGATTTATCCTTCGAATTTGTTGGAACTTGGTGTGGTAGTTCTGCTTTAGCTTTACATGACGATATAAAATATCTGAATTTCTTAATGTCCGACTCCTTCAACCTCCCATCAACGATCCCTGTAAGATCTTTACTTTGTAAAATTTTCTTTAATATCTGATTAGCATCCGTTTCATCTGCAATTTTAAATTGTGATGAAATACCTATTAATTTACCATAACTTCTCAATATTCGAACACAAATGGAATGGAACGTACCAATGAATAATTTGTCGAGTTTGATCTCAGGGTAAGGTGCTAATAATATTTTCAATCTTTCAACCATTTCATTTGCTGCCTTTTTGGTAAACGTAGTGACAATAATGGATTCAGGTGGTAGTTTGTGGTGAAGAAGTAAAAATGCAACTTTGGATGTAATGACTTTTGTCTTGCCAGTTCCTGGGCCTGCAAGGATTTGCAAAACTTTTGAAATTGGTGCCACAACAGCATTGTATTGATTGGTGTTCAACCCTGTCACTAACGATTCGTAACCAGTGCCCATTTTCGTTTCAATACCATGTAATTTGACTGTCTATTTCTCTATACCATTCAAACAAGGAGGAGTAACATAAGGTTTTTAAGATATTCACCCTAATATAGGGCATTGCTTGCTTCCGATTTGGAAATTGTTAAAGAAGGAAATCAAACGCAGAAACAGATTTCGTGTTTTCAGGCTGTGCTAATAAAAGTAAGCGGTGCAAGGTCTTTAATTACGTTTTCGGTTATGCTTTCGGCTATTGGTTTTGGGATCATCAAAATAATAAATACACACACTTATTCTGTTAAACGGTTGTTTGTTATCTATCTTTTCCTTTATTCCCTGTTTATCTCGGTGGCTAAGAAGTATACATACGAAACTTTCAAGAAGCCAATCAAAACTACTTTGTGTTTCGTACTTTGTTTCGGTGGAACGGAAGCACTGCAACAAAAACGCACTCTTGATATCTATCATGAGACGGGCAACACCAGAATCAGCAGAACGTACACCTAACAGAACCATCCAACCACACGTTTCAAGCAATAGGACGCCCGTACATGACCAGTCATTGAATAACAACACAACCAAATTATCATCTCATTCATTATCTAGTACTTTGCTTGGCTCGATAGTACAGGACATTGGCACCAACTTTCATTCATCACAAATTGTGAAGTTTGTTGATGGCTTCTACAGCGAGATCAGTCAATCAATAGAGCAGCACTCCACTAGAACAATGCTCAATACTCTATCAAATATTCCAACAGGTAACGAGCGAGGTAAATTTTTGATAGTTGATGTGGGTGGAACAACCTTAAGAATAAGTTGTATAGAATTACACCAGAACTCCAAATACTCAATATACGGGACTTGGAAATGGCCATCGATTTGTGAGAAGTCGAAATTCATCGACCTCAATTTTTTCAAAAGGATAGCTGAATGTATTTATGATATTATCATTAATCAAGCAGAAGGATTTTTTGGTGAGCAGGAGACGGTACATGCTGGTATCTCTTGGAGTTCACCTTTCACGCAAACGAAAATTGATAACGCTTTTGTTACTGTTGTTAGTAAGGGGTATGAGCTTACACCTGAAACATTTGATAAAAACATAGTCGCTATTTTACAAGAACAACTGTTGGATGATTGTGGATATAGGGTCGAATTTAAAGCTGTTACAAATGATGCTGTTTCTGTGTACACTGCAGGCCAGTATTTACACAATTGCCAATTGGGTTTGGTTTTAGGGACAGGAATAAATTCATCATTTATGATCAACGGAAAAGTTGTAAACTGTGAAATTTCTTTCTTTGGATCTCATCTTATAGAATCACTCAATCAATATATTGATATGGGGATATTTAGTTTGTGTGATGAGTTAGGTGGTAAGTTATTTCACATGTCTAACGACTTACCACTTGTTCAACCATTAGAGTTCATGACTTCAGGACTGTATTTAGGTGAGATGATTAGAGTTGGATTGGTTTCTATGATTGAATCCAATGAATTATTTGCTTGTCAATCGGTGAATAAGTCATCCCTGCTGTATGCCAAATTTGGAATAACAGGTGAATTTATTTGTAAATTGGTAGAAACCGATTATGAGACTTGCCAACGTTTATTTGATAGGGAATTCAATCTTTCACTTGATTTAATTGACAATGAAAAAATTACGAAGATGATCAATGTGTTGATTTCAAGAGCATCAGTTTTGGTGGCTAGTGCATTGATTGCATGCGTAAAGATTATCAGAAAACACAATAAAGGTGACCAATTTGTTGGAAATAGGTTTAATGCTGGATACATTGGATCACTATTTGAGCATTTGCATAGTTACAGAACAAAAGTGGAGCAAAATTTGCATGCTTTTGCTCAAGAATATGGTGGACCAGATATTGCATTGGTTCATATAAAGGATTCCACCATTTTAGGTGCTGCTATTGCCTGTGCTTATTGAACCGATAACTACATTTTATATAATCAATAAGTACGTCTATTTTTTAGAAGAGTAATATACTTTGTCTAATACTAAATAAATAATTTTATCGGTAAAAAGGATAACTAATGAATAAAAATGCAAAATGGGATAACTACAAAAATAACAGAAATAATATACATGCTAAACGGAGGTGAATTAAGAACAATAGAAAAAGATTATAAATATACAAAATGGACAAATCAAAAGCGCATTAAGGAACAACAAAGTAAAACATCAACACTATTTCTTGTGAACTTGGCCAACAATATGCTTTTCTCTTTCACTTTTGTATGGTTTAGAACCGGCTTTACTGTGTCTTCTTTCGTTTTCTTCTCTTCTCTTCAAACTGTTGATTTCAGTTTTCTTGATGTCACCAGCCTTTTTAATGACAATAGGAACATGTCTGTGTCTGGAGATTCTTTTGATTTCTGGCATATTGGCAAATCTTTCCTTCAATTTTTCGTCGTATTCCAACTTGTTTCTCAATCTGGTTGATTTGACACCAGATCTTTCACTTGCCTTTGTTCTCCATATTCTAACATTACCTTCATCTGAACCAGAGAAAATGTACTTTGAATCCATCGAGAATTTGGTAATGAATATATGTTGCATTCTCTTAGTGTGGTAAACGTCTCTAGAGTGGCCAGCTCTGTATCCAAAGATTCTTAAAGTTTTATCATAAGAACCGGTAACAACTTCTTGACCTGTTGGAGAGAAATCAATGTCCATAACAGCTGCAACATGATCTTTATAAACGTTGATTGATCTAGACATGTTTCTCATGTCCCATAGATAACCGTTATGGTCTTCACTGGCGGTAGCAAACACATAAGCTTCCATTGGATTCCAACAAATGGAGTTGGTTCTCATTGAAGTTCTAATCTTTTGAGTTGGGGAGCTTGTTCTTATATCGTATAAGATCAAAGAGTTATCAGAGCCTGCACTGGCAATAACAGAGGTTTCTGTCATGTTGAATTTAACAGAAGTGATATTATCAGCACCCCATGATAAGTTGGAGACTGGTCTGTTTCTGTTAATATCCCATAAATTGATTTCAGCACCACCAGTAACAAAAGTTTTATCTTCTCTGTGGTGATCCATTGATTGAAAAGCATGGTCACCTAAGAAAGTCTTCACTAGGCCTTCTTCACTAGTTTCATTATATTCTTCATCAGAATTTCTTCTATAATCTGAATCGTTACGCACATTCCATAACTTGATGGTCTTATCAGCACCACATGATAACATTTTATGATCAGGAGTAACAACTAAACCAGAAACCATACCATAATGGGCTTTAAAACTATAAGCTTCGTCTCTGTTTGTTAGATCCCAGTATTTGATCACACCATCACCGGAACCAGTTGCGATTCTGTTCACAGTTTTGAAGTTCTTTGCGATAGAGTAGACACCATCACGATGACCGTTACCCAGTTGACCAATAAATGGTTGAGCAAACATACGTTCCAGTTTGGTAGCTGTTAAAGCCTTTGTATATTCTCTAGCTCTTTCAAATGGATGTAATGCTGGGTCAAGATTTCTTGGTAACGCTGATTCTTGGGTATTACGGACAGGAATGTAAGTGTCTGATGATCTAGAAATAGTCTTAATCTTCATCTTAATGTTTCTATTGGATCTGAATTTAAAGTTGAGTTTTATCTAGATGTTCAGTTGTTAACTTTGGATATGAATGATATCCATAAATACCATACTTACTTTCAACCATACCATAAAGATAAAGCAAAAAAAAAATATATAAAAAAAAATATTTTGATCAGAAATTTTCCTTCCTTGCAGATTTGTCAGAACTTACGTAAATTTTAAATAATAGAATAAAATTCACTTACCCGGAATTGCAACACAAATTCTGTTGTTAACCTTAATACTGGTTATGTAATCAGTTCCGCCGCTTGAGTTTATTTTCACTTCGTAATGTACTTACACTGTTACATTCAAATCTGTCTTATGTTGTTTGAGAACCAAGCAAAAAAAGGGTCAATAAAACCTATATAGAAAATAGGAAAGAAGTAGGAAGCACCTATAGCTACTTCTCAAAAACAAAACATAATCATTAAAGTAAAAAATAAAAAGAAAATAGAGATAAAGGGTATAAAAAAACGTCAACAAAAATAACAAAAAAATATGATTCGTAGGTACATTTCTTTAAATGATACCACAAAAATTCTAATGTAGGATCACAGTTTGAATTTAATTTATAATTCAATCGTTGAACACTGATCTGTATCGGAGTAAACTTAAAGCAAATCAAATATTGTAGATATTGATTCTAGAATGTGATTTGAACCCTCGAAGAAAATGTAGAAAAACAAATATGTAAATTTATGAAACTCAAGGCAATTGGACTTTATGGTCTCCAATTTCAGTTGTAGACTTGATATCACCAATAACATCATCATAAGAAGGTGGAGGAGCATCAAATTGATTGTTTGGATCTGGTTGTTGTGAACTAGAACCTTGAACAGCTTCTTCTCCATCATTACCAATTGTCGGAGTTGGAGTTTCGTTTCTGAAATTCAAACGAGTTGGATGCTGTGGGATTGGAGAAACTAAAATGGTATTAGAATAGTAATTGTCTTGATCCTGAGATTGTTCATTTTCAAACTGATTCTCAATATCAGAGGGTAATTGCTGGTATTGACTGTGTGACTGGCCGCCCTGAACAAGACTAGTGTCATAAATGATGTAAAAGGCATAGATAACGCCTGGAAAATGACCCAGTAAGAAGGTGAGAATCAGAGAAATTAGAAATTCATATGTGAACAATCCTTTTCTAAAGTAGACTGATAACGGTGGGAGGAAAATGGCAAGAGCACCTAAGATAATAACATCTGATGGGTCGATCACCACGCCAAACAAACGGAATGAGTTTGGAGGTAACTGGCTAAATGTGTTGGTTTGTGTCTGCTCGTCCATAATAATGGTGTGTTTAGTTTAATTTTAATATAGGTATGCTACAATCAAGGTTAATTGTATAAAGTTATGATAAAACAGCACCATATTAGAAGCGTAAGATATTTTCGACAGATAGGAAGAGCTTAGTTTAATTTTAGCAGCTCTTTATAAACAAATTTTTTTTGGGGTTATGAAAACAAGGCTGCCTCCTAATATCAACTAAAACAATACTCTAATCATTATTCTCTTCTGAAACATTAATGCAGTAGCTGGAGTGGGAACTTAACTAGGTTGGTAGCCAATCAACGAAATGTTGAATTGATTATGTGAAAACACATCCCATTAATCTGGCTCTGTCTTAGCTGTACAACAACAGGTTTTTTACATAGGACCAACTGATCATTAGAAACGCATTTGCAATTTTGTGCTCATCATTGTAAGAACGTTTATCTGGAGATTATAATGTCTATGAACTTTACGTATTCAGTACAGTAAATGGCATTACCATTTAGTAATAACAATGCCAAATTAAGGGTATACGAACACGGATAGCTTAAAAAAGTTTACACTTGTGAAATCACTTCTAACCAAAATAATAGTGTATAGGGTTTGGATTGTTAGCAACAGCAGTAACGACAGTGGCACTTAAAAACAAGCAATCATTAATCGGTTTTATACTAGCAAGACAATACTATGTTCAAATTGCCTGATGATGGAAATGAACAGTGTTTTGTGTAATAGCGCAATACAAGTTGGTGCCATCTTTTAACATAAAACAGATCCAATATTTAGAGCTGTATACTTGCTGTCTTTTGCCTTTTGTATAGTAATAAAATAACTGGCTAGATGGCCAATGAAGTATCAAATTTAATGACAATCAACTTAGTTAATGTATCTTAGGTTTTGAAATGTGCTAATTATATTTGTAACATTGAATTTGAAAGCAGTCATCATTCTACTATTCATATCAAGGTACAAACAAATAAAAAATCGGCTTTCCTTAAGCAATCAAAACCTAAACCTAGCGGAACCTTAAATACTTAGAGTATCCCCAAAGAGAAATGTTTCTCTAATGAGCATAGGCACACTTTTCTTTAATGCTTCAACAAGAGAGGAACAAACTCTCAATAGCAAAGCTATTTGATATTGAAGTTTAAATTCAAACATATTACAACCTTACGGTAAAGTTCTAATATGAATATTTTTTGAAAGAACCGATTACATTTTTTTTTATATTTAATATAAATAAACCTATAAATCAAATAAAAGTGAAACCCAAACAAATAAAATGCAAATAAATAAAAGAAACGATCATGAACTAGAGAAGACTAACTAAAATACAACAGTACAAAGACAGGATGCTGAGTACCACAAGATAAACAAAAGGTAAGTATCTAATTATAGAACTTAACATTGAACTAAATCAACAACGTCTAAGAAGACCGGAGTACATTGGTCACCAATGGATTCATCATATAAGTTGTAGAAAGTACCGGACAAACATTGGTAGAAGACGGTGGTGTTACCAATAGCTAACTTGGCATCATCGGTAATAGACCAACCAGCAGCGTAAATGGCACCAGCTTGTGGTGGTGGACCATCGAATTGAAATTGTCTGTTAGCAACAATAGATCCGATTCTACCGGCACCATCAGTTAAGATAGAACCATTTAATAACATAGATAAGGCATTTTCATTGTAACAAGCAACTTGGTCAACTGGGTTAGATTTGTCATCTAAAGCGGCTTCTTCAGCAGCGTTAGTGGCAGTAGATTCTTCAGAAGAGGTGGTAGTATCAGCTTGGATTTGGCCGTCATCGATCTGTGTAACAACAGCAGCACCAGAAGTGGTAGTAGTATCAGCTTGGATTTGACCGTCACCAATTTGGGTAACAACGGCAGCAGCGGTGGTCTTTGTAGTTGTGTCGGCTTGGATTTGACCGTCACCAATTTGGGTAACAACGGCAGCAGCGGTAGTCTTTGTAGTTGTGTCGGCTTGGATTTGACCATCACCAATTTGAGTGACAACAGCAGCGGCGGTGGTCTTTGTGGTTGTGTCGGCTTGGATTTGACCATCACCAATTTGAGTGACAACAGCAGCAGCAGTGGTTTTGGTGGTTGTGTCGGCTTGGATTTGACCATCACCAATTTGAGTGACAACAGCGGCAGCGGTGGTTTTGGTGGTTGTGTCGGCTTGTATTTGGCCGTCATCGATTTGGGTGACAACAGCAGCAGCAGTGGAAGCTGTTGAAGTGGTAGCTTGGATTTGACCATCATCAATTTGGGTGACGACGTCTCTCTTAACCTTAGCAGCACTTGCGGTGATTGGGTTGATAGCGATACCGAAAGTGTATGAGTAATCAGTAATGGTACCGGCTAATTCACCTTCTGGAGTTAAAGTGGACCATGGTTCAGATGGAACGTAAGCAGCTAAAGCGTTGGAAGCTAATGATAAAGCACCAAAAACTGATAATCTGTATTGCATTGTAGAATAATATTATAGTATATATGTTATGTGTGTGTACTTTGAGAAGTAAGGTAGTTTAGATTTCGTAGCGAATATAAACTAGAATGATTGTTTGATGATATTACAAGAAAAGTAGTAAAGCAAAGTTCAATGTCATCAAAAAGGTTGACTTCTGGTTGTATTTATAATGAAAACCTTGATGCTGATCCAAGTAGATCAATAACAAGCCATAAATGCCCCCAAGCTTGCTTCATAGTTACTCCAGTAAAAGAGGGCTGGCTTATACATAGTTAGCCTCAAAGCTGAGTTTCTTTTCTTTAATTACGTGCATGTGATCAACCTTAAAAACTACCATATCAGGATAAACATAAACATAAAACAACAATTACATTGCCGAAAAGGGAAATTGCATCGAGGATTTTCATTCCCGAGGCGCACGCGGGCTCGGACAGAACAAACAATGTAGCGTGTCGAATGTTTTTTTTCAAGGGGTGGGATGGGATAGGCATTTAACTAAAAAGATGGCTGGCTTCAAAAGGCCAGGAATGTATTTTTGAACAGGTACAGCCCAAACGTGCTTAGGTTTGCGGGGGAATTGGCTAGGCCGGAGAGGTAGACGGGATTGCGTGACTCAATAAACAAATAGTAGTTTTGTGAGAAAGGGACTGGTAAAATTACATGCACAGTTTACACTGATGATAGTGTAGATCATGTAGTTAAAGAAGAAGGCTTCGTAAGCAAGCCGATTTGAAAAAGTAAAGGGAAAATGTTTACTAGATCTTCAAGATCTACAAAAAATTTACGAATCTAAATATATTCGAACTCAATTCAAAACCAGCACAAGGTCTCCTTCACCAGTATACCCAATCCAAGAAAATTCTATCCTCTGTGAAGTAAAAAAGTGTGGCATCCTCAATTATTCGAGCTAGTACCATTCATTGACTGAGCTATACGTTACTAGCTATTCAAAAAACGTTTGTTTCTTGGTACTTGAAATGTCGCACCTCAACTGATTGTATTAATGTACCCATTTTCACAGTAATTAATAGTTGTATATGTTTTGATTTTACTTAGTTCGACTTTAAATTCATTCTCAAAAATAGTAATGCATAAAAAGCTATTAATGAAACGCGGTTTCTATTCCAACCAACAGTTCTTGGAATTTTCAGCCATGCCATTGATATATTTTTGTACTCTTATTGCAACCATACCCATTGATCCCGGTAATTTTATCACTGTTTTCGTTCTACCTGATTCGGTCGAAAATTAAGGTACTTGCGGGACGGATTGACATAGCAAACATAAAGAATAACTGTATATTTTTAAATAGGGTCTATTTTTAGATTTTTATTCAAGTGAAAAAAAACAACAATCACTTAATCACTTGTAATTTAAATGTCTTTGATCCTGTGATAAAGATACACAACCTTACTAGCAATTAGTTCATTACATCTATTATGGATGTCATTCAAGAAGGCATACAGCACAGAAGTGTTCAAACTGGGTTAACACATAGTGACAGCTTAACGTAAACTTTAGAAAGATATGCAGGCTGCGCACGGGGTTAAAAGAGCTATCTGATACTGGCAGTATTAAAAAGGCAAACGACGCGTCGTCGCGACTAGATTTTTTAGAAGTCGGTCTTTGTACTAACGAATAGATCAATCTTTCAAGAAATACAGGCTAATTAACTTTAAGTAAAAACACAAAATATTTAGAAAAACAACCCATATACATGAATGATAATAATAAAAAAATAGAAAATAAAAAATGCTTTAAATACAACGCAGCTTCAGTTCTTCACCTAATTAGCCAACTTTTCCAAGACCTCTTCACTTTTTTGACCATGTTCTCTTTCTTCAAGAGTGCCCCTGTTCAACATACCTTCTAGAGCTGTTGAATAGTCGGCTTTTGTGACACTTGGATCATTCAAATTCTTGACAACCTTTAAATAATCATTGTAAATATCACCGTTGAAACCACCTAATGTTGAATTAATGAAATAGTTACTGAATTTAAAAGAATCTGTTAAACCAATGACTTGACTTCTTAAAGATAACAAAATCTTATCATGTTCACTCTTTAAATCTTTGAAATCATCATTGCTAATAATCTTGAACTGCAAGAACCATGAACCATACGTTTCTAAATTGGAAATGGCAAACACCTGAGCTAATCTAACCAAATGCTTATCAATGTTACCATTATCGTTATCAAGTTTGTTTAATTTCTCCATCCATTTGGAAAGCATATATCTAACAGCATACAGTTTAGATAAGGCCAATTTCTCATTTGAAATTGCATCCCAGTTCTTACCATTTTTTTCTAATGAACTGATAGAATCCAAACCAATCCTTAAGATAATACAATCATAAGCCTCCAATAATTTGTTCAAATGAGTGAAATTACCTTTGTTTAAAACTTCACCCTTCTTGGAGGCTGTTGTAATAAACTCATAATCACTGTTTGGAGCTTTTTGAGTCTTTAGATACGATTGAATATTTTGAATTGTAATACGACCACTATTTTGAGCTAAAACATTGTTATCACCTTCCCAAGTACATTGTACAGCATGATCCATGAAACCTTTGGCAAACCCACTATATGATGAATAACCGTGACCACCACATGATTGTCTGCATTCGTCAATCAATGATAAGCATAACCAAGTACAAGTAGATTTTAATGATGCTGAATTACCAAACAAAAGTTTCAAGTTATCAATGGCAACATTCAACTTATCAAAGTTACCAGATGCAACACCATCGTCCAATTCTTTCAAAACTTTCTTATAGAATGATTGAATTTCGTTTGAAGCAATCGACATTGCATAGGTCCAACTCAAATATGGAATCAAACGACGTTGGTGTAATGGATAGTTGATTAGTTGGTTCTCAACTTTTTCACCCTTTGATGCAAATTGTCTTCTGCCAACAGAGTATCTTAAAGCAATAGTAATAAATCTTTCACTTGTTCTGAACGAATCAGTAACCATTGTAACTCTACCACCCAATAAAGCACCATATGCTAATTGAGCTAAAGGAGGATCAACAACTTCACCATCTTCATCAATGGTAGTGAATTTAGACAACATATATTCTTTCGGAATAATAACGTTGGTAAATTGAATCCATCCGTTATCAATACCATCTCTGCCCATCTTCGCGCCAATATCCCCGATTGAAACACCTGGCATCAAATCGTGATTGGAATCTCTTAATGGAACCATAAATGTCTTGACTCCATAATCTTTACCATCAACTTTCAACCTTGCATAACAAACTGTATGTGTTGCAGAGTGAGCGGCACCACCAATCCACCATTTAGTTGCACCAACATGAGGAGTATTAATTGCAATGGTATTATTTGACTTGTTAAAAGTTGCAGTTGTTTCCAAACCAGCTACGTTTGAACCATGTGCCAGTTCAGTCATTGCAAAACAACCATAGATACCTTTCAAAAACATTGCACCTCTCTCAATAGCCCAATAGTTGAACTGTTCATCTGTACCATTACCTTTCAAAGCACCCAAAAATAAACCCAAGTGCACACCAATTCGAGTACCTAATTGTGGATCAACAATAGCGATCAGGTTTAATCTTTGTTGGAACGTTTCAAAATCAGGTTCATCCATTTCAATGTATTTGGCTAATCTTGCTATTTTAGCAGCAGTGATTTCACGATGTTCCTTTTTGTTCATTTCATAGTACTCAGACGTAACGTTTAAGACTGGGTCCCTTTCGATTTGCTGCATCAATTTCAAGATCTCTAAAGAGTTTGATGAAGAACCTTCAATGAACTCATGCATCTTATTGACATCAAAGTCCACTTTTAATCTTTCCCCCCAAATTAAATCCGAAGGATTAGGTTCTTTTGAATCAGGCAACACTGTGTTCATAGCTTATTTAAATAAATGTATTTGTATAGTTTTGTATTATTTTCTAGTTTCAACAAGTTTGAACAGCAAGAAGAAAAAATAGCATTATTCAAACAAGAGAAATCAAGCATGATCGCCCACAATAAGTGGATATCTAAACGTATTCATAAGAAATTTGGAACAGGTACATACAGAAATAAAATAAATCACATGCAGGTGGAAACACCGGGGGAATTATGTAACTTGTTTATCTCTCCATCTCTCCCTCTTCTATCAAAAAGAAGCCGAAGATGGTGTCCACTCCTTTTTCACGTTTTCTCCTCAGTAAGTATATATGCCATCTGATTTTAATATTATCTATTGATTTTATTGCTACACGCTAGATGTAGAATTTTGTTTTAACTAATTAACAAATGGTACCATTTTGTTAACTTTGAGATTTTGAAAAACAGCAAGAGTGGTATGTACAATTCACATCAACTTAACCAAAGCACATGCGCTGTTTCTGGTGTTTTTTTTTGCACATGTTAGAAAGATTACATCAGCAACTCTTTACCCCACATTTGGTCAGTTTTTTATACAATAGTGCGGCGCTTACCTTGATGATTTCCGATAGTATCTCCGAATCAAAGTTAACAACAGCAGTACTTCTCCGATTTAATTTCAATCAGATAAAGTAGGGACTACGAAAAACATTACTCGAGGATTAATTAGTATGCATTATTATTGATTGTTTTCTATATATAAAGCTGAAGAAGTGTACCATGTTTATTACGTGTAAAGCTACTTTTTCAACTGGTCTTTGTTTTCTTCTTTGTGTTTTTCTTTGTTTCTCTCTCTGTTTCTTTCTTTGTTTCTCTCAAATTTCGCCATGGACTGTTCTCTAAACTTGGCTCCAAATAGTACCAACAAAAGTCCACTACCTGCACCAAATAATAATATAAATGCACTTATAGTGCTCGTCCATCCAATCCCAATGTTTTCAATTTGAACCAAACATGTTGCTGAAGCAACAGCACCACCTAAAATGTATCTTAGCATATAATTGGATGCAATAGCATCACCTTTCAATGCTGGTAAACAATCAACGCAGTATGAGTTTAATGAACAGAAAACTATAGTTTGTCCTAATGCACAGAAAAACATTGCCACTATAGGGAGCGCCATGCCACCCACCTTCTTCTCTAATGCCCATCCATAAATAATCATTGATATTGGTTGAATCAAACCATGGGCCACGAGTGATGATCTCAACCTATCTTCAGAAACTCTAACACCACCACGCTTCTCTATCCATTTTTTTGTTGTATAATCAGCATACACACCTCCAATGTAACTACCTATCAAGTAACCAATCCCGGGAGCAAAATAAAACAATGCACCTTTCACAGGCGAATTCAAATTGAATCTTGGATTGATTGTATGTCTAATCGGTGTCAATAAACCGTACATGTTGTATGTTAAAGACGCACTTATGAAAGCAGCCAATATTAAATTCAAATAAGTGATTGCATGTACCACTCTAAATGGATTATATTTGACAAACACAAATCTTTTCCCAGTTGCCTTTCGCAACTCTTTAGCAATAACAATCCGACTTGTTTCATGGAGCAAGAACCATATACAAAGGCAATCAAATAATCCTAAAGCTGCAATCACCCAGAAAATAACTCTCCATGATTTATAAGTCACAATTAAACCACCAATAACAGGACCAAAACATGGACCTAATTGCGTCCCCAATAAAACCCAGCTCATAGCTCTACCTCTCTCTTTGGGAGTTTTAATATCACCAACGATACTACCACCTACACTGAAGCAGCAAGTACCCGAAAACGCAGTCAATGCTCTAAAAATGACAAACATTGGGAGATTAACTGAAACAGCTGTCAAAACAGAACATAGTGTGAAGCCAACCGAAGAACTGAACAAAATTATTTTCTTACCATAAATGGCCGCTAATGGTGATAGCATCATTGGTGAAAATGCCATAAAGAGATTGAACACAGCGTTTGTCACATTGATTACTTGTGAAGATGTGTTTAAATCAGCAGCAACTTCAGGAATGGCAGGTGCAAACGCCAAGTTTGAAACCGGTGATAAAAAACATGTTAGAGCCACAATGGAAACAAAAATATTCTTTTGTCTATTGGAATACTTATCATAAAATGGATCATCGTCAGCTAATGGGGGTAAAGTTTTAATTTTGGCCAACTCTTTGGAAACTGTACGGTCTAACGATGTTGAAATATGGAGGTTTAGATCAGTATTCTCTTCTTCTAATGCTTCGTTGCCAATCTCTGCAACATCATAATCTTCCAAATCAGATGCTACTGAGTCAGTGTCAGAATATGCAAGTTGGTTAGTCAAACCATCGGTTGAATGTAGTTGTCTTTCAAGATCATCCATGTCTAATTTGTGTTTTTGTGATTGACTAAAGTGTGTTTTTTCTTCTTCTTTTGTTTTGATCTTTATATGCTACTTGAACCTTACAAAAATTTTTTCAAAATTGAGGTAAAGTTATCTATTATGATTTCTTTTTAATTATAATTTTTCTTTCAACTGTTATAGTCGACTGATTAAATCTCTTAGGGGAGCATATCTTTAATTATCCCTCTCTACTAGTGAAAATATATTAAATATTGATGCTCTATATCATTTAGCTGAAAAAAAGGTGGATAAAAGGTGGATAAAGTTTGAATCATCAAGTGACTAATCAGAGATAGAATGGCGCTACTATATTGATATATACGGTTGAGGTATATATATTTTTTTCTCTCTTGACACATTGAATGCGTTTAATGCCTGCAGATCTCGGAGCTTTGTGTGTTAAAACACGTGATAATTTTTTACTCAAACTGACTTTTTTTTCTTTATAAAAAAAAAAGAAAAACTTCTATCGACTCAAGACGATCGACCACAAAAGTGAGATGGGCTTTCATCTTGGTACGGCTCCTTTTCTTTACGCTGCCTGTCCCAAATGTTACTTCTTACCAATTTAAGTAACCAATCAAATGATCCATGAATCAATTTAATCAATCAATAATCAATGAACACGTATTCGAAACTGAACATACTCAAGTTTTACTCTGATCTTCCTGCAGTTCAGATTTTTCAATTATCATTCTCACCTATAAAAACCACTCTCGATCCTTATTAAAAAGAAGCCAACATCACGTTATCCACTCGTTTTCCACAAAGTTAAACAAGAGATCTTCACAGATAAATTAAAATATATTCTACAATTGAAGAGTAGTCTTTCCGAATATGACCAAAACAGCACTTATCTTAAATGCAAACAACGAACTCGGAACCAAATTAACAGTCCAATTGGCAAATAAGGGTTATACCGTATACTCACAATACTCACTTAAAGACGAAAAGGCTCCAACCTGGCTAGTAACTGATATTCAGTACTTAAACCCAGAATTAGATGATGTTATTCATCCAATTTTATTTGATTTGAAAGATGAAGGAAATTTCAGTTCACTGGTGAACGAAATCGATGGTAAAGTGGATCTAATTGTGACTTTAACAGATGTCAATACCAACGACAACGATTTCAATGAATTCAAATTTATTGACTTTGTGAATGATGACAATAAATTAAAAAAGTACTCAACTGTTTGTTTTGGGACTATCAATGACAATACAGTTTCAGAATCAGGTAGAAAAATGGTTCTAGAATTGATTGCAAACACTGAATCGAAGTTGATTGAAACATCTTCTTTTGTAAAAACGTTGAGTTTGGTCGATTATAGTACTGTGTACGTTGATCACGTTGTTAACTTATACATAAAAGAAATTGAAAGATCTAAATTCAAAGTTAACAAAATTACATCATTTACTGAATTATTCTATTGTTTCGTTTATTGGCTTGCTCCAGTTAAATTTATTGATTTCTATAAGAATAATATTCAGCTGATTGGTTACACAAGAAATTAATTGTGGATCAAAAAGTGTTTCTAGGTAATTTCATTTTGCTGATAATTTTTTGTTTGTTTGCTTTTGATTAATTGTTTTTTTTCTTTTTGTTTTTATTTATTAAAGTTTTGATATATAATATATTTAGGTATAGCGTTTTATTTAGAGTTTTTTGGGAGTTGAAAAATTTGGTCCCATTAAAGAGGTGTAGTTTTTATTGTATAATTTATCATCAGTAGCAAACTTGAATTCTAAACTCTTCAAATCTAAAAGGTCTTCGTTTAATTCAGAAACAGATCTAGCACCTAATAGTTTCATATCTCGTGTAATTTCTGCTCTCAAAATGTCAATAGCTTTTTCAACACCGGCTTGTCCATAAACTTCACTGTATAATATACCTCTACCTAAACCTGGTGTAGCACCAAGACATAAAGCCTTGATAATATCTGAACCTCTTCTAAAACCACCTTCGACGAACAGCTCAAAATCTGGTCTATCAACACCACGCTCCTTCATCAGTTGTTTGGTTTGTGCAAGAACCTCAATAGCACTAACAGAGTAATCTAATTGACGACCACCGTGATTGGAGATCAGGGCACCTTTGAATCCCAATTCAGCAGCTTTCACAACATCTTCTTTTCTTTGCATACCTTTAATAACAATAGGTAACTTGGTCAGACTTTTAAATCTCTTGAAATCTTCCCATGATAAGGTAGTATATGTAGTATCATCCGAAAGCAAACTGTTTAAACTCGAAGCCATATCGTCATTGGTTTGTTCTCTGATCTTGTTGTCCCTTTCACGGTTACCAACCGTTGGAATATCAACGTTGATGAAAATAGCCTTAACGTTCGGCATTTCAGTTTCAATCTTTTTGAATAACTCACTAACGTTCTCAATCTCTTTTCTAGTGTAGAAATCGTGTTGATAGAAGACTGTTTGCTCTGGTTTGAGATGCTCCTTCAATTCCTCCAGCTTAACAGCACCGTGTTTTGGAATTAAGTGAACAAGACCATTGTTACCAGCAGCCTTGGTTAAGACTGCTTCACCTTCATCTTGAATCAAATGAGAACCACAGAATGCACCAATGTAAAATGGTAGTTCAGAACGTTGACCTAGCATTTCAGTGTGTGTGGTAATTTTTGAAACATTGACCAAACACCTTGGTCTAAAGAAAATACGGCCTAAAGCGAAGTGGTTTTCTCTCAATGTAAATTCATCAGATGAACCTGTAGACAAATAACCCCAAGCAACTGGTGGTAAGATCTTCTTAGCAACGTATTCAAAATCTGACAGAGAAAATATTGAAGCCAATGGAGGCATTCCAGCAATGTATTGTTGTCTTTCTTCTTCCAATTTTTCCTCCAAAGTCATCTCATTTTCAGCTTCATCATCTTTCAGAATAATGATTCTTTGATGTTTGCGAGATTTCTGCTGGTGGGCTTTGATATCACTTTTTTCTGGAACAATTTCATCGGTTTCTTCATTTGTGATAACCTCAGCATTGCTCTTCTTTTCCTTCTTTGACTTTTTCTTGCTTGCTTTGACTTGGCTTGGTAAATCGTAAATTTCACCAATATGGCATTCTTGAGGTAAATGTCTTTCTAAATATTTTTCATTGTGCATACTGTAAAAACCTTTAGTTGCATCGCCACCTGCAAATCTGAAAATTCTAGCAACACCACCTGGGTGATTTGATAAGAATTCAGTAATGTCATACACTTTATTGTGGATAGCAATCCAACAATCTTCCAAACTGTTGTGTGTTCTTAATTCTTCAAAAGTAACAATACGATTTTTTGTGGTGATGTTAGAATCGTTTGAAGAGCTGAAGTTATTTTGAGTATTGACCAGGTAGATACCAGTAGCCAATATAGTTGCTGAAGCTAATGCAATTTTGGAGTAGGTTTTTTTAGGAGAAGATTTTTCATTTTTGATTTTAAATATAGTTGTTGTAGATTTGAAAATTTGTTGTTTAACTGATGATTTGGTACTGATGGATCTCAGAGACCTGTTTAGCTGAGCTTTACTTTGCTTCAAAAACATGTTCTAGCTTCTCTGATACCTGATGAAAGATTTGTGTTTTTTCGTCGCTCTTTTGTCTATGATTGAATCAATGTATGAAAAAGAAACCAAAAGAAAGAAAACAAGAGATGGAGAAAGGTATATCTGTATATATATAGTCTTACTGGCTTTCTCATTTAGAGGGGGGGGGGTCGGTGATTAGTCAATGCTGGCAACGGCGGCGGGTTATCTCTTCAATTGTCTAATCAGGAAATTTCCCGTTGCTGACGCGAACAACTGATAAGATTATTTTACTATTTCTCTCTTTGGCTGCAGGCGCTGGCAGCCGAAGGATGATGACCGTCGGTTCCTCATTGCTGGGGAGCAGAGCTGTTTTTCGAGTTGTTTAGCTTTTGGCAATAAGAGATGCTGATTTTGGTTACTGTATATGACCATGTTCAAAGGTTGATTAGTAGGATAGTTGAAAGAAGGAAAGGATTGTCGGTGTCCAAAAGAACTAGTTCTGGGTATGCGGCTGAATCTGAAGGTTGTCTCTTGTTTATAAACTGTTAGCGATCGAAACATTGTGCACGTCTTAGATACTGACAGAGGTAATCAAAACATTTATAAAGAGTATATCCATAAACATTCATTTTGGCATAATTATGCATCTATTGAATGAATTAATATAAATATATATAGTTTATTATTATCATATGATTTATCATTTATTAATTTAAATTCATTATAGTTCTTCATAAAAGGTTTGATATTTAGTTCATTATTAATAATTAAAAGTAATTTCTTTATGTTCTTATTTATATTATAGCCTTCTTCTATATAGATACAAATAATCAAATTAATGAAATTAGATGGGGATATGAAGTAATGAATAAATAAATACAACCAATTTAATATATACAAGAAACGTAAAAAAAAAAACAAAAAAAAAACACATGCAAGAACAAATCTAGTTGGCTGGCACAATACTAGTATCATCAAAATCCTCTCTAACAACACCAGATTTATCACACATGGATCTGAAAATACCATCTTTCATATTGTACAATGCTAACGGGGTGTCAAATTCAGCAATCTCACCCTTTTCCAGAACTAAGATCCTATCGTAATTCACAATAGTTTTCAATCTATGAGCAATGCATAAAATAGTACAATCTGAAAACTCATTCACAATAGTTTCTTGAATCTTAGAATCAGTTTCATAATCAACTGACGATGTGGCTTCATCCAAAATTAAAATCTTAGAGTCTCTGACCAAAGCTCTAGCTAATGCCAACAATTGTCTTTCACCCAGTGAGAAGTTAGAACCATCATCTTCCACGTTTTGATTTAAATGGAACTTATGCAAGTTGTCATCTCTCTTACCTTGTAATTTAACCTTGCTTAAAACATCACCAGCAATTAAACCAGCCCTTCTTAATGCACTCCATAGCTCATCATCTGATCTCTTATTGAATGGATCAAGATTTGTTCTAATAGTACCACTGAACAAAACAGGATCTTGTGGAATGATTGATAACTTGGATCTCAACTTATGTAAACCTAACTTCGAAATATCAACATCATCAATAGTGATAACACCTTCTGGTTCTGTTAATCTGTACAGACAAGTCATTAAACTTGATTTACCGGCACCAGTTCTACCACAGAATCCAATTCTTTCACCTGGTTTCACATCAATGTTCAAATTTTTCAAAATGAATGGTAGTTCAGGTCTGTATCTCATTGAAACGTTGTTGAATTTAATGGCACCATGTTCAGGCCAAGATGGATGAGGATCAAACTCTGGTCTTTCATAGGCAGCTTCTTGGACCAAATCAACAGCATAAAATTTCAATCTTTCAACAGAATTCATTTCATTTTCAATTTGAGTCAATGATCTCAACATTAATGACAATGTACCTGCGATAGTTAACACATATGATAGTAATAAACCAGTGGATGAACCTGAGATATCGAACACTCTGAAGCAACATAAGAATGCAATAATCAATGCAAAAATGGTGGCAACCATGTCTAAATTGATAGCTAACCATCTTTGATTGGCAATTGTGACATAGTAAGATTCATTCATTTCATCGATAAATTTGTCATTTGTTTCTAAAAATCTATCAACTGCCTTATAAGCTTTAATAGTTTCCATACCACCTAAAGTTTCATTAAAATGGGAATAAACAAATGATCTTTTGATAGCCTCCAATCTTTTAATTTCTCTTGAGCTTGCTTGATAAAAGGCTGAAACACCATAGAAAAGAGCCACTAAGAATGGAACTGCAATGGCAAACCAAGGTAAATAAATGATACATAGGATTAAAGTACCCATTATAAGGCAGAATGGGAAAAAGAACATTCTAAATTGTTCCATGATTTCGTTATCAATGACATCGGTATCTTTTGTAAACCTGTTCAAAATTCTACCCATTGGTGTAGTGTCCATAAACGACATTGGAGTATGAATCAATCTACCAGATGCTAAAACGTTTAATTTCTTAGCTGCAGCAATACAGAAGAAACACATCAATGTGAACTCTGTAGTCAATAAAATGAAGTATAAGAATGTAAACATAATGTAAAGTCCCATATAGAAACCTTCAGATCTACCAGGGAATTTGTTTTGAGTCCAGAAACTCAACCAGTTATTTGTAAACAATTGACAGAAGGTTGATAGGATCATTGTAATTACCATCGCAGGAACATATATGTATTTCGCTTTGGTACCTGAGCCTAACTTTAAATAAGTCTTGTAAACGTCCAGCTTGATTGAATTAACAGCTCTTTCTTCGTCCTTGATTAGTTTACCTTCTTTCTCCTTTTCATTGTAAGATAATGCAGATGTGATTTGTCTTTGGATAATTCCATCTTCTTCAGTCTTGATCATTTCATCAATGAATTCACCTTCCTTATCAGCTTCGTCTTCATCAGAACTGAGATCATGTCCATATTCTAATAATTTAGTAAATGCAGCATTTCTTTTGATTAATTCTCCATGTGTACCTAAATCAATTGATCCATCACCGTTTATGAATAAAATTCTATCAGCTGAGCCAATCAGTGAAAGTTGATGTGTTGCCAAAACTCTTGTCTTTCTGCCCAATAAATCCATAATACATTTATCCATTATGTGTTTACCGACTTTAGCATCAACGGCACTCAAAACATCATCTAACAAAATAATGTCCTTATCGGCATAAACCGCTCTGGCTAAGTTGATTCTGGCCTTTTGACCACCGGATAATGTGATACCTCTTTCACCAACTTCCGTTAAATCACCACCAGGTAATAGTTTGAAATCGTTTGGTAATGAACATGCATCCACAACTTTATCATATCTTGCTTGATCATATGGAGACCCAAACAAAATGTTATCTCTAACAGTCGCATTTTGAACCCATGGATAACCACATAGCAATAAATCTCCATTAGCGGCAACAGAACCAGATGTTTTATGCATGAAACCGGCCAAAGCACTCAAGAGTGAAGATTTACCAGAACCAATAGTACCTGTAACAACAATGAACTCACCTTTTTTGATTTCTAAATTCAAGTCAATCAAACCTGGAAACTTTGTTTCCTCTAAATCTTGTTTTTGAGTAACAGCGGCAACAATACCTTCTTTTAATGCTTGTGCTTCAGCTTCAACGTCTTCCTCATTTTGGAAAACTCTCCATTGAAAAGAAGCATTTGTCACTTTCAAAGCTAAAGTCTGGTCTTCAATAGAGTCTTGTTTTTCACCTTCTTGCTCAACTTCGCCACACGATAAGAACTCACAAACCCTTTTCAATCCGACAATCATATCAATAGTCACTGCTAAAGCCATTGGAACCAACATAAACTGTTGAGATAAAACTTGGAATAACGTCAAGGATGAGAAAATGTCACCGATGGATCTGGAACTATTCAACGCATGCAACACTAAGAATGCAACCATTGATGAAATTGTAGGTAGGCAAATAGTAGCTGAGACCATTGCATTTCTGATAACTTGCAACTTTAAAATGTATTTCATTTCTTGGCGTCTTGCATCGCTCAAGTTATCTTGATAAGATTTTTCCCAACTGTAAAATTTAATAATTTTGAAATTCTTCAATAATTCCTTCACTAAGTTGACTCTTTTATCTGTAAACTTGTTGGCTAACTTTCTTAACGCAAACAATGACTTCATAGAAGAACCAACAAGAAGGGTAACCACCAAGAAAACACCAATACCGACTAAAGAAGAAACACCAATGTTGACTATTAATAAGACGATACAGATAATAACCGGAATTGGGAAAACAATCAAAAATGGGAAGAAACCAATAGCCAAGTCAATTCTATTCAAATCGGTACCCATGATGGAATTCACTTTACCAACGGGGAAATCATGGTGACCTTTAGGATCCAATCTGAATGATTTTTCAAGCATGGCTTTAGTAAGAACTGCTTTAACTTTGGCACCAACAACCATTGAATTGTAAAAGAAATGGTTGATTGTCACACCAACAAACAAAACCAAGAAACAAACACCCAATGTATAACCAACACCTTTGCCGTTGCTTTCTTGAACGCCATATGCCTTTCTTTCAACAAAATTAATCAAAGCCTTTTGCAACAAGGGTGATAAAGCAGATGCAACATCAGAAGCAATTTTGATAGCAATACCTCTTGAATATTGCCATTTGAAAGTATGGATCAATGCTATAATAAGCACTTTTAAAGGAATCTGGAAGCCTTCTAAATCTAAATCATCAGATGATGATATTGATGAGTTTTCAGCTGCCCCGTTTCTTTCTTCAATTTTTTTACGGATATATTCTTTTTTTAATTTTTCAACGTCTGCGTTGAACTTAGTGATGAATTTGTTGTACATCCAATCAATTTTCATGTCATCGTCAAGCAAATACATGTCTTGAGGTAGTAGAGTTCTTTTATAACCAACCTTCATTAATGGAGTCAACCACCAAAAGAACACTCGGCTGATATAATTGGTGTGTGTATGTGGATATTGAATTCTTTCATCATCAGTTGGTAACGGAGGAATCTTCTTGGAGAATAAAAACGACAAGGACCGGTTTTGTGCAACTATAACATCTGGTTCTTGTCTTTCAACTTTATCGATTGAAGTATCGGTTGAATCTGTACTCATTCTCTTATATATATGATGATAGGATCTATAACACTTAACTTTATGAATGTATATCTATGGAAGAAGCAAGAAAAGTCCGGAATTGGCAAGATGACAGCTCGTAAGAAAATTGTATATATATATATGAATTAGAGCAAACTAATCAAAAAGTTCGGGATTCAATAAGCTAAATTAAATAAATAATAATGCTGATTGTTTCCAGAAAAACAGAGCTTTAAAAAATATTCTTAATAGGCAACCGACGGTCAAAGTGTATAATGCAGAAGAGTGATTGGTCATCCAAAGCATTTTTATCATTATTATATCTATTATTCCTCAAGGGAACCAACCATTCTTTCTGTTGTGGAGTTAAAAAGTTTTAACTCCATCCAAGAAGCAATAAGAAATAACTTAAAAAACAGAAATAAAAAGAACTAGTCGCGTCGATTGCTATTTTTTTGCGTCTCTCAACTACATGTCGATCGACTTGTTTATTAGGTCGACGCAGGAAAATTTTCAGAAAGAATCCCATATTTAACAATTTATATAGCTAAGAACATGAGTTGGGGTTTAATGAATTCCTTTTGTTTCAGCTACTTAGACACTAATCTTGCTTAAAACATACCAAAAAGACATACAGGTCTAACTACATAGTAGCTGTGTTAGCAGTACTGATCCTGGAATAACATACGATTTTTGCACCATGAACTCCCGGTGTTTGTTCCGTCTGGTGTGTCAGTTCAGCAAACCTACACTGCTTTTAAGATCCTATGCTACTGTCAGCAGGACGTTACCAAGCGTGAAACTCAATGAAGAGAATATAGAACTAATTAAAAAATCTTTCAAATACTTTAAAGATAACGTTGAAAACAAAAACTTTGAAAATTTTCAACTTGACCTGATAAAAAAACATTTCAATAAAGATTTTATCAAATCAAACCATAAGTTTTTGAACGAGAATCTACAAAAAGTGGAGAAAGATTTGGTTTCTAGTATATTGTTGACGAACACTGAACCTAATATACCCCTTTCACAAGAAGTTTATCATAAATTTATGATTCCGACAGTGTCGATAGCTTCAAAATTGATCCCGTATTTAACACAGAATAAAGACAAATTATCAAAGTTACCATTTAATATCTCAAAAGAAAACAAAGGAAGATCGTCATTACAACGTACCATTGACCTGATCACTGAAAAATTGATCTATTCGAAATTGAAACCATATAATTTGCAATTCATGTATAATCATGCGGCAAACAATCAAAATTTTAACATGAATCTAACAACCAATATAATGGACGTTGATAATCCCTATGAGTGGTATCCAGAAGCTAGAAAATTGAAAAGAAAGTTTATTATGCATGTTGGTCCAACAAACAGTGGCAAAACCTACAACGCACTAAAAAGGTTGGAAGAATGTTCAAGAGGTTATTTTGCAGGTCCATTAAGATTATTGGCTAGAGAAGTTTATGACAAATTCCAAGCTAAAGGAATAAATTGTAATTTAGTCACTGGTGAGGAAGTTATAGTTGATATTGATAAATTTGGTAACAAAGCTGGATTAACGTCAGGTACTATTGAAATGCTATCATTGACTGAAGAATACGATGTTCTTGTCGTTGATGAGATTCAAATGATTGGCGATGAATTTCGAGGATCTGCTTGGACTAATGCTGTCTTGGGTGCAAGATGTAAAGAGATTCATTTATGTGGTGAAGTTGCGGCTGTACCATTGATCAAGAAATTAGCTTATATGACCGGTGATGACATTGAAATCATTGAATACAACAGACTTGGTAAGCTAGTCGTTGATGAAGATCCTGTTGCTCTTGATGATTTGTCAGCTGGTGACTGTATTGTTTGCTTCAGTAAAAATGCAATTTTAACATTAAAGTCTCAAATTGAACAAGAAACTAATTTCAAGTGTGCTGTCATTTACGGTGCGTTACCACCAGAAACAAGAGCCCAAGAAGCCCAAAGATTCAATGATGGTTATTATGACATCGTCGTCGCATCGGATGCCATTGGAATGGGATTGAATTTGAAAATTAATAGGGTCATTTTCACAACAACCAAGAAGTATAACGGTAGAGTAAACGTCAGTTTGACTTCATCGAACATCAAACAAATTGGTGGTAGAGCTGGCAGATTTGGTGTTGGAAATTCAATTGGCCATATAACGGCACTTAACAGAGAAGAGCTTTATAACGTTAGACAAGGTATCGACAGACCGATTGAATATTTAAATCAAGCCGTACTATGGCCTCCTGATGCATTATGGGTGAAGTATTATTCAATGTTTTCAAGTGGCACTGAGTTGATATCAATTTACCGTAAGTTTGAGTCAGATATTGGCAAATTGATGACAAATACATCGTACGTACAAAGAGATTTCAGTGTGGCATCTCTAGAAGAGAAAAAACTAATGTCACAATTTTTCCAAAAGGAAAGATTAAATCGTGATTTCAATATCTTGGATCAATTGAGATTCATTTGTTGTCCATCTACACTATCAAATAACAACAATCAGCCATTGAGACTAATAACACAACAACTATTCAAAGAATTTATTGTTAATGTTATTGGAAGAAACAAAACAACATTGTTTGACTATGAATCCATTCCATTTTATTTAACAAACACTTCAACAATAAACTTGAAAGACATCAAGGATAAGAAGATATCTAAAATATCAGGATTAATTGAAACAGAGCCGGTTCCAAAAGCTTTAAAAGCTTCGTTAACAAAAGAATCCGAAAAACAAATGAGAGATCCGTTTAGATCTCGTAAAATTTTCATAAAGGAAACCAGTTCTGTTGAAGATCGTTTAATGAAATTGGAACAGTTCCATAAATTAATTGGATCTTTCTTATGGCTTTCTTACAGATTCCCGCAAAATTTTACCGACATTGAATCTGCTATTCAATTGAAAGAATTGGTTGAATTCAAGATCAGTGAAATGTTGAGAAACTTAAGAGCAACTTCAACAGCCGGTGGTGGCCGTGGTAAGTATAAAGGATTCACTAAAAACCACGAAGATAGAAAGAGAAGTCGGTAAATTAATTCTAATCTGTAGTTCAGGTTGTTGGGCTAGTATATATATATTTATAGACAGGAAGCAAAAGAAAAATAAAACGAGAAATAAGACCATGTATATACAAATCGTTTTTTTCTTCCTTTTCGTATGTGTTAAATGTGAACAATTTAATTAATGATCATAAACAAAGCAATATTAACAAGGCACACTAACCTATAAATCCCATTCCTTTTGTTCTTTATCGTCACCTTTAATCAAAGGCTCTTCGATACTATTGATTTTGATATCACTACATAAACAACATTTAGTTGATAACAAGTCATCAATTTCAGTTTTTAGTTCATCTAGAACCTCTTTATTTGATTTGTACAACATGATCTTTTTTTGAAGTTTATAAATTGAATTTTTGAATTTATAATCATTTGAATTCAAAATCTCCTTAACCAAACAATCTTGATGGAAAGAATGTAAACATGGGAAACTGATAAATTTTCTAATTATTAAAATCTTGTTACATAACAGACAAGATTCTTTAGGCTCAATTATTAGGAAATGGTTATTGCGGAAATCATCAATTTGAGAATTGATCTTTTCAGATTGCATTATCGAAGCAGTCATCTCATTTGATAATTTGTTCATTTCAGTAGATAAATGTTCCAAAGACTTAACAACTTCCTCTTTAAAGCTATTAATAACGATAAAGTCTGGGAACAAAGGTAACAAATCTTTCATTGTCAATAAATTACATTTATTCATTAAAAATTTCAACAAATTTTTAATCTTGTCGTCATGTTTATTTGTATTCGAATCATCTTCATCAGTATTTACATCATTCATATTCATTTCTAAAAGTTTTTGATGCTGTTCCAAAAATTTGTCATTCATGATAACTTTTTGTATCAATTTCTCTGAGATCTTCAACCATAACTTCTTTCTCTGTAGAGAAGACGGGTCTGTTGGCTTGTCAGCAACAAGAATGGCAACTTCAATTAAATCATTTTCTAAAGCTAAATTAATGGCATCGTAATATTCTTCCAGCATTGAGTAGATAAAAATGGCACTTTGAATCTTTTTATACTTGAAGCATAATCTCAAGATGAAGTCAGTATCGAACAGAATTTCAAAATTCTTGCTTTTACCGAACAACGATTTAGATTTTTGTTGGTTTTCCAAATACTTTAAAATAGCATTTTCATTTTCCAAATTTGGATAGGTGATAAGAATTGACAATAAAGTATTATGTATAATGCTGTCTTTAGCTTGCTTTTCTTTAATCAAGAAATTTAAGAATCTCAAACCTTGATGGTACTCTAGTAAAATCGATCTGGATTTGCAAATTGTTTTGTTGTAAGTTAATATTGCTGGTAAAAGTTTCTTGAAATCCAAATCATCAGCTAATCTAATCCAGGTATCAATTGTTTTCACTGGGTAGTTTATTAATAATGCAGTTGAACATTTATAGATTAAAAATGGATCCTGTTGTAAAGTTAAAACATGTAGGGCTTTATCCCACTCTTGTAAATTCAGATAATAACTCAACACATATGCATAATCATTTATCAAGTTGGAATAGTAAAGTAGCTCGTCTTTTCTATTGTGTGACAATATAATTTGATAAACTGTTTCTTTATCCAAGATCGATTTATAATCGTTAAGGAATTCATATAACTCATTAACAAGTTTTTCCTTCTTGATAATTGTGCTTTGATCGTTACTCAGTTCTTGTTTATTACTCTCAATAATATTGTTGCTAAGATTATTTTTAGATTTTAACAGCTGATCATCAAACTCATTCAATTTTTCGATGTATAGCTCCACTATCCAACTGCTAATCATAATTTTTTGCATGGTAAAATTCTTTGGTAAATAACTTAATTTTGTTTTCAAATAGATTTTCAAACTTGAGCCAGACTTTAATTCAATTAGTTTTAAAGCAACTTTTTCAAAAGATTCACTTGTTTCAGCTAATACTTTGGCACCTTGCTCATATTTACCGATTTTTAGCAAATAGTTACCCTTATTGACTAAAATCATATCGCGTTTAACTGCATCTGATCCATTTGGATGGCTCAACAATGATAATGCTTCATCGAATAAATTCTTCCCCATCATGATTCTCCAAATATCTGAGTTTTCATTGTTAATAACAATTTCGTAAACTCCATAACCAGAATGTAACCAATACGTCTCTGATTGATAATCTCCCGATAAATCCACCGCATCATCTTCAGTTATAGGAACGCTTTGACGTGAAACCTCTTTGGAGTTTAATTGGTTATATATTATCAGTTCGTTCGTTTCTAACAACACTATAATATGATATTTTGTTAATAACACTGATTTGATGAGTTTACACAGTTTGGGATCTAGTGGGATATGATAAAAATCGTTCTTATTTTTGAAATTCAAATTACTGTACAATATTTGGTAGATGCCATCATCTTCATTAATATCAACAAAAGCAAATGAAGATAAGTTATCCTTGAATGAAAACAGTGAATTGAAACTTAAACTCAATGGTTCCTTTTTGAAAAACGAAGTCGAAAAAAGTGACGATGAACTTGCTAGATTTGATGATGGCAAAGAAGATTTGAATTGAAGCAGTTTATTATTAGTCAATACAATTACAACCTGATACAATCCATTTTTTTCTTCATTAAGTTTGGTTCCACATATATTAGTGATTCCATCTCTTGCTTTCCAAACCTGTTTAAAGACTCTTTCTTTTGAATCGATAACAAGTTCGTACACTAAACCAGTAGTGTTACCAACAAGCATCGATCCAGTACTGTTAACAGATATCAAATGTTCAATAAACCATATGGTAGAAACGGGTATTCCTCTCAACTTTGATAATTGACGGAAATTGGTGGATTTTATGTTGAGATAGTAATAGTCGTAGTTTTTGGTTTGAACGATTAAATGGTACCCTTTTGGATCCAAAAAGGCATCTTTAATTCTAATCTGCGTTGAATGTTCAATTTGGAGTTTGTCCACTTTCTCTGGATTCTCTAAATCAATTCTGTAAACTAATCCGCTGATCAAAATCAGGTAGAGTATGTTGTTCTTGACTAATAATTTAACTATTTGAGATTGAATTTGAAATTGTAGCTGGACTTCTTCCAAGCTAAACATGGTCTCGTTCATCTTATTTGACTCAATTGTATCCATGATGATGATTTATATTATATCACCCTTACTTATTTTTGTTGTTTTGAAATCAATGGATGGTTGATGTTTACCAAGACATAAAGAAGAGGGAAGTTATCAGGTAGAACGGCAGTTCTGTCAAACCTCATACGCTGTTTGCTAAAAACATTCAAAGAATCTAAACTGCGAATATTTTATTTTCCATTTTAGACTTTTTGTTTTGTTTCTAAGTTGTACTTATACTTATGAAGGGCATGCATATACATACCATACCCAAGTCAATACAAAATACAAACCAGGTGAATCCGTATAATCCTTCCAATAAACAATCACATATATCAATAATGGGTGTCAGCATACCAGTCAAACTTTTAAACGAAGCACAAGTAAGTATTGCGATGCTTTTTTTTTGCAAGAAATGCCATTCTTAAAAGTACATGAATACTAACAATATAAATCACCTTTTCTGGTTCATAACATAGGGTCATATCATTAACTTGGAACTTAATTCGGGTGTCGGTTACAAAGGTAAGTTACTAGAAGTTGAAGACAGCATGAACGTTCAATTGAAAGACGTTATAGTGACGAATACAAATGGTAAAGTTGAACATCAAGATCAAGTGTTTATTAGAGGTTCACAAATTAGATTTTTTTCTGTTCCTGAAATACTTAAACATGCTCCAATGTTTAATCCAAATAGTTCTAAGCCTGTTGCTCCTGTTAGAGGGTTGCCTAGACGTAAGTAATACCATTTTCTCTCTCTCTCTCCCCATAAGCATCTAAGATACAGTGAGGAAAGGAGAGGACCGTCTTATTTTGTATTTTACATGTGTACTACTACGTATATTAATTATAGTTAATTTTTAATATTCATAACAATGCATCAATCAATAATTTAAAGGTAAACAGTAAAGGAACCCAATACATTCCAAAAAAAAAAGGAAAAGAAAAATTATGTAAATAGCTAGCAAAATAAATTAAATAAATAGAAATTGATTAACGAAGACTATATATAGTCACTCAAAACCTTCCAATGCATTCAAAACCTTTTCCAATCTTCCACAACCTTGTTCATATCTGTTTGGGTTTAACATCATATTGGCAGTCAATCTACTAATAGAATCTACGATTTGTTCAATCAAGTATTTTTCTTGTGTTGGGATTTCCAAATTAGCAAACTCTTGGCCAATCACAATACCATCAGTTGCATTCAATAATCTTGCCAAAGTATCATATGAAAATGGCTTGATCTTTGATTTTGCCTTTTTGTGTCCAACCTTTTTGGAGTGTTTTTTGGTTGCTGTTGCTGATGCTGATGCTGGTGATGCAAATGAAGAATGCGCTGTTGGTGAAATTTTTGATCTATAGGTTTCTTCTGTAAAATCACCGTCACCTTCACCATCACCATCTTCAATTATATCTTCATAGTCGTTGTAATCGTCTGCATTGTCAACATGTTTGCGAGATTTAGTTTGTGGTCTAGTTAGATTCTTAACTTCCTGCTCAAATAGTGAGTCGTCAGAGATTGTAGATGCTGATTTGACTCTTGTTAGTAGTTCACCCTGTTGATCTCCATCAATTTGTTGAACAACAGTACTGCTAAATCCTTCATTGAAATTTGGATTAGTACATTCAGAGTTTAAACTTCCTGTCCTAGCAGTATGGAACGATTCTTGTCCTGTTTTAATACTGTTTGCCAATGAATATGTATGAGCATTATTTGTGGATGGTGAATATTGCGAAATGAGGGGTGACTGGTTGACACTTTCGAGGTCACGATCATCTGGATCAATCTCCTTCAAAACAACATTTGGAGGAACGTATGATGATGACTCTGAAGAGTTTCCAATAGCTGTTGGATTGGTAACTTTCAAAGTTGCTGAATAATGTAAATCTGATTCCTGTTCCACTTCTTCTGCTTGTTTTTGAGAAATTGGGTTGTTAACCGTTGTTTGAGATACATCTCTAGTTTTGTGTTGTAATAATGATTCTTGATCGGAAACCGATCTAGCACTATTATTTTCAACTGGAGAAATTGGCTCGTTGTCTAAATCAGCTTCAATTTCACTTTTCAGATCTTCAAATTCTTTCATTATATCGTCAAACTTACCGCTCACTCTAGCACTGATTGAATGTTCACTTGTAACACTTGAACGTTTAGAACTTGCTGTTCCCATAACGTAGTCCCTTTGACTTTGTGCTGCCCTTTTAGAAGATGGTGAAGTAGTAAAAGGCGATTTTTTGGCTTGATCTTTCAAATGTTCTTCTTCTATAGCTTGATCGATTAATGCCCCTGATAATAGGTTTGAGTTTGGTCTCCTTGGAGACCTTGCTGGGATTGCAATGTTAACACTAGTGTATTCTTCTTTATCTGGTAATCTTGGTAGTCTATCAGGAGACAAGTATGCCTTTGAATGATTGAAACTAGAGCTTGTATTATTGGATGATGAAGAAGTAGTTTCTAAAACTAAAGGTTCCCTAATCGATTCAGTGTCATCTTCTTCGATAACAGGTGACGTTTCTCCCATGAATGTAACAAGATCTTTTGAAGCAGCAGAATGCTGCAATTTAGAAGGGCTTCTCACTGTTTTAACTTGTGAGATTAACTCTGATGGGATTTCATCTTCATCGATGATTCCATCTTGATCAACAACGTATTTAACGGTGTCAATGTCAATGTTGTGGACTATACCTGAATAATCAGACATCATTGAAGATCTATTACCAGGATGATTGCCAAATGATAAAGTTGTATTATTTTTTTTTTGTAAATGATCTGGATCGTTTACTGTTGAATGTTGTTCAGAAAAACCATGTGGGCTGATGTTACTCAAGTCACTGCTGTCTGCATTGTTGCTATTGTAAATGGATGAAGTGTTTGCTGAATTTGGGGATTTGTTGGATTGTGGTGAATCATCATTGGTGCGTGTACTCTTCTTTTGGTGATGTAGTGAAACTCTTGAGCTGCTAGAATTGGCAGATAAATAACTGTTTGCATCCTCCTCTGAAGACGAAGAAATTTCAAATTTATTTGAGAAACGATGCGTTGTTTGTGGAAGTTGGGGTAATTTTTTGTTAAGTTTTTGGTTTAATAAAATTTCCTTATTGTCAACGTTATCAGCAGTGGAGACTAATAATCTTGTCGCTGAGTGACTTGATCTAGCGTATTCTCTATTAGAAACTTCATTTAATGATTTGGTGGTGTTGGTACCAAAACTACTAGCCGTAGATTTGGTGCTTGAGTTTCTACCAACGTAATCAAATGTTGATTTGCCGGAACTGTTAACGAGTTGGGACATTAGATTCTGCTCTAGGTTGGGTTGGTTGTATAATTTAGATTTTCAAAGTATGTAATTTGTTATATGATTATTGATTGGTAGTCAAGAGAAAAAAGAGAGTTTTATTTAGAAATTGTTTATAAGAAAAAGATAAGAAAGCTGTGACCGATTGAAGTTTGAAATGATTGTCTGATTAATTGATGATTCCAAGAGATCAATCAAGTCAAATCATCAAAGAAAAAAAAATTAAAAGATGGCTGGTTTTTGTGGTGCAGTTGTGCGGCACAGCGGCTATTCCTTATTTTTAGAATTCCCGATTGGGAAATGGAATTTTGGTTACAGCCGATTTCCTGTGATGAAATATTGGTTGTTTGGATGTATGGCTAGATGGTATTGTGTATACGAGTCCTGAATTTGGACTAGCTGATGTTTTTAACAATTTATAAAACTATACTACAAATATCATTTACAAATGATCATGTTATCATAAATGGCTGTCTGTTTGGTCCATCACGCCAATGACTATGATTTAAACAATTGAAGAATAGCAAAGCGAAAAAAAAAACAATCATCAATAGGGGGACAGGATGGTTCGTTTCCACATATAAGAGTGGGGAAAAGATTCTCAGAATAGTGATCGATAATTTTTTTAATCGTTCATGAATGATAGTCAATATTCAGAAGATATATATATACAATATACGCTTGGAGAAAAAAAGTGAATCCATATCGTGTTGTGGCCGAATAGTTAAATTTCACTGTAGTAAAAAAGTAAATAAATAGTTGGGGAAAGATTGACTAGAAAGGGGGGGGGGGGTAATGGTAGGTAGAAGACTGTTATACACCCATTCATGACATTAGTTCTGAATCAAGGTATTTCTCAACAGCTTCGTCTTCTTCCATCCAATCAGGATCCCAGTCTTCATCCATCAACCTATCAATGGAATCAACCCACAAGTAACATTGTGTTTTCACTAATCGATCCCCATCAACATCTTTCAATTCACATTCATAGTTAACATTAACGTCAACTTTATATTTTTTCTCAACAGAAACATCACTTCTTAGAAACTCATATCCTTCATAAAAGTCTAAATGACCTAAATCTCGTTGTGTTAATCCTGTTATTAAAACGCCTTGAATCGTGGAATTTGGACATGCAGTCGCTGCTGGATATTTTGCATCTTTAACTTTAGTTCTTTTATGATTGTGTAATAATGCTTTATAAAGTACCAGTTTGGAATCCACTGGTGTTTGGTCCATTACTTCGTACAGTATCTTTGGTGACATTAATGTTCCATAGCAACTGTTGTGGTGAATTAAATTAGAGTTTCTGCTAGTTAGTAAAGTTGTTGTTGTTGTTAAGCTAAATCCATGCTTGAAAACACCAATAATGGTTTTTTGCTTTCAAAAGTAAAAGTCTAATACTTACAATAGTGAACCGTTGTTTGACATAGCTTATATATATATATAAATATATATAGCAAGGAATGTGTTATTATATATGCGGTATGATATAATATAATGTCTTATTATGTGGTGTTTTTTGATTTCAATCTTTTGAAAGAAGTGATATATGAACTAGTACTGTATTGCTTCGTTCAAAGTTTTTTCAGTTAAGTTAGTTAGTTTTAAGAATTATTTTTTTTAACGGCTATCTTGCTTAAATAGTTGAATGGGTTGATTGGTTGATTGGTTGGTTGGTTGGAGAGTTGGGAACAAACAATCGGCGGAGATATTCTCTTCTTGGTACAATACATACTGAGTTTATTATCAATTGAGAATGATATAATAATGTTATTATATTTATGTAATATATGTAACATATGAAGCTAATCAATAGTGTGTATTGTACGTACCACCGCCCCTCTCCTCCCTTTCAAACCGATACATACATCATATTTTGTATCGGTGTATTAAAATAAACTCTATATATAAGACTCAATCCGACGACCCCGTTGGCTTTCATAGAAACCTGTCTAGACGTATAGTAAAATAATACATACTTTTTTTTTTAGATTCGGTATGAGCTGAAAGAATTCCCGCTCTTTTGCTTATATCAAATGTGTATAAAGTATGCAAGATTAGTACTAATCTATATCGTAATTCAATATGGAATTGTTTCTATCGAATACTATGCTATTGTAAATACTTATAATAGATTACAATAGTTACAATAGTTTCTCTGTTGCACTGGCTTTTTTTAAACGAGTTTTCTCACTGTAAGATTCAATCAACACTATTTTAGAACATTTCAATGACGACAACCATTTTTTGAAAGAATGGCTTCTCGTATCCGCTCTCGTAAAAAGCTACGAATAAATGAACGGAAACATGATCTTTCCAAAAATTCAACTCCGCCGGATCGACCTGTTTCTTCTATCTAAAAAGCCATGTAATGTGTATAAATATACATATAATGCAATCTCTTATAATACTAGCAATTTTCTTACTAAAAGAAAAGATACATATTCAGGGGAAATGAAATCATCGTTTGTGCATATATATTATAATTCTATTGTGATTTTACGTTGATCCAACGAACATACGAACAAACAAACTCACTGCCTAACTTGTCTTCAACACAAAGTCCGGTCTATCTTTTATTCCTTATCCCCTGTTTAACTTTTTAAACTTTTGATCAAACTAAAAGTAATCAAGCAACCAATCGATCATTAATACTCTTTTCTTAAATCACCCAAGACGAAAGATATAAGTTCAGTTTTTGATCATATAATCACTGATTGATAGCAAACAAAAAGAAGAAAAAAGTAAACCGTGTAAAACTGAAAAAAGACAGATTTTTGCATATGTATTGTTTGTGTCTTTTGTACTTTTAGATTGTTTCGGAGTTATTAAAGATCTTGAAAAATGTTCTTTCTCAGAATTGAATTGCTATGTAACTTCTTGCATAAAGCAGCACTAGTTTCCATCAATCACCCGCAATTGCAAATGAAAGACAAACCCGAATATACTCGTTGAAGGGTAATACCATTATATAGCCTACGGGCCATTAGAGTAAAAGATAAGGTAGTTCTAATAGAGGTGTTGTTTATTACAACAAACCCCTAATAGATCTAACAAAGACGAAAAAAAACACAAAATCAGTAACATTTGCGGATATTATAGTAAAAGAATATATAAACAACCGTATATATCATAAACAAATTTGAGTAAGAAACATGTTAGTAAAAACACACAAGATGAAAGAAAAAAAAGAAAACATATTAAGATGAAACAAAACAAAAACAGAGAAAGATAAAGAAAAACAAAATTGATCATTAATAAATAATGAAAAAAGGGTGCAAAAGAAAAAAAGGATGCTCACAACAAACCAAAAGACATCTTTTTATTGACCCAATCAAAACAGTAAATGGATAAATGTCCTAACCATATAACAGGAAGAATAGCACATCAAATACAAGTAACAAAGACATGAATTTAGCAAAAACAAAAAAAAAGGCAAAGAAAGTGAACTATTAGTCAAAACTAAAAGATACAAAGAAAACTTTCCATAGCTTCTTAAGAAAGTTCCGAAATATCAGTATCGGTAGCTTTCAAACCCATAACATTCAAGAACAAATTCAAATTACCTAAAGCCTTATTAGACTTCTCTAAATCACCAGATTCGTTTAAAGTCTTAGACAAATTCATAACACCAAAGATTTCATTTCTAATTTCATCAACAATAATTCTTTGATGGTTCAATAAACCAGCTAATGACAAAGAAGCCAAAAATTGCCAAATGTATGAATCATCACCAGCAGACACACCGTTTGGAATTGCCACTTTTTTATTTTCATCGTTGGACAAATATGGTGGGAAAATGGTAGTTAATCTACCTTCCAAACATTGGAACAATTTATCGTAACAGTATTGCCATTGAGATAAATCTTGTGCACTTAATGATTTGGTGAATTCTTGTTTGATCAATTCTAATCTTGAAATTAAAATTGTAATTAAAGATAAACCTAATTTGGTAGTTGACAAGAACAAGACATTGTTATTTGATAAAACTAATTCTAAAACTTTCAAAACTTGCTGGAATTTTGACTCAGATAAGTATAAAACTAAAGTCTTCATTATGGTTAATTGGAATAGATCAATTTTTTTAGTAACTGAGGTTGGTAAAACAAAGTTATCTTGTGCATAATTCTTGTATGAACCTTTTAGAATAATATCAATTTTTTGCAAGTTCATGAAAACGATTTCGATTAATTGAATTCTTTGGTCAACTGTTAAGAAATGGAAGATTCTGTTGAAAACCTTCATTGTCTTATCAAATGATAAAATTGAAATAAATGGAGAAATAATCTCACCTGAAGATGTACTCATTTTATCGTTCAAATGAAGAGATTTCCATAATTCGTTGGAATTATATTCTTGATTTTCTCTTTCCATTGATTCCAATTTCAAAACTTGCGAATAAGTATTTTCAATAATAGATAATTGGAAAGCTCTTGAAGATTTAGAGAATTTATATTCTTTTGGTAGTGGTTCTTCTTCGGATTGTTCAGAAACAATTGAACCAGCACCAGCACTGTTGGTTTCTTCTTTGGTCTTAATGACTAATTGTTTTCTTGGCTCTTTACCGGTACCGAATGAAACTTTACCCAAAGCACCTTCTCTACTCAAAACACCTGTTCTAACACCTCTCTCTTTGGCAACAGTAACAGCTTTAGAAACTTGTTGTTGCATTCTTTGCAAAGCAACATCAGCTCTCTTGGATCTACCACCTAATCTATGACCAGATTGATCCAAGTATTTTTGAGCAATAGAACTCATGTTGTTTTCGTTGATTGAAGAGTTTAAAACTTTGTAAACTTGACAGTAGAAATCTTCATTGTATGGATCATCAGTAACAATTTGTGAAAGTTGGAATCTGGTGACAAAATCTTTATCTCTTGGATTCATGAAACCAGAACATCTAGTAATTTTAGCAACTTTCTGTTGTCTAGCTAAGAATTTTTCACGCTCTTCAGGTTTCATACTTTCCAATTGTTGTTGCAGTTGCAATTGGTGTTGTTGATGTCTTTGTTGTTGGGAGAAATGGCCATGGTGTCTGTTGTTACTGTTGTTGTTATAGAAGTTGTTGTTGTTTCTGTAACCTTGATGATGGTTTTGTTGTTGTTGTTGTTGTTGTTGTTGTTGTTGGAAGTGTTGCTGTTGTTGTTGTGGAACTTGTGGAGGTTGTTGTTTAGCTTCAGTTGAATCAGTTGTTGCAGCCCCCAAAACAGGGAAATCGTTCATCATGGTGATTTGTCTTTGCTGTTGTCCTTGAGCAGTAGCTTGAGCTTGTTGTTGTTGTTTTGGAGCTGGAACTGGAACTGGAACTGGAACTGGAACTGGGGCAGTAACTGCCATAGGAGCAGGTTGTTGCTGTTGTTGTTGGACTTCTGCAGATAGTTGCTGTTGCTGTTGTTCAGGTGCCTGTTGCTGTTGTTGTTGTAATGCTGGTTGATTAAACTGTTGAGGCATTGGAGGCATTTGTTGACCACCCACTTGAGGAGGATATTGCATGAATGGCGGAGGCATCATACCTTGTTGGAAGTTTGGTGGTTGCATCGGAGGCATGAAACCTTGAGCCATAGCTTGTGCAGCAGCCTGCACGTTAGGAAACATACCTGATGCGACAGCAGCTGATAACATTTGTTGTTGTATTTGAGGGGGTAGCATATATGGTGGAATTTGTTGCGGTGGGAATTGCATTTGTTGCTGTTGTTGCTGTTGTTGTTGTTGTTGGTTACCTCTTAACTTTGCTTCAATTTCTTCCAATGATAAAATCTTCACTTCAGCTGGCTTGTTTTCAGTAGCTTGCTGTTGTAATGACTGTTTGTTTTCATCGTTGTTCCATAATGAAGCCATTGGTTGTAAGATCTCGTCAACTCTTGCGGCCTTCGCATAACTTAAATTAGTTTGAGCAGGTTGTTGTTGTTGCGGTTTCACAGCAGCACCGCCAGCACCACCGGTGAAATCAAAGTCTTTACCAATATTTCCAGTGGATGCACCAAAGGTTTCATCATTAAGAGCATCATCATCGTCAAAGTCTTCGTCTAAACCTTCATAAGTATCTTCGAAATTGTAAGTTTCCAATTTTTCATTCCCTGTTTCTGGTGTTGAGCCAGGAGGACCTGATGGGTTGAATCCAAAGAACGACATTACACTATCTTTGAGTAAAACCTCTAGTTTGATAAGATCTCAAAAATTGCAGTAGATGAGTTTCAATTGAGTGTAGAAAAATACATAGGAACAACAGCAACAGGTTTTAAGTAGCCTGTATATATAATTTCTTGAGTTTGGAAGTTCTGTTAAAAAATCCTCAAACTGTTCGACGGCGAGAATACAAACATTGGTCATTGCACGACATCTATTTAGGATTGAGGATACTTTGCCTACAAACTGATTCTAGTTATGCTCAAGAGAAAGTGTGTATATATATATACATATCTATGTATATCATTTAAAAAGGATTGATTGGTTATAAATCACTATGAAAGAATAAAAAAGGCGAAAAGGAACCAAATAAGGAGGTGAAAAAAAGTAATTCGTGAACTGTACAGTATTTATATAAATAACATAAAAAAAACATTTGAATGGATGCATCAAATTATGCCTTCATTTCAAATCTTCTACCACTGGCAGTCTTTCTTTCTGATCTCATTTCTTCTTCATCGACATCTCTTCTAGCTCTGTTCAAAATCTTGGTGAAACTGTGAACCCTAAATCTCATTCTTTGATGTAAGAAACACTTAACAATTTTAATATGGTAATGGAAGTAAGATCTAAATAATTCAATATGGGTGATTGAATTCCATTTAACGTCATCGGTACTTAAATGTCTTGGGAACAAAACAAAAGTAATGTATGTTTTATCATCGGTATTTTCAGGTTCTAGATGTTTGATTTCAAGTGGGATCTCTTGATGCCAGTTGATAACTTGTGGAGCTTTTTGAATTGATCTTTTTCTAGCATCACTGAATTCTTGTAAAAAAACTTTTGAAAAAACTTTATCTGTATCATCTTTAAAAATAGTTGAGAAAATAACTGTAACCCTATCATTTGATGGCTTGATGTAAATGGATTCTAAATCTCTGTAACGTAAAATTAAGACTTCTTCATTTGAATTGTTTGGGGCATCTTCACCGTATAAATTGTTTGGGTCTGCTGGTTGTTCCTTTGATAAGACGTTGTATCTATCAAATGCCTTTAAGAATGGAGCAGCAAAACAATTTCTTTTCAATAATGATAATTCATCAATCAATTCATTTTTATCTTCTTCTGATTCAAATGTCATTGATTCTAAATCGATGTACAAACTCAAATTATACCCAGCTTCGGGTTGATCGGCCAAGATTTGAATGAACGAATATTTTGAATATTTAGAGGTTAATAAATCAATAACATTGTATTTGACTAAATCTGACCAACATTTACTGCTAATTGAAACTAGAATTTTAGTTTTACTTTCAGGTGTTGAAACGTGATAGGTTGTAAAATCAAAATCGGTGATAATTCTATCCAAAGAAATTGGTTGGTAATCCTTTTGGAAAGCATTGGTGAAAGTCTTTTGAATGAGTAAGTTTGTTGATTCTAATTGTAGCATGTTGATTGATGATTGGAGTCGAACTATATCTCAAGAGTTGTTATTGATGGAAGTAGTAAATGTACATGCATATATATCTCTATCTGTCTACTTTTCTATAAATATGAATCGGGATTTCTGTATTTGTGCGCAAACGACGGAATTTGAAATGAGTTCGTCGTTCACAGTTTGCAGCACTAAGTCGGCGCGCAAATTATCAGGTCGATTCACACACACAATAAGTATCTGATTTCTTTTTTACTTACAAATAAACTACAGTAGTATACTTTGCGGATTAGGAAGGAGTGTGCATATAGCATGTTCATATAAGAATGTATATAAATGGAAATAGTAAAATCAAAGTGTCAAAAAAAAAGGCAAAACTATTCTTGGTTATTTGCTCTCTTCTTTACAATCTCAGCTAAAACCTTATCGTAAGCATCACTAACTTTAGCATCAACACCAGATTCTTCCAGCCCATCATCATCGTCATCATCGTCATCATAACCAGGCATTCCATCGCCTTCTAAGCTATCAATGGAAACTTGATCATCATCTAAATTGGTAGCATTTCTATTCAAGGAAGATGATACAACTGTGGATTGTTGTCTGTTTTCGCTTAGTTCTTTTTGGTTTTGATTTGCTAAATCTAGCCCCCTGGTACCTCTTCTAGTGTTCATCTTTGTATTATTTTCAGTTTCTTCAAAAGTATCAGGATCAACACCAAATGAAGCACCTGGCAACTCATCAGATGACAATGTTTTTGCTTTTTGTGCCTTTTTAATATTATCCTTGCCATCATCTGATGAACTTTTAGAGAAAATATCACTTATTGAAATACCGCTTTGTTTCAAATTGTTTAAAACATGAACTAAGTCCAAAATATCAGTTGGTGAAACCAATGCATTCTTCAAAACACCCTTGCTTAATAGATGGCTTGCCATACATTTACCATTTTTTTCTTTCGATTTCTTTAGTTTCAACAAAGATGATTTTTCGGAACTAGTTTGCGAATCTAAATCTGAAATTGAATCTGAATCATCGACAGCAGATTCAGCAGCTGCTGCTAGTTTTTGTAAACTTGAAACAGAAGAGTTTTTCCTCAAAGTATTAATTTCTTTGAAAGTCTTGGCTTCTTCTTCAAGCATCATACTTGCAGTTGAAGCGGTTCTACCCATTGGTACATCACCTTTAATTTCAACGGCTTCAATTTCATGATCAGCATCCAAACTTGAAGAATTCATGGAAGAATCTGAAGATGAACCTTTCTTTGCAGACAGGTTTTTCCTGGAGGCTGATTGATTATCAGTTTCCACTATTGAACCGACAGCTTTGGTAAGTTCTGAAGCTTGATACATGTTTGAAAATTTACTATTGATTAGTTCTAAACCTTTCACGATCGATGCATCAATTGTTATCAATCTAATTAAAGTTTCTTTACCTTCGAAATTCAATTGATTCTTGGTTTGTAGTTGCATCAAATCATTGATAGTGCTATGAAGTTGAAGACGTAACCTTGATGCATGGGACAAGAATCTATCAACAGTAGCCTTATCGTGTTGAGAATCATCGGTCATCATATCAGCCATTGCATCAGCAAACGACTTCCCGTTTTTGTAGTCGGCTTCCGATTTAATTTCGCTAGTAGCTGCCATCAGGTTGGACAGTAGCTTATTTTCTTGGTTTTCTTTACCGTATAAGCCCCGTTCCATGTTTCTGATTGTTATTAAACCAATTTTCTCTTGATATTTTGGTGGAACATCATCTTTATCAAAGTCAAATGAGTAAATTGTGTTTGAAGTTCTTAATGAACGGCACAATGACAAGTAACAAGGTTCCGTTAATTTGTTACCTGCAATCGATAAGTAATTCAAGTTTCTTAATAAAGGTAATGTTTCACTCAATTGAATTATTGAACCAGGTGTCAAATCATTGTTATCAAGACTCAACCTTGCCAAACCTGAAAACAAAGGCAAATAAACAACTAATTTGGACATGAACGCTGGGAAAAGCTTTTTGTTATTTGAGATATCCAAATATTTTAAAGTTGTTAATTTTGAAATTGAATCAAAGAAAGCTTCAGTATCCTCATTATCTAATAGATTACATGAATTTAAAGAAACTAAAGTGATTTTGTTTTTCATTGGTTCACGTTTTGTATATTCGATAAATGGTTTCAAACAAGAGCCCAAATCGTTATAACCTAAATCGATGCCAATAAAATCAACATTCTCACTCATCCATTGAGTAATTATATAACAGTGATTGATGTTTAGTTCATTGTAAGCTAATCCTACTTTAATTGTACGCTTTAATGCTAGCATTAAAAAATTCTTGAAAACTTGTAGATCATTGATTTTACAGCCAGTAATAATCATTTCTTCAATACCACCTCTCACCATCAAGGTGGCTGTTAATAATGACCAATCCATATCGGATCTATCTTGCAAATTACATTGCATTCTTTCTGGTTGTTCAGTGGATGTAGTTGTTGTTTTCTTTAATCTTTGAGTATTCAATGATAATGGAGGACATTGAGTTAAATCTAACCTTCTCAGAGCTTTGTTTTTGAGTAAAAAGTAACAAAGTAGTTTCCAACCTTCTTTATCAATTGGAGTATTTCTCAAAGATATTTTCTCTAAATATCTTTTACTGGACAAAGAACTTAATAATATTCTAAACATTTCCGCAGTCAGTGAAACACCATCCAATGCAATACAGTGAATTGGTGCAATTCTGATATAATCAGAGAATGATAAAACCTCAATCAGAGAAGGTCTTGGATTTCTTAGTTGTAAAATAGCTAATGGATCTGTTGAACCTTTTGGAATTTGTTTTAATGTTGCCGGAATTGGTAAAATTTCACGTAGATGGCAACATCTTGTATACAATTCATCCAACTTCAAAGTGACAACCGGTTTACTCATTGTCTTTTTACGTCTAACCATTGGTTTATCAATCTTTAATTTGTCTTTGATTGCACTAACTACTTCATCTTTAGAGCTTGGCTTTTCCCTTGCCTTTTGAGCAGCCAATAATTTATCTTGTTTGTTAATCGAAACATCTAATGAGTTCATGGATGATACTGAACCAACTTTTTTCACTCCCACTGTGTTTGAACTATTGGAATCAGCATTTGAGTCAACAGCCATTTGTGAACTAGCATCAGAATCATCGCCATTATCATGATTGCCACCTTCAGTATGGTTCAGTAATTTTAAATGGGCAGAACCACCAACAACGATACCAGATGTTGCTGACGTCAATTCTTGGGGATCGACTTTATGTATGATCAACTCACCATCTTCACCAATTTCAACGTTACCCTTTCTTGGATGTCTCGAAGGAATTTGTTGGGGTGGATCATTCACAAAAGTTGTCGTTGCAAAAGCGACTTTTTTCATAGGTTTTATTTCACTCAAAGCTTTGATTGGTGGATCTCTTGATCTTTTTGGAGGTGGTTTTGTATGTGTCATTGAATTTGCTGAAGACAAAACTGATATTATTGAAGCATCGTCCCCTGCGTTAGCTTCGTGAGATAAAACTTTTAATAGAGCAGATGGGTCTTTTTCGGTTTGGGTTTTAGATTTACGAATAAACGAGCCAAACATACTTGATTCCTTTTGCTGTTGTTCCTTCTCCCTTTTTTGTTTTTCGTACATTTCTAATTCAATTGACTTATTATACTTTGGGTGCAATGCAAACGCAGAAGGCAATTTGGGTCTATTTGGATGAGGTGGAATCTTGTGTGGGTCATATTTGATGAAAGAATCCGTGGAAGGAGCAAAAACTGCAGACATTGTTGAATCTGATGAATCTGATGGGCCCATGTGTTCAGTGGTATTCTTATCCATATTTAAGGCATCTTTTGTCATATCCTTTAGATATTCGTATAACTGAGGATCAACAATATCCTTGTATTGAGCAGCTAAAGTTTGTGATGCATTATGATCAAAAGTTGACTCTTGAAAAGATTGTTCACGAGGCAATATAAATCCATCCATTGGGGTTTTAGTTGGACTTGTTGAAGAATTTCCACCATTGGAAACAGGGTTTCTCTTGTTAAGCGATGGAGATCCAGAGCCAGCAAACGAATTTGTTCTTGATCTTGAAGATTCATTATATGATGATGGCGCAGGTGTAGCAAATGAATTTCTTCTTGAGTGAGGAGGAGAAACAACGTCATCGTCTTTTTTGTTAAACAATTTCTTGAAAAATCCACCTTTTTTCTTACTAACAGAAACCTCAGGATCCGCCAACAGAGCAGAAGTACTTGCTCTACGGTTATGGGTTGGGATTGGTATTGGGCCACCATTTGAAGAGTCAGTTGAAGTTCTTTTCAGACCATTACAAAACAGAGGAGATGGCAAGTCTTCAGAGTCACGATGTTGAATATAACCATCAGTAGTTTTTGATCTATTAAGGGGAACTAGGCCTGATTGGTGTGAGGTTTTTAACAAGTTAGCATCCGTTGTTGAAACTGTTGGGGGTGACTTTGGATTGTTAGATGATGCCAATGAAGGTGATCTTATTGGAGTTAAGGTATTGTTTAAATTGAGTTTGGCAGATGCTGATGCAGAGAAGTTGGATCCTTTTAAAAACCAATCGTAATCACCTGTTTCTAGAGAAGATTTGAAAGATGAAAGTTCATTTTGAAGTCTGGAACGTAGTTTATCGTGTTGAGAGATAATCTTATCTGTCGTTGAAGATGAGCTTGTAGACATATTGTTTTGGAAAAAAAAAAAGAGTGAGGAGATGGGCAAGTCAATATATATATACAGATAAGTAGATAATAAACGTATACGATCGAATCTATTATACTGCTGTATTGTATAGGCTTAATTCACAAAATATCAATGTTGATAGTGTCTATTAGTCTGAATGTTAATTCCAATTGTAATATAGTCCAGTAAGTAAATAAAATAAAGTCCAGCCGTAATAAGTTGACAGAGGGTAATAAGGTGAGGTAATTTATTTCCGGTAGGTAGATATGGATTGTGAGTGATTAATTAATTAGTGTTTGTGTTTGTGTTTGAGCGTGTAATTGTAGGTCAAATTGATTGATAGATAATATAGATTAGTTA
>PPKI02000023.1:0-189896 GCA_003707645.2 Ogataea trehalophila
GATAAGGGATAAGAATTGGAACAATAGATAAGGGATAAAAAGGGATAGTTAGTTAACTGTAGTAGGGATGAGAATGTGGGATGGATACCTTACATCATCCCCCTTCCTAAGAAACTCGTCCCCGAGTTTAAGAAACAGAGAGAGCAGCATCAGATGGAGCAGTAACATTTAACACTTGAGCATTGCGCAACAACATATCTTGAAGATCAGCATCAGCAAGTTCAAATAAGTGATAAGGAATTGTAGAAGTATGGCCGGGATGACAATCTTTCCAAGCGACAGTAATAAGTTTCTTATGATAATCAAAACCAGAGACAGAAATCATTTCATTGATTCTTGATTTAACTTCTAATTCAGTCTTGGGTGGCTGTTGTGAATACAGGGAAGAACGTTCGTTGAACGGTTTAAACCACTTAACATTGATCGTACGATGCTTCTTGGAGGTAATTGGCAAATCGACTTCGTAGGCATTATTACCAAGTTGTTTGACTAATTTGTACGGTCCGAAGAAAGCAGGTTGAATCTTAGTATAAGTTTTCTCTGACAATAAGGCATCTTTATTCAATAAAATCCAATCATTAACTTTATATGTATGTGGACGATGGGTTTTGTTGTACTGAACTTCTTGTGAGTGCTGGGAGAGTATTAATTGATCTTGAACTTTCAATTGAGTAACTTTCAGCGTCTGTAATAATTCTTCAGCAGATGGTGAATAACGAGGTCCAACCCAGGAGGTGATATATGCGGGAGAAGCTGGAATATATCCTAAATCTAATTCAAATGGCACACTTTTGATCGAACTCTGGTAAGTAGAATTATATGCAAACTCTACCATTGGTAACAATTGGTCCCAACTTCTGAGATCATTTTGACAGTAGGTTCTCAACAATTGATTGAGGATTCTGATAGTGCGTTCACTTTGACCGTCAGTTTGAGGGTGATTCGTCGTACTGAATAAAAGTGATGAACCAGCCATTTGATGAAACGTTTTCCAAAAATTACCCATGAATCTAATATCTTTATCAGTAACAATTTCTGAAGGAACACCGTGTAATCTAAAATAATGTTGAATAAATAATTGAGCACATCCTTCACCAGTGAGTGTTTTGACCGTAGGGATGAACATAGCACGTTTGGTAAATTTGTCGACAATAACTAATATCATATATTTTATTCTATATGTTATATCTATATAAATACTTGTTTATATTATTATATATTATATTTTTTTTTTTTTTTTTTTATTTTTTTTTTTTTTTTTTTATTTTTTTTTTTTTTTTTTTTTTTTTTTTTTTTTTTTTTTTTTTTTTTTTCTTTTTTAATTTATATATTTACATGATGTTTTCTCTTACTCCATGACCGCACGTCACTAAAGCCAGTAAAGTACCGTTCGCCGCTCACTCTTAAACCATGCGACATACGTGATCCGTCTTACGTAGCCGTGCTACGATCAAAATGCACTCCAAATGTCATCCCAGTTCCGCCATGACGAAAATGTTTCATCCGTTTGGTAGAGCTTGGCGGCACACTTCAGCCTGCTATTAGAACCGATATATCCATGGAAGAAGTAATGAGTTGCTGTTATGGTCTGCTGTCTGCCTTGTTGCATCATAAACCTTTCGTTTACTGACATCAGTTCGTCGGTGGCAACTCGTTCGCCAGCTCCATATTGACATTCCACGACAATGCTACCACTGCCAGAGACATACCTATTAACATCCAAACCATCTCTTTTCTCAACTGACCCCATATCGAGGAAGTTTATAGCCCATGTGCCGTTACGGTTGGCTTCCAGGACGGACAATGGAAATTCAGCCGTGGAGTTACCCGCGCCCATAAGTACTAGGTCGGCATCCCCATTCAATAAATCGTCATACATGGCAGGCTGGTACGACACACTAGTATTGCCGTATTGGAAGTTAATTGTATTACTGTCTCTCTTGACCAGTCCTCTGGACGTATCTGCATCGAAATTTATTAAAACACCTTTAAAACCTCCTACCTCAACCGGTATGAACACGCCGTCATCACCGACATCACGTTTCCACCAGCCCGATATCATACCCAGAACCGTCGTTTCGATACCAACACGAATGATCATTGCCCTGATGGCCTCGTGACAACCGGTATTAGTTAAGAAAGTTCCGTCGTGTGACCGGCATCTATTCCAGACAATGAGGCCCGAAAACCCCTCAGCGGCTAAACCTGTTGTCAGAATCATCCAGCTCGACGTTGAACTCAATGATACCGGTAACGTTATCCAGTCATAGATGTCACTGGACTCGATCGAAACTGAGAGACTGAGGAGCGCGAATAACGCCAGTAGGGCATAGATATTAAATGGGTTGCGCATAGTATTTGTAAAATTTTCTTATAGCTAACCGCCAGTGCTACCAATTGAAAGGGTTCGATAGTTATTTAAAACTGAATGAGTAATAAATTGATATTCTCTTTGATACCCTTTCTTATAATCCATAGGAAAGGAATCTGACTAAACATATGGGAAATACACAACTATATATAGTAAAAATCATAAAGGAACAATTCAACAGACGGGAGTTAAAACAAAGAGATAAGAAATGGAACAATAGATAAGTGATAAGATAAGGGATAAGAATTGGAACAATAGATAAGGGATAAAAAGGGATAGTTAGTTAACTGTAGTAGGGATGAGAATGTGGGATGGATACCTTACATGATTTAAGAAAGATCAAAATTTTACTAAGCAAATAATTTGAATAAGGTAATGTGTTTAAAAAGAGCCAGCAGAATATATATCATTACAAGGTATAGCCCAATTTCCATTCTCAGTCTAGCACAGTCTTTTAAACCACTATCAGTGTGGTACAATAACAGCTTTACAACGCTTTACCAAAATATTTAAACTCACTTGTGAGTTACGGTGCTCGTTATACAAGGCATCATCATCAAAGGATAAAGACCATTTATCCACCAATAGTTTGGTTCAGAAATGTTCATCTGGTTTTTATCAACCATCTTGGCCTAGGCATCAGTCAGCTTTTCAGCCTATTAATAGTAATAATAGGAATACGCATTTCTACATATCGAAATTCACCTACCCTGGCTTTCAAAGATCAACAACACAATGAGCCTAAATAAGCAAACATGCTACTGCAAGTGATTAACAAAGAAAATCAATAGCTTCAACTTGGTTATAGCATTAAGGAGATGCTTAGTAGAACTTAACCATCAAACTAATTTTAGCTTATTAACTTTTCTTCAGGAAGACTTAACGACTTTGCCACAGAAAAAAGGTGGTATGAAGTGACAAAGATAAAATATGCGTCGATTGATAGGATTGGGGTAAAATTTCTTTACTATTCTCAATTAGAGGATTTCAATCTTTACATGACATTCTTTTTTAGAAGTTCTTTACAGTTTATTTAAGTTATATTTGTGTTTAAGCCTCGCTTTCTTAACTATGTGTTTGTTTAATAAGCATTACACTTTATTCAAGAAATTTTATTCAAAAGATAGTATTTGGTTCTGAAAAGATTGAACTCAAAAGGTAAGTGTGAAATATAAAAACTAAGTAAACAAGACTTGCTCTTTATTTAAGTCGGATCTAATATCATTTCAGATAATTAGATTGGATTTACCCGACCATTCAAGCTCCATATAACAAGCTTTTTTACTACCCTACTTTGATTAATAGTATAAAATACTAAGGCTAATCAATATAGATCTTGTTGAGTAGTTCTAATTACCGATATGACCTAAGTAATGATTATTTTGTTTATAGTTTATCCAATAGGATTCGTTAATCATTATATTCAGTGACAAGAAGAGATGCAAGAATCATATTTTCATTAGAAACTCTTTATTACTTGTCCAACAAATTGTCATAAAATGGTTTGTGCAAATTCCCAGCATATTTTGAGGAATGGATATATAAATGGTGATTTAATTCTGTAGTTATTTTTTATTCTTATATGTTTATCCTCATAGGAGGAGACCATCTTTCTTCCCTTCTTTTAAAATCAGATATAGACATTTATTAAATTATTAACATTCAGTAATCCATGATTATGTCATCAAAGTCACAAGAATCTAACGCCGCTCAACTCCCAGAATTATCCCGTTAATTTGTTTCATATGTCTCAAAAATTGTGAGCCGCAATCTGTTTCTCTGTTTTTCAATAAAGCCCTGTTATATTCTCTATACTATTGAGTTTTGAAGTTTCTTGCAAATGAGTGTCTGACTCGTTTAGAACTTAGTTCTGTGATATCATCAGATAAATACACACAAATCATGATCATCGTTTTTTAAAAGAAGTATAAAAGCGTTAGCTTTGCGAGGTAAATATCTGTTTTGATCAAAAGTGCCAGGTTTGCAAAACTAGGCTGTGTGGCACCATGGCATGGTGATATCTCTCTAATCCCTCCCCCCATAAGAGTAAAGAAATCAAATATATAGGTTGGATATTGCTCGTGAATAGGTATCATTAAATTATATACAAGTTTAAATTTGTTACTATTATACAACTTCTAAAAATTTTTTTTGCTCAATCTAATTTTGTTGATCTAGTTTCCCTGAACATTCAGCCATTAACTCAATAACTCTTTCTGTATTCTCTCTCTCCATAGCACAACAAGGAACGCATTTCCAGTTTCTAGCAGTGACATATTCCCTTAGTTTGACAAACTTATCATAAACGCCTTCCAAATCGGCTTTAGTGGCCACAATCAAGATATTCTTGTTCTTCAATCTGTCTTCACCCATTTCACCTAACAAGATCTCTAGGTCATCGATTGGATTTTTGGAGCCTAATGAAATAACAAACACAATACCACCGGATCTTTCAACGTGTCTCAAGAAGTTCAACCCCATACCTTTATTATCCTTAGCACCTTTGATAATACCAGGGATATCAGCAACGGTAAAAGGTGGCTGGTCAATTCTCAAAGGGATGGTACCGATGGTTGGTTGTAGAGTAGTAAATTCCCAGTGTCCAACTCGTGGTCTAGCATTAGAAATAGCTCTTAACAAAGTTGACTTCCCTGCATTTGGAAGACCAACTAAACCTAAATCGGCCAATAACTTCAATTCAAAGATAAAATTTTGCTCTAATCCTTTTCTTCCAATTTTAGCAAATCTGGGGTTTCTAATGTCGGGAGTTAAGAAGTGCATATTACCCATACCACCTTTACCACCCTTCAATAATAACACTGGTTCAACAGTTGGTTCAGGAAAGTCAATACCATCCAATGGGAAAATATCATTCGTTAATTCGTTGTATCTACGTTGTCTATCAAAACCTTTAACTTTCTCATTCAAATCAATAAAATATTTCTTTGTGGAATGGTACTCTTCGTTTTTCTCTTTGAAAACCCAACCTCTGCCGATTTCACAGCTCTCTCTGAAAAATTGAACAAATTTAGGAATTAAATCAACAAGAGTCTCACCAACACTCTTAACATGGAAAACTTTATCGTCGTTGTGTTTCAAAATGGATCTGATTTCTCTTGGATCAGGACACCATTTGATATGTGTACCGACAGGAACAGTAATATAGATATCAGTACCGTTCTTACCATCTAATTGACCAGCCTGTCCACTTGAACCTTCTTGCGCAATATATGTAGATTTAATACCATGTAATGAGCTCAATTCAGGAACGGCCATGACGTAAATGTTACCACCATCACCACCATCACCACCATCAGGTGGACCAGCAGCAACACCTGCATCCCTAAAAAATGACACAGTACCATTACCACCATCTCCTGATCTTAATTTAACAACTCTTAAATCTGAAAATGGTTGGTTGTTATCTGCCTTAGGTCTCTTTTTGGAAGGTAAACTTGAGAAAGGTGAAGATGCAATAAAGTAATCTGATGCTGGAATTGACACAGAAAAGAACGAATTTGACACCGTTGCACCTTGTTGTGGCTTTTCTACAATTCCATATTGTTTTCTTGATTTACGTAAGTTGAAAACTTTCATTCCAGGGTTTGTTTCGATGGAGTCTATTGTGGATCGTTCTTTGATCTCATATGTGGATTTGGGCAAGAGATCTAGTTCTTCAAAATCATTAATTTTGGATCCTGTACTGTTATCAAGTGAATTTAACCATTCCGCATTTTCAATTAAAGTTGGAGCATTATCTGGAATCCGAGTAGCTGGATCGGCCGACTGATCACCAAATCTCCAGTTATTGTACTTGGGTATATTGGAAGAGAAAGCTCGGAGTTGGTAGATTTGTGGACATCTTGCAGGATTTATCCGTTGGAACATAATAGGGGTATGCTAAATTATCGGACTAATCGTTGTTATATACCAATTGTATTTTATTTTTTTTTATTCAATTAATCCAAGTATGATTCATTAGATATAATGCTGAAGTGCTGATATTGGTGCAAAAGAAACAGAAGATCCAGAAAATAATTAGGTCCACAAAAAATTCTGAGTAATAAAACAGGTCGACTCTGCCACTTTTTTGCGTCGATAGTCCAATTAAGGATAGGTCCTTTTACTGTTCTTTTTAAAGAATTTGATTAGCATATTTACATGAATGACAGTACTGAGTTCATTCTACACTTTACAATTATTCTCAACACTACGAACGTTAAAAAAAAGCATCAACAGCTAAGCAAGTGATTAAATTTTACTTATAATATCAAATATAAAGTCTATTTTTGATCTATTTCTTGTAATTACTCAAGTATTCTTCGTATCCACCATTTTCCAATTTTTCAGCCTTACCTAAAACTTCATTTTCCATATTGTTCATGTAAACTTCCATTGCAGACAAGTACTTTGGATCAGCAGCACCTAAAATTCTTATAGCTAGTAGAGCAGCATTAGTAGCGTTGTTGATAGCAACAGTAGCAACAGGAATACCTCTTGGCATTTGAACGATGGAGTGTAATGAATCAACACCATCTAAAGTTGAACCTTTTACAGGAACACCAATGACAGGTAATGGTGTCATGGCGGCAACCATACCAGGTAAATGAGCAGCACCACCGGCACCTGCAATGATACATTTCAAACCTCTTTGTGGAGCTTCGATGGCATATTTGGCCATTCTTTGTGGGGTTCTGTGAGCGGAAACGATGGTGACTTCAAATGGAACATTGAATTGTTTTAAAATGTTACAACCTAAAGACATGACAGGTAAGTCTGAATCAGAGCCCATGATGACGCCAACTAAAGGTTTGCTAGAAGTACCGGCAATGGTGGTTTCAGTGGATTGTTCTTCAGCTGAAAGGATACTGTCGGCAGTTCCTTCGATGTATTGTAATCTACGTTCACAATCAGCCATTGATTGAGAAACAATATTGATGTGGCCCATCTTTCTACCTGGTCTTGTACTCTTACCGTATAAGTAAACGGAAGCATGTGGAGTTTCTAAAGCTCTCTTACACATCTTGAATTCACCGTTTGGTTCATCGTCACCTAATACGTTCAACATAATAGATTGGGTAGATGGAGTGGACAAACAGGTGAAGTTTTTAGGCATCGGTAGTCCAGTAATGGCCCTAACATGAGCTTCAAATTGTGAGGTTACACAAGCATCAATGGTATAATGACCAGAATTGTGAGGTCTTGGGGCAATTTCGTTGATTAATAATTCACCGTCTGGCAATAAAAACATTTCAACGCCAAAGATACCAGCACCTGGGAAAGACTTGACAGCGTTATCGGCTAAAATTTGAGCCTTTTTTTGGATGGTATCGTTAACTCTAGCCGGAGCAAAGACTGTGTGACAAATATTGTTCTTGTGGATAGTTTCAACGGTTGGATAAGAATAAACTTGATCATCAATTGATCTAACAACCATAACAGCTAATTCATTCGAAAATGGAGCCCACTTCTCAGCATATAATGGTCTATCAGCTAAAACCTTCAAAGCTTCAGGGATGTATGAGTTGTCCTTGACAACAAAGTTACCTCTACCGTCGTAGGCCATTGTTCTAGATTTCAGCATGTATGGATAACCATACTTGGCACCAACTTCTTCCAAAGCAGCTTCATTACTTTCAACACTACAAGATTCGGCAACGGCAATACCGTTTTTAATTAAATGTTCTTTTTGTAGGTATTTGTCTTTGATCAATGAAACAGTTTCTGGTGTTGGAAAGATTTTAATGCCTGTTGCCTTTTGAACTTCAATTAAAGCATCAGTGTCAACATGTTCAATTTCAACGGTCAAAACGTCACACTTAGCAGCTAGCTCAGCGATTGCCTTTGGATCCTTGAATGAACCATCGACATGAGCATCTAAAGCATTAATTTGTTTTGCTGGCGCTTGATCTCCATTTTCTAGAATGATGGTTTTGATGTTTAATCTGTGAGCGGCTTCAACAATCATACGACCAAGTTGGCCACCACCTAGAATACCGACAGTTTGTGAATCCATTTTTAAATGTTCTGCTATGTTATATTAGTTTATTATTGGTTAAACTTTATTGTCCTTTTGCAATTTTAGTAATAAAGAAGTTAAAAGATGTAATGTTAATCTGGCTTTATCATTAGAATTTTTTTTTAGTCTTCTCCAGAAAACCAAAAATTGATAGCGAAAATTAATAATTTGACTCTGAAAATTCCGCTGGAGTCAATTTCTTTTTTGGCATCTTTTATTCCTATTTTTGAAGCTAACAATCTTTTAAAAAAAAACTGTGAAGTATTTCTGCCATATCTATACACAATGTTGTTATCTGATTACATATTGATGATTCACAGGAAATGGCAAAAGTAGGCACCAGGGGAAGTAAACATTCTATTGTTGTCTGCCTAGAAAAATTCCAAAAATACCAAAAAAAAAGCCCGAAACCGGGATTGAACCGGTGACCAACAGATTTGCAATCTGCTGCTCTACCACTGAGCTATTCGTGCAAAAGTATGGCGCTGAGTGGGATTGATTTTTATATAAAACTAAATGAACAAAAAGTTGATACTTTATTTGATGATCCTTCTATCTTAATCAATAGAGGATGAAGCTAAACAGTATGGGACGAAATACAAATATTTATATAACAAAAGACAAAATATCGACGAAGTTTTCGAAACTCCAAAAAGGGATATTTTAATAAAAGAACTAGATCTCTTAAGTTCCAACGATGACAAATTATCTCAGGCGAAATTATCTCAAATGAGATTACTAATGATGGTAACAAATCATTACAAAGCAAATTACTAATGAAAGAACCTGCTCTAAAAGTTCTTATTAAAAAGGAGCTCCGAACTGGGGAGCCGAATCCTTACAGGCGCATTTAGGAATTTGGTTTTTTAGTTCGAAACCATCTCACATGGAACCTTAAAACGGGTCATTCATCAGTAATCCTCTTCGAAATAGTCATCATTAGTGATTAAGAGATCTGGTTCCTTTATCGAATACCTTTTTTTAAGTTGTTGACAACTTCGTTGGCCCTCTATCTATTATATAAATACCTATATGTTCTTGACTGTTTAGTCTTATCTTGTATTGATTAAATTAGAGAATTATCAAATAAAATATGAACGTTTATTTCAATCAGTTCTAAATAACTATTGTTTCTTCTTGGCCCAAAAAGACGCCCATCTCTTTAGGTAAATTTCTAATCTCTTACAACAATGAGGGCTTCTTTTACACCATTTCCTTATTCAAACATTGGGGATTTCAAGCTCTCTTAATGAGAAATCCCATAAAATTTTCTAGACACACTGATTATTACTATATGTAGTAGTTCATATTCCTCATTTATCATCAGTTACTTCTCCTATCATCTGAGATAGATGACAAAATAAAATAGCAATGTTTAGCTTTAAAAATAGGATTTGAAGTATCTGAGCGCAGATAAGAAAAGCAGTAACGAGCAAATTTTGTTTCAGGAGAGATTTTATTTTGTATAGTTTGCAGTCTTTTGTTAACTTAAAAGACAGAGATATCATCAATTTATCCCAAAAGTCAGTCTAGGTGCACCTTCTAGCATATTGCCAAAGTGATGAAATTTACTGGCTCTTCCAAAAATGAGCGTAGTTTTTTTGAAAAATGAAATATATTTCATGGAGACAAGATTCCACAATGCATATCTCACCCAACAAATTAGCTAGCTTCAACATACTGCTGTACTTTCAGTATAATTCTATCTATACATTAAATGACTCGTTAGAAAATACCCACCTCTCTTTTTTTTTCAGTTTTGTTTCTTACAATCTTATCGATTAAAGGAAGTGTAAAAATAGTTGCGGGAACCCACCTCCCTTTATTGCCACACAGCCACAAAACCACACGGAGTTTCTACTTTCTGCTTTGGGAATTTCCCCAATTAAACTTTATTAGTTAAATTCGATTTGACGGGTTAACTATTCGATTAGTCACCTAGCTGCTTCTTGTTGTTGACGATTAATCTCACATCGTTGAATCCTATAAAAGGAGCACCAAACTCAGCTTTCTATGCTGCACTCTTAGTGGAAAGCAAAAACACAGCAGAAGAGCATATGCAATTGAAACAGTCTTAAAATTAAACCAGATCAAAAAGGTATGACATGTCCAATTATTAGACAAATCGAATTAAAAGATAAGCAGCAATGGGTCGACTTATTCTCCACAAACAAGGACTCTTATCTTACTTTTTACAAATCCAGTTTACCAGATGAAGTAATTAACACTACTTTTGCAAGATTCCTAGATCCTTCTGCAACAGTTTACTGTTTAGTTGCTGTCAACCCAGAAACCGACCAGCTAATTGGTTTTGCAACGTACTTGACTCATATTGATACTTGGACAATTGAACCAACTTGCTATTTGAACGATTTGTACGTTAAGCCAGATGCTCGTTTATCAGGTGTTGGTAAGAATTTAATTACTGGTGTTTACGACTGGGTCGATGCCAATGGTGGGAAAAAAGTTTACTGGCACACCCAGTTTGAGAACCACAGGGCTCAAATGTTGTACACAAGAGTTGGTAAGAAAGCAGGATTCTTATCCTACAGAAGACCAGTTAATGGTGAAAAACCTGACTTTGATGGAAATATTTGATGGGTGTTCTTTGTTTTTATTTTATATGTATAAACAGGATTAAGATTAAACCTATTAATACCAACTAAAAACTGAAAATGTACCGCGGAATCTCCGCGTGAACTTAGTTGTAACACGTGATAAGAGAATGAATTCCTTTATCGTCGACGAGTAATACGTTGATTGAGATTTCATTATCTATGTATGTATACACACCTGAAATTCTTGGGCGACTCCGCTCCCATTCGATTACAAACTTCATTCCATATTTGTTGTTTTTCTCCATTTATAAAGGATGTCAACTTCCTTTTTTTTATAGTCATCATCTTCATCCAAGTTTTAAATACCACTCAATATCAGAATGTTTTTTCCACACCAGCTGACTCCAACAGCTGACAAAACAGCTTTGCTCAAAGTTTACGATGGTCAGCACATTTCTCAACTTCCAACTCCTTCTTTTATTGTCAAGAAATCAGTTTTTGTGAAAAACTCTCTAAAGATGTTGCAAAACTCCCACAAATTGAAGGCTGGATTCCGTGCTCATATTAAAACACACAAAACTGTTGAAGGTACACTTATCCAAATAGGCTCTGACTCTGAAATTTCAACAGATAAGATTGTTGTTTCAACCTTGATGGAAGCTTGGGCCATGAAACCATTGATTGAACAAGGTAAAGTCAACGACATTCTATTCTCACTACCTGTTGTCAAGTCAAGGCTAAATGAGTTATCCAAATTGAGCGAAATTGTGCCACATTTGAGACTAATGTTAGACAATGACGAACAATTAGATATCTTGGCACATTACAACAAGATCAATAAACGTAAAACCAAATGGTCGGTTTTCATTAAGATGAACATGGGAACTAACCGTGCAGGTATAACTAATGACAACATTGAGAGCACTTTACAAAAACTGTTGAAATCTGAAATCAAAGACCATGTTGAGTTATACGGATTTTACTGCCATGCAGGCCACTCTTACGGATCTAGGACTGAGACACAAGCTAAATCATTTTTAGTTGATGAAATCTCAAGTGCCAATGATGCATGTCAAAAGGCACTATCCATTGACAGCTCGTTACAATTGCAAATGTCTGTGGGTGCTACACCAACAGCACATGCGGCAACAATTCTAGACGTTAGTTCAGTTGGAACTTTGCACGGTAACTTAGAACTCCATGCTGGCAATTACACCTTTTGCGATCTTCAACAGTTGGCTACAAACTGTATCAATCTTAACGACGTGTCATGCAAAGTTATTGTTGAAGTTGTCTCAGCGTATCCTGGGAGAGGTGACAAATTACCAGGTGAACAATTGATCAATGCGGGTGTGATAGCCTTATCTAGAGAACAGGGCCCATTACCAGGTTTTGGTAAAGTCGTCTCTCCACCTGGTTATGAAAACTGGATTGTTGGTAGATTGAGTCAAGAGCATGGTATCTTAACTCCAGTTGAGTCGAACGAAGCAACTCCATTGATTCCCCTAGGTACTCAACTTACTATCATCCCACAACACAGTTGTATTACAGCTGCTGCTTACCCATGGTATTTTATTGTTGATGATGATGATAAGGTTGTTGATATCTGGATTTCTCATAGGGGCTGGTAACCTAGGTTTATTATGACGTATTGCGGTTGGAAATTACAAATTCTACTGTATTTTGACTCCGGGCTGTTTGATGCTATTTTTGAACAAGCCAAGACCAGATTTGCATTAGTTTATTATGTACATCTTCTCCCTCCGACAACCTTAAACCTAATGAGGAGCTATTACATTACACTTTTATAGCCAAATATAGCTGTAGCACTCCTTACACAAATATTGTGATATATAAATTTATATACTTGACTAAATATATAGCTGAATACGCTATTAAACAATTCAACTACTTGTAATACCAAAAGTAGCAGACAACTCATCATACAAACTTAACAACGAAGGAGAATCGATTTCACCGTAGTATTTCAATGCATCCATCAAATCCCTAAACTTCATTTCAAATCTATCTTGGTAACTTTTCAAAGCTTCCGACATCTTATCCATTCTGCTTGAGTTCTTTTGAGGGTCAAAGTGTGTACCAGTTGATAACTTGGATTGGTGTTCGTTAAAAAGATCCTTATCCATTAAAATCAAACTCTTTCTCAAAGACATTAAAAAATTATGGAACAACAGAGTTATCACAAACAGTTGATTGATAATTTGAGCCATCTTGAGTTTGGTTAGCAAAGACTCTGCTAGAATAGTGCTCAAAAATGACTTTACAGTACCGAACAAACCTTCAAGTTCAATAGAGTCACTATCAATTGTGTTCTCCACTTGGCTCCAGTTCTTCTCAATAACGTCAAAGTTGATATAGAAGGAATAAACCCTCACAAAATCTCTCATTTTAGAATGGGCAATTCTAGATCTCTTTACCCAGTTTCTTAATCTTCCATTCTTAAATTTCCAAGTCCAAAATTTCTGATATGAGATTTCTCTCCATGATTGTTCCAACGATTTTTCAACAAGTTTCAAGTAGGACATATTCCTGGCTATCAATTGATATTCAAACACCTGGGACCTCGTAATTATAAGGTTTAATGGGAATGGAATGTCAATATCCAAGGTAAAGCAATGAATCGAATAATCATCAATTTTCGTATTGGTGCTAAGATTAGCCTTCATTTGTTTGTTATTGTTGGCTTCAAGGGTAGAATTTAGGAGTTTTTTCAATGAATCAATATTAGTTGATGAGAAAACTTCTTCAGCATCCGTTGTTTGCGCAGTCAATATCAGTTGAATTTCATTTATTAAAGTTTCTTTTGACATAGATAATGTAATCAAGCTGTTTATTAGCTTCCTGCCTTGTGAGGAGGGTGATTTTTGATATTTAGCATCATTTGCAAAACTGATCTCAAACTGTTTCATTAGTGAAGTTAAAGAGGTTTGGTTCTTTGGCTTTCTTAAATCAACGGCTGTTATGTTCATAAAGTCATTGAAATCATGGTTATTTCTCAGCAAAAAGTATTTGTTTAAACCTTCCAAAAATTCTTTAATATGATAACCTTCTAATAAGATACCTGTTATGTTTTTATTTGCTCGCATATATGCATTATTTATCACAATGTATAGATCTCCATCTTGCAATGTTTCAATTCTATTATGTGCCATTGGCAGCTTGTCAATATCTATGCTACATTCTCTGAGCACATTCAAATATTTACCAGTAAGTATAATCTTTTTCTGTATTTCTCTTGAACTAAACTGCTTCAGCAGCCCTTCGTTTCTAATAGTAAACTTTTCAGACCAGTAATTTTCACTATACTTTGAAGATTCATCATTAGGTGATTGATCAATCAAAAATTCATCATATGGATCATTGACCACACCTGTTTCAAGCCAAATATTCAGCATCTCAACGTAACTGAAAGAAACTTTATTAAACAAATTAAATAAAAAATTGTGTGCTAAGACATCACCTTTGTAATGATCGATGGCTTGCTGTATAATGTTCAAAACCATGCCACCTTTCACAAATCGACTGGTTCTAGAATCAGAGGTAACACCATCTAACGTCCCTGTGTAATAATCGTCTTTTAAAGATTTCAACATGCTTTCAAATCTCATAGCATCCATGTTTGAATTATCCATTCTGAGTTGGTTTTCTTTGTTGATTTTAGTTATGATTTCGTAGATGTGCGTCATTTCTAGAGATACATTGACATTCAAATCTTGTTCGAGCAATATCAAAGAGTAGTTAGGATTCGTATTAAATTCATGTTCTACCTGCACCAAAAATTTTTCATAATATTTCATTATCTCTTTAACTTCAAAACAAAGTGCTTGTATACTTTGTCCGTAAATCAAGTTGTCGTATAATTCAATGAATGCTTCTAAGCTGGAATAGTATTTACCTAATCTATTGATCCTTTTTGTGATATCTTTTAAACTTGGATCCAAATGTTTATTGATCAAAAAATCAGGCCCTGATAATCTTTGAAATTGATCATCTAGATCAAAAGCTTCGGCGTATCTGATGTAAAAGCCTTCTAAACCAACTAATACGTGTAGTAAATCCTGAAAAATTGCAGCTTCTTGTTCTCTGATGGATTCCATTTGATCTATTGGAAATCTCTTGGGCTTTGAAACACCACCACTATTCTTATAAGTTGGTTGAAATTTGATACAACGGCCAACTATCTGGGAATGGCCAGGTCTTTCTATTATGTTAACCGAATCAACAGTATTGTAAGACTAAGATAAAAGACTGTTAGTAGTTGGATTAAAAAAGTGTGAAACAAAAATACGCTCTAAAAGAATTTTCTTACCATATTTGTAACCAAATATATTTATGCTTGACAAAGTAGTTTATAATTATAATCTTTTCAGTAAACATGAAGACAAAGTGTTTAAAGATAAACTTCAAGCTTTATCAAATCAAAATTCACAGTTTGGAAATGTAAACAAATAGTGCGCGCCACATATTTTTTAAACCTTTGCCACAAGCATAACGTGGCTGATTTACTACAGGAAGCCGCACATTAAAATTTTTTTAAAAAAAAATATTTTCATAAAATTTTCCACACCTTTTACCTAATTATTTATTATATATTGATATTAAACTGGTATCTTTTATTAGGGTTAAAACTATAGCAATAAAAAAGACTCAGCACTATTAAATTACTACTGCTTCAAATACATTATGGCTAAAAGAAGGAGAGCTGCTATTTTACCAAACAACATTGCCTTGTTGCAAAACTTGGTCCGCCGTGATCCAGATTCTTACCGTGAAGAGTTTTTACAACAATACGCCCATTATGAATCCTTAAGAGACATTTTCTTATTGAACCCATCAGCTCATGATGGTGACGAATTTGCGGAATTGATTGGTTTTATGTCAGCAGTTTGTTCTTGCTATCCTAAAGAAACCGAAAAGTTCCCTGACGAATTAAAAATGATTTTAACCAACAACCACAGAGACTTAACTCCAGATTTAAGAGAAAAGATTATTCAATGTTTAGTCATGCTAAGAAACAAGGACTTCATTACTGCTGAATTCTTAATTCAAACCATTTTCCCATTGTTATCAGCTTATGGCTCCAAGGTTGAAGGTAATGCCGGTTTACATGCCAAAGCTCTAAGATCCCAAATTTACAGTTCATTGATCTCTCTATTGAAAACATGTAACACAGGTGCCAAGAATCAAAAATTGAACAGATCTACACAAGCTTTACTATTCAACTTACTAGATCAAAAGGATGGTAACGGGTTATGGTCCACAAAACTAACAAGAGAATTATGGAGAAGAGGTATTTGGGATGATTCAAGAACAGTTGAAATTATGACTCAAGCTTCTTTACACCCTGATGTTAAAGTTGTCATCTCTGGTGTGAAGTTCTTCCTTGGTGCTGATAAAGAAAGAGAGGAAGCATTTGAAGAAGAATCAAGTGATGAAGAAGGTCCATCTACAGACTCATTAAAACACAAAATGCAAATGAACAAAAAGAGCTTAAAAAGAGGTAAGAAACTTGAGAATGCCATGAAACAAATGAAAAAGAAAAGAAATAAGGAACAAACAGTGTATTTGAATTTTTCTGCCATTCATTTATTGAGAGATCCTCAACAGTTTGCCGAAGACTTATATGAACAACATTTAGCAGGTAAGAGCTCCAACAGATTTGACCTTGAACAAAAAATTGCTATAATGAATTTGATCTCAAGATTGGTGGGTACCCACAAGTTAACCGTCTTAGGTATCTACTCTTTTTTCCTCAAGTTCTTAACTCCAAAACAACCACATGTTACCCAAATCATGGCTGCTTGTGCTCAAGCTTCTCATGACTTAGTCCCACCTGAGTCTATCAACATGGTTGTGCGTAAGATTGCTGATGAATTTGTTTCTGATGGTGTGGCTGCAGAAGTTGCCTCTGCCGGGTTGAACACAATCAGAGAAATCTTATCCAGAAATCCAGCAGGTATTGATGATACTTTGTTACAAGATTTAACCGAATATAAAGGATCCAAAGCTAAAGCCGTTGTTGCTGCTGCAAGAGGTTTGATATCGCTATATAGAGAAGTTGCACCTGAAATGCTTTCAAAGAAAGATAGAGGTAAGACTGCCACTATGGGATTGATCCATGATGGCCAAAAAGGTCTACCGCAGTACGGAACCGACAGTTCAAGTATCAGTGGTATCCCTGGTTTGGAATTGTTGGCTAAATGGAAGATGGAACAAGGTACATTAGGTAAGGAGACCGCTGAAGATTGGGAAACCCCTGAAGATGAAGAAGATGAAGAAGACATTGAAGGTGACTGGGTTGACGTTAAGAGTGACGAAGAAATCAATATCAGCGATGATGAAGGTGAAAATAATGGTGAGCTGCCAAAGGAAAGGAATGGTATTAAAAAGAAGTACTTGAAGTATATGCAAAAATCCAAGAAGAAGAGAGAACTTGAAGAAGGTGACTCTGATTTAGAACTTTCTGACGATGAATCAACTGGCCCATTAAAGAAAAAGACTAAGATTAACGCTGAAAAGCAAAGAGAGTTAGACGAACAACAAGCTGCTATTCAACAAACTCTGCTACAAGTGATGACTCCAGCTGATTTTGCCAAGTTGAAGGAATTAAACCAAGAAGCTGGTCTTGAAAAGATCATTGGTCACAAGGCCAAGAACGAGGATGAAGTTGATTCTACTACTTTGATTGGTAAGCATAAGTACAAGCAAACTAAAGAAGAAAGAATGGAACAATCTAAGGAAGGTCAAAAGGATAGAGAAAAATTCGGTTCTAGAAAGGGTAAGATGGACCAAGCTCATTCTACTACTAACAGAGAAAAACAAAGAAAGAAGAACTTTGTTATGATGATCCACAAAAGATCTGTCCAGGGTAAGAACAAGATGAGTTTGAGGGATAGACAAAAGGTGATGAGAGCCCATGTTGAAAGACAAAAGAAGGGTAAATAGTTTGAACTTGTTAACGTATTAATTTTTATTTGTATATTTAGCTCTATTCTATCAATAATCGATTTTTCGTATAGAAACAAAACTTACAAGCATTTTAATAGCGTTGGGGTAAGGGATGACATTAACTATACAGGATGAAATTATACACGTTCTAGAAATACGCTAGCTCATTAATTTTTTAATTTCTTTAAGCTTTTGGACTTCTTTGGAGGATTTTGCTGATCAAGGCGATCTTGTAGTCTCTTTTTTTGTAATCTTTTACGTTCGCCAAATCCTTCTCTATCCATTTCCATTTTGGCCTCAATCTTGGCTTGGGAAGTAATCTTTAAGGAACTCTTGATTAATTGGTTATCTGTAACCTTAGTGTATTCTTCCATCTTTCTATCTATCCTTTCTTCAATAGCAAGGATTCTGCTCAAATCATTTGGTGTAACAAGTGATAAAGCAGAACCTTTTCTTCCTGCTCTCGCAGTTCTACCAACTCTGTGAATGAAATCATCTGGATCTCTAGGAATATCAAAGTTTATAACCAATTCAACACTTGGGATATCTAAACCTCTACCGGCTAAATCTGTGGCAATCAATACCCTTGCGGCACCTGCTCTAAATCTATGTAATGAATTTGTTCTTTCTTGTTGTGGCATTTCTGAATGTAATGATGTAACCCTAATTTCAAGGTTTCTTAAAATTCTTCTAACAATTTCAGCAGTTTCTGATCTATTCACAAAGACAATTGCTGTTGACTGCTTAAATTGTTCATTTGTTAAAATATTATGTAGCATTGCCTCCTTGACCAAGAATGGAGTTAATATAAATAAGAGAGATAGAGTGGAAGGGATGATAACGTCGTCAACCTTGTCTAACTCATGCAAGAAAACAGGAGGCTTACCTTCTGCAACAGGCCTATTTTTCAAGGATCTAACTGAATCAGTAACAGTAGCAGTGAATAGTAAGGTCTGTCTTTTCGAAGGATGTGGAAGAGCTTCAAAACATGTTGTCAAATGTTCAGTGAAGGTATCAGTTAACAATCTATCGGCTTCATCTAACACCAAGTACTTGACTCTTCTCAAACCTCTGACATCGTCAGGGTGTTCCATTATGATATGCGCTAATCTACCAGGAGTGGCAATAATAAAATGTGGATTTTCTTTAATCTTATTTGCCTGTTCAATCATAGATTCACCACCAATAATCAAATTACACTTTAGGTTGACAGTGGAACCCAAAGCAGCAAACTGGTCGGCAATTTGCATCGCTAGTTCCCTAGTTGGCGTTAAAACGACACCAAAAATACCACAGGGATCTTCAGACCATTTTGCTAACATTGGTCCGGCAAATGCAATGGTTTTACCAGAACCCGTTTTGGCACCACCAATACAGTCTTTACCTTTTAAAATCTCTGGAATACATGCTTTTTGAATGTTTGTGGGTGTTGTGATTTTCATGGAATTCAATGATTCACACAACCATTTAGGCATTCCTATACAATCAAACCCAGACATTGTTGTTCAATATATGTTTGTTTATTATTGGTTATTTCTGAGCGCAATACTCAATGATTACCTCTTCAATTCTATATGAGATTCAGATGAGATTGAAAGCTTTAAAACAATCCAGAACTGTAGGTATTCAAACGAAAAATAAAAATTTTCAATCGAGGCTGTGCATTATTTCCAAAATTAAAGAACGGATGTCTGCACAGCCTTTTATGTATTAAAGTCGACGCGTCGATAGTTTAAGGACAACTCACGTGATTTAAAGATGTTTATCTCGCTCGAGATGTATTTTACTTCGTCGGATCATCGCTCTGGCTGACTGGTTTGCAGTGGGTCAAACTAGAAAGATTCTTATCAGGTGAAAAACCTAATACCAACTCTAGATCGTACTACCTTTTTATATCATTATTCACTGCAGATCATTAAATCAAACAAACTAGTAGATAATAGCCAATATCGACTTTTTCAAACCTATATAATGATCGACCAGTTTTTGATTTTCAGACCGACAGGCCAAGTGGAGTTCAACTACCAACCAGGTAAAAACTTATCCAACATCACCAACTCATTCATTAGTGATAGATTAATTGCCGAAAGAAATCTAAAATCCTACAGTGAATTGGAAAAAGAAGAACAAGAAGAATATGAGGATGAAGACGATGAAGGTAGTCAAGTTTTAGGTACCTATTCTTTTGAAAGCTATACTTTGAAGTACCTTGTGCTCAATGAATCCGATAAAAAATTGATTTTCGTCATGATATATTCATCTTTAATGAACTTCAAGAGTCCGTTTGAATTTTTAAAAGATGTCAAACATTTATACTCGAATACCAGTGACCCTGCTAAGTTTGAACAGTTTTTTGCATTGAGTTTAAAGGAACTCGAACAAACAAAGATCGAACAAACATTGTCACCAGAAAGCGAAGATTCTGATTCATTAGAAACCACTGCAAAAGAAGCCGCCAAACCAGAACAAGGCAAGAAAAAAAAAACTGCAACCGCCACACCAAATAAGAAATCTAGGAAATGGAACGTTGATGGTTCTTCATACGAAGAAACGTCTGGCGAATCTGCGTTTTTAGATTTTTCCACCCAAAAAGATTCTCATAGCAATGGAGAAAGTGTGGGTTCTGCCAAATTGGAACAATTGATTGGTAACAAAGCAGATTTTGGTTCTAAGACAAAATCAGGGGAATTTTTAGTTAGTGATTTATCTGAAGAAATGAATAGAATCCTTTCTTTGAAAGCAGCTACAACATCAAGCAGTAAGTCCACTACTGCATCAGCACAACCATCAGCACAGCCATTTGAATTCTTAAGAAACTTAATAGGTGGTAAGAAAATCTCCAAAGAGGATGTGCAAAAGGTTAAATCTGCCCTTTCTAGTCATTTGATCAAGAAAAACGTTGCTCCAAACGTTGCTAACTCTCTTATCTCTGAAATTGAGAAAGAATTAATTGGATCCACAACAGCAAACTTTACTTCCGTGGAAGAAACAGCTAAGAAATCACTTGAAAAACAACTAATTAAGTTGCTTACCCCAAACAGTTCAATTGACTTGCTTAATGAAATCCAAACTAGAAAGTCCAAGGGTAACTCACCATATGTAATCTCTGTCGTTGGTGTCAATGGTGTTGGTAAGTCAACCAATTTGTCAAAACTAGCATACTGGCTTTTACAAAACGACTATCGTGTCCTCATCACTGCTTGTGATACATTCAGGTCTGGCGCTGTTGAACAATTAAGAACCCATGTTAACAACCTAACAAAGCTCTCACCAAACAAAAAACAAGTTGAATTGTTTGAAGGTGGGTACGGTGGTGCAGATTTAGTTGCTAGAATCGCCACAGGTGCTATTAAGTATGCTAAAGAGAACGAATTCGATATTGTGTTATTGGATACAGCAGGTAGAAGACATAATGATTCTAAGTTGATGGCTCCATTAGCATCTTTCGCCAAAGCCGCAAACCCAGACAAGATCATTATGGTTGGCGAAGCTTTGGTTGGTACTGACTCCGTGATGCAAGCCCAAAATTTCAATAAAGCGTTTGGAGCAAATAGACATTTAGATTTCTTTATTGTTTCCAAGTGTGATACTGTTGGTGATATGATTGGGTCTATGGTGAATATGGTTTATGCTACTGGTATTCCTATTTTGTTTGTTGGTACTGGTCAAACGTATACCGATATTAGAACGTTGAGTGTTACATGGGCGGTTAATATGTTGATGTCTTAGATGTTTTATATTCAGTCTTAGCTTCTCTTTGAGTTTACAAGTCATGGGTATTTATTTTTCGAATCTTATTTGTGTATATTACAGTTTTAATTAATTCAATCTTTTAATTTTTTTCCTTGATTAATTATTTTCCACTTAAAGTGTAGCTACATATAAAAAACTTCTATACAAAAGTAATTCAGACAGAAAAAAAAAGAAAGCACCTTTCAAGGTGCTGATTAGATATATTAGAAAGGGTAATCAGACAAATTCATCTTCACTATCAATCACATCAAAATTCAAATCAGCCTGTTCTGACAACCTTTGCACTTCAGCTAGCCCAGTAACTTCTTCGATATACTTTGAATCCTTCAATGCCAACTTGACAAACTCCCAACCTTTCTCAGTGAATTCGTTAATCACAGCAGTAGAGCAACCTGCACAATGTTTAAAGTTCTTAGCACTCAATTTCAACAATTCGAAATTATGTAAAAATCCTCTTAATTGATGAGGCAAAGACCCTAAAACGTTAGTTGACTCCGATGCAGAATGATCTGCAAACTGTTTTTGGGGATGTTGTAAAATTGAAACCATCAACTCTACTGCCAAAGATGAAGCCATCAATGCAACACCAGGTCTAGTGACGGTACACATTTGATCTAACGTTCTATCAGTGGTTGAATCTGAAGGAGCATATACGTCATTACAGAAATAACAACCAAGTCTGCTTTCTTGTTGATCCGCCAATGGAATCGATGGATCAACAGACCCATGTCTCATAACCAAGTAACTTTCAAAGCCTAAAGCTGCATTGATGACAATTTTATGCTCAGCGTTGCCAATAACAGTAGGGAGCCACCTAGTTTCTCTCGAATCCATTAATAAAAAGATAACGTCATGTTCTTTAATTAGTTCTTGCAGCTTTTCAAAATCTTTCTTTTGTTTTGTTTCGTTGGTAACCGGATGGCCTGCCATCGGGACTTCTAAATTGAAACCTTGTGCATCAACTAATGGAAAAACCTTCTTCATTGCTTCAGCAGCAGTTTCAGCTTTGGGTTTACCACCATCAAAGCAATCTTCAAAATTATATAACGGTTGTCTGACTGGATTACTAAACGAGACTTTCCCGTTATCAACAAATGTAATTTTTCTAACGCCCCAGCCCAATAAAGCCCTACCAATATATGAACCTAGAGTACCAGAGCCTAATAGCAAGCATTTGGTGGTTTTAATTAGATCCAAATCAAGGTTCGGAGAAATCCTCCACTTCATCAATTTCAAGTTCAAATCAATAGCTTGATCCGCCAATTGAGTTGGGTCAATCAATGAGCCAAGGTCTGCTAGTTTGGGGCCCAGTTTACCTTGAGCTGTTCTTTCCCAGCCTGATATTTTTGGCAGTTCGTTAATTTGTTCCTTTGTTTCTAGAGTAATTGTATAATTGGATTGATTGTGATTGTATCGATAAATTTGCACTTTAACTGATTTATAACCGTAAATGGATAACGCTGTTAATACGTTCTTTAAAACGTATGAACTTGAGTTTGGTTGGGTAGAGGTGTCGATGAATAATAAATGCAATTGCTCATCATCAGGATAATTAAATAAAGTAGAGATGTGATTGATTTTCTGAGTTTCTTGGTCGATTATACCAAATTGGCAATCAAACTGCGATATTGACTCCTCATCCAGGCCTATACCAGGAAGGATTGAGACGGTGGTCCATTCACTATGAAGAATTGGAAACGTGAACCAATAGTAAAATTTGTACTTTTTTAAATCGGCAAATGATAATATTGAAAACTGAGAGGCAATTGATGGATCATAAAGAAATGTTTTATCGATTATTTTGTCGAATATCTGAAGCAGTTTTTGTTAGTATATTATAAGCCAAAATAATCCCAGGATGAGAGTAAAGAAAAAGATAACACTTACAGCTTGACCAGAAGCTTTCAAAAAATCTTGCTTATTTTTTTGCTTAAATTCCTCCAAAGTGTTAACGTTAAATATGTAACCAGGGGATATAAAGTTATAGCCGACAGGTCTTGAAACATAAAAAAAAGAGTATGATGTTAGTATGTAAGGAAAAAAAATGCAAATAGTAAGATATAGAAGCTTTACTTACAGGCCGGCTTGAAAATCTGATAAACTGCTAAAACTTGAGTCGTTCAAGCTGATGGAAGGACCCTGGTTGCTAGACAATGTTTTAAAATTATAACTACCGTAGACTAACTTTGATGATTGGTCCAATTTGAGGACATCAAGCTTTAACTGCGTAAGCTTTATGAAAAAGGAAGAGTCCACAAAGGATTGAGTAGATGATGTTTTCAAATTAGATGCCATTTTCGAGTCTCTGCGATGTTTGTAAGTTATTTATGGTTGTAGGGTGCTTCATGTTTGCATATGCCCAACAACCTCTTTAACAAATGATCAAATCAAGACGTTTTGAATTGATATCAAACCCGCTTTCTCTCCACATTCTCAATTTGCTGACGTAATGTTCCTAATCTAATCAAGTGAAATGCTATTTTCCTATGCTTATAACAGTTTATAACTAAAAACTATTTATATTCAAGTATACAAAACAAAATGATTGCATGTTTGTATATAAGTAACAAACATTATATCACTCTACAGTTACAGAGAAGAGCAAGCTGTGGTGTCTTCTTTATGTATGGGATTATAATACATATGACATAATCAACACGCTAATTTTTGATGTGATAAGACTCTTAACCTGCTTGTTTTACAGTATATTATTATATTTTATCACATCAGAACATGCCATCATACTCTTTCATGAATCTTCTCTTTGTTCTTCATCTTTACAAAATCAACCACTCAATTCTGTTCAAATAAACCAAGCTCACTCGCTTAATTCCCAACCACTAAAAAATAGACTCTAGCATTTACTCCACGAGATGCCTCCTAAAAGAAAGCTGTCTTCCGGACCAATCGCAAACTTAAATTCATCTGCCAATGGCAAAGGCAATGGAAAGGTAAACGATACATCCTCTCCACTAACTCGAACTCTTGAAGCTGCAATTCCAAACCCTTTTAATAATACTTCTTCAATTAACAACCAACAACTATTAAAGCTTATCATTCAGTACCTATCGAATTTAGATATTGGCAGTGAAAGTCAAGATTTCGCTGCAGTCGCTAAGCAGTTGGCTCAGTTGACAGGTTTGGAATTGACTGATAAAGTAACCGAAGAGCTGGTTAGATTGGTTTCCTCTGAAGGTACTCAATTAGAAGATTTAACAGTTGTCAAACAAATTGATTCCCTAGTTGGTCAGTTGGCCGATGACAATAATTCCTTGGATGGCACAACGGCAGCAAAATCAGCACCGTTGACCACCACGTCCAGCGATAAAAACAGTCAGCTGAAAAGAAACGTTCAGATATTGATCAAAAAAAGATTGTTTATGGAGAGTTTGATTTTGGAATCTAACACTAACAAAGCACTAAGAATTTTAAGAAGTTTAAATAATGATTATTTTGGTAACGATTCAAGTAATCTGTTAATAAATAGATTGAGTTCATTATTAATATTAATAGACAGTACTCCGTCGAATAGCTCACAACCTACTAATGGAAATGTACTTAAAGATGACAAAACTGATAAAGAGCAGAATAGTTTATTTAAGCAGTTGAATTGGGAACAAGGCTCTACTTTCACTAGATCTAGAGAGTTACTAGCTGACGAGATTATGACTTTATTACCTTCGGATAAAGTATTACCACCAAATAGATTATTAACGTTAATCAACCAATCCTTAACACTTCAGCAACAAAATGACCCTTATTATATACCTACTAAAGACACACTATCCAATATAACTTTATACAAAGATTACAATGAAAGTTTATCAGGTTCCATCAAAGGCAATCGGGTCAGATTTCCTAAGAATTTAAAATATAAATTAGATCATCATGAAAACGAATGTTGGTTTGTTAAATATTCAAACAGGGGGAACTATTTGGCATCTGCATCAGTGGATAAGTCGATTATTATTTACTCTTGTAATGACAATTATCAGATTTATAAAAAACTACTAGGACATGAAAGTTCAATCATATACATGTCGTGGTCAGCAGATGACAGCAAACTACTTACATCTTCCTTTGATCTGACTGTTAAAATATGGGATGTTACCACAGGTGATGTTATAACCACTATTTCAAATACAGACTTCTTTAAATCAAACCTTCGGGTTTGGTCGCTTGATTTCTTCAAAAAAAGCGATAATTTTATAATTGCCTCACCAGATAAGAAACTTTCAATTTTTGACATCTCAGGTGAACTCATTTACGATTTTGAAATTGAATACAGAGTTGATGACTTTACTATAATTAACGATGAGAAATTACTCGTTATTACACATTCGTCCGAACTGTTAATATACGATCTAACATCGGCATCTAATTACAGGTTAGCTTCCGTTATCAAGATTCGCAAAAAGCTAACCTCCATTAGTGCAACGCCATCAGACCCAGATCATGTTATTATAAATGTGAAACCAGATGAAGTACAATTATGGAACGTTGCTAATATTGAACAACCATATTTGGAGAACAAGTATTACGGACTTCAACATTCAGATTACATTATCAGAGGATGTTTGAGTGATAAAAATTTGGTTTTGAGTGGATCTGAAGAAGGGTTAATCTACATCTGGAATAGGAAATTTGGTAATTTGGTCGAAGTTTTACAAGGCCACTCTGCTCTAATCAACTGTATTGACTGGAGATGCGTCCCAAATGGCGATGAAAATGAAGAAGCTGGTTACGAATGGGCAAGCTGTGCTGATGATGGTGTTGTTAACGTTTGGGGCTTGTAGGTTGTACCTTCTATTACGTTTTTTTATAAGTTGTTTAATTATTTTATCACATGTTTGTTTTGATTTTTTTTATGTTTTATCATTGACACCGTCTTTATCTTTCTTACGAATTCCAAATATACTGTTATAAACTGTTTGACACTTTGGTACATGCACAGCCTTAAAATTGGATCCCATTAACTGCCAATTTTTAGAAGCATTTCAAACTTCAGATTATACATTATTTGATTTGTCATATTTGCTGAGTTTTATTTCTGAGCTTCTGCCTAACCAAAAAACTTGCTGTTTATATAACTAGCTAAACATCATCAATAATACCTAACGCATATAAATACACACATACAATGCTATCATCACAAGTGAAAAGAACTTGTCAAATGCTCGCCAAATCGGCAGCAAGAAGAAGTTTCCACACATCCCCATCAGTCTTAAAAGTCACTGAAATCTCCAACTTCACCGAATTTAAGGCCCAACCACTGAAAAACAAGATATCGTTGGTTGATTTTTACGCAACCTGGTGTGGACCATGCAAAGCTATTTCACCTGTTGTTGAAAAGTTTTCTGAAATATACGGTGACAACGTTGGTTTCTATAAAGTTGATGTTGATAACGTTCAAGATGTTGCTATGGAATATGGCGTTTCTGCTATGCCAACATTTTTATTGTTCAAAGATGGTGAAAAAGCTTTCACTGTCGTTGGTGCTAATCCGAACGGTATCAAACAGGCATTGGATGCTGCAGTGAAAGGTGATATTTAAAGTTAGGGGGGTTTCTAATATATATTAATTATCTATGAATCTTTTTTCTTCGATTAGTACTATTATATTGGTTGTTTTACGCTCTATTTGTTATACGTTTCCTTATGTTGTTTTTGTTCTTAAAGAACTATATATATATGAGTGTTAATATTAATAATTGTTATTTTACGAGGTGTGATAATGTTGGAATTCAATCATAGCTTGATAGAACGGTATTTATTGAATAGCGTAAATAGCGTAAAACAAGCAACAAATCAAGCGAAGTAAATCACAAATTTACTAAGAAAAAGGACATCCCAAAGAGAGTGAAATCAAAAAAGATTAGCTGACATATGCAAAAGATAATACAATTATAAATATATATAGCGTGAGTGTTGTGTGCTGTTTTTGTGTTGTACTTTAATGAACTTATTCGCCCAAGTTCATTTCATCCAATTCATCTAACAATTCATCAATATCAATTTGCGGAGCTTCATCATCTTCATCGTCATCCATATCATCAATATCAGCTTCTTCCTGTTTAATTGGTTCAGATTTATACAAGTTAACAGTTTGTCTTAATTCTGGATCTTCTTCTAACTCTTGCAAGAATAATTCGTAGTCTCTTTCTGCCTTTTCAGCTTCTTGTCTAGCTTGTCTCGAATCAACGATATCTTCAGCAACAAGATCCTTATGCTCGTTAGCCATTCTCTTCAACTTCCATTTTCTGTTCTTGATAGTCTTATTGGATCTAGCATAATGTTTCTTAACTAACATAACATCAGGTAAATTGGAGGTATCTAATGCATCGTATAATTCAGAGTTGAAGTTAGAGTTGACCAAGTAATAACCCATTGCAGAATCACCAGGATGTAAAATACCACCTAAATGAGATCTGATATAATATTCCTTATCGTTAACACCCATATCACATGCTCTTGCAACTGTGATATCGGCTAATAACCATCTACCACGTCTTTGGCCGGTTGGTTCAACGTCAAGGACAATGAACTCGGTCAATTGAGTAACATCAGATAATGCCAAAAATGGAGTTCTCCAATAGACAGATGCTGATAAATCGCCGATTTTCAAGGTGTTTGGATCAATGAATTGTAATGTATTTGTAATTTTGGAGCATAAAACAAATTGTGCCATGTCACCCATAGATTTAGCCAATTTTTTAGGTAAAACGACTAAGTCATCTTTACAAATTGGAACAATTTCTGTGGAGAAAGAAAATTTATATTGGGAAGTACCTGAATGAATATCAGAACTGATCAACTCTTCAGATTTTTTGGATTTAACAGGAACAACACTGTTCAAGAAGTCGAGCATCTTGGCAGCATGATTCTTTTGAGCATAGTAGAAATCTAAACCGTCTTTGGACTCCTTAATGGAAATGGTATCAACATGGGCATTATACTTCAAAATCAATTGTTCTAAATACAAGAATGTTCTTTTATGTTGAACCTTTTGTCTGATTTGCACAGCGGCTCTCCATGTATTCGTAGTATAAGATTTGGCACAGTCGGCACATTGCATGGCAACAACAACGTATTCAACTTCAAATGATTGTTGGATAATGGTGTTTGTTAAAGCTTCACCTTGAACAGTTAGCTTAACTTTAATTCTTCTAGAGTGGGGTTCTGTCCAAATAAAAGATGCATCGATTAATCTAACCTTATTTAAACCTTTCAATCTTCTCAAACATAGAGCTAGTAACTCTCTACTTTCCAAAGCCGCTCTAATCCACTGACCAGGTGGTTGCAAGAAACGTTCACAGTTTCTACAGAATGATAAATTTGCTTCTCTTGGGATACCTTCAGTAATATCAACTGTTAATTTAATACAATCGTAACACATCACAAGACCAGTGGAACCGTCCATTGGAACACCACAGTTACAACACAAAACTGTTGCTTGTGCTTGTGCGTGCTGATGGTGATCATGTGGGTTTAGTTGGGTATAGTTAGACATCTTAGGTTTATATTGGATAGAGTTATGTAAGATGTTAGTTTTTTGAGTCTAAAAACTTGCTTGAATGGCCCAGAAAGATGATTAATAATCTTGCTTTTTGTATATTTCAACATGCAAAATCGATCCTACAAAAAATAAAATTTTTAAAAAAAAAAAAAAATAGAAAAGTATTTTCTAAATAAGTTGTAATCTGTTGTTGCAAGGTTAATGTCGTAAATACTGAGTAGGGTAATGTTTATGGATCTGCTTATAAAGAGGTTTACAGATGCGTCGATACAGATATACGTCGATCGATTAAGACAATTGATAAAACTGTTGCAAGATGACATATATGTATGCTCAGATTATTAATATGTCTTTGACCTGGCATCCTTTTACCTTCCAAACAGATACCACTTTATCTGAAGATTTCAGAATTCAAGAAAAAGAGCAGCACTATTTGACTATGTCAGGAATCCCAGAATTTGAATCATTTGTCTCACCAAACAGCGGTTTTGATCAACAACAAACCACCGAACCAATAACTGACCAAGATGATCCTTTGTTCCAACAAGAATTCCCAGAACAACCTTTCACTGTACACGGTGCTGGTGAATCAGAAGGCTTGTTGAGCTATCTCCCTGGCGTTGATTTGGTGATGGAAAACAAAACATCTGAATCGAGAGATATATTAATGACGGAACGTACAACTCTAAGTTGGGTTAAATTTAGTACTGTGTTATCATTAGCTTCCATGGCTGTTGTACTAAATTACAGAATAGATACATCAAAGGATAGAAACGAAACTGATCCTGCACAAGGTCGATTAAACAGTACATACGTGACTTTCATAAGTTGTTTGTTTGCAGTTTTAAGTGTATTATCTTTGGTGCTTGCTGGTTTCAACTATTTCATGGCCATTTATAATTATAAGGATGAAAGAATTGAAACTTTTGATAATAAAATAACTAGTTTCTTTTTACTCATTTGTGTTTTGGCCATATTTGGTGCCAATTTGACATTTGTGATTTTTCAAGACTGATGTTATCAATTTATTCTACAAAATTGATATATCTATTCTCACCATTCTCAAGATTATAACCTCTAAAAGCCCGAATTACGAGAATGTTGTTTGATTGACATCTATGACGCAAAAGGAGAAAAGAATCTATAGCAAAACCAGAGCAGGATACAGTTTTGGAAAATGAACCGTTTTGAGCACTCCTGAGATATATTAGGAGCTATTACTCTACTGTTTTTAGTTTGGAAATGTATTTAGAATGCTTTTTTCCATTTGGTATCAAAGTCAATAATTTTAAAGGTACAGTACCGTTGCTTACAATTCAGTTTTTGTCTATAATAAAATCGTGAACAGTTAGTCAATGTGGCTATTTTATCCCTTTGTGAATAAATTAGGTGCTGCCAAACTCACTGTCACTGATTGCATAATCATAAAACATTTGCAGCTTTCACCAAGTCTAGAGTCAGGTCATTTATTGTGATGTGCAAAGATACCTCACCATTATCGTTAAAAGAGATTTATAGTGTAGCAGATCTTGCAAGATCCGTTTAAAAAGGGTGATACTATTAGTATCGTAACCAATATCTTGAATAACGATGCAAGAACCTCACATTCATTTAGCGTGTGATCCTCTGTATATGATTCAAATTTGTGTTATTTATGAAGTAAGCCACAACAACAACAACAACGAAGTCATAACACACTCAAAAAAAAACAGACTCATAACAGACTCATGTTTGAAGTCATACCATTGATTCCGCTGAAATGGTTAAATTTTTGAGTAAAATCGCATGTGGTAGGAGTAAAATTGAGGGAGCTGCCAATTAGCCACCACAGTTTTAGATGGAAAAATAACATGAACAGAAATCATATAGGAACTTTTCAATATTAGATTTTATTATTTGATATATTGATAACTTATGGAATCTATTTCAATCGCAGGATATTCACTAATCCAATAGTGTGTTGCCAAACTAGTCACTAAGCCTTATACAAGTTTCAAACATCGAACTTACTTAGTACGTAGTTAATACTACCTTAATAAGCCTGAGGAGGTATCTATGACAATACTACCTTGGATGGTAGCTATGCTACTGATACCACTAAAAGAAGGGATGCTATAAATAGCTATAAATGATTTTCTCAACCCATCGATAAACAACAGCACTAACTTTGCATGGGAAATGAGCAACTACCGATTAGAATATTATGACAGTTAGTTCTATGAATGTGGGTCTAGAGCTAGACCCAGAGCTATACGGTTCTCAGTGGAAACAAACTCCACGTATGTTCATGGAGACAATTTATTAGTTGTCAGTCTGTATAATCAAAGTAAGGTTGAGGAATAGTACATTTCAAGGTGACCTTCTTTTCTTTTCCATGCTTTTCTTTTCCATGCTTTTCTTGGTCCGTCAAAAATAGAAGCTATTGTTAGTCATATATTGGCATTGGCAGAATACCATAATCAATTTGAAACAGAATTGTTTGGTATGTTTACATAGTAGCGTTGAAGATGTTTTACTGTCACCATTTATCTGTCTTGAACTATAAACAAAGAAAAGGTAAAAAAACTCAAAAAGAAGGGGTTGGAATTACAACGGTATTAAGCACTGCTCAAGATCGGGATCGGGATTGGGATTGGATCGAAAGCTATTGTTTCATTTATTTTGAGGTTGGGATTCTTGGTTTTTATATAATCACCTTCATTCTCTTAATACCGTGCAAAACAAAAACACAAAGTGCTTCTTTAAATTCTCTCTTCTGTGTATTTTGTTTGTATGTATTTATGTTTGTGTCAGCCCAACCAAGAGGAGAAAATTTTAATAAGTTTGGCAAAAGTAATGGAAAAAAAATCAAGGCCAAAGCAATAGTGTATAAGTTTACAAATCTAATTGATACTGAGTCAGTCGCCCTTCTTTATATCTTCGTACTCACAGCGTATACACCCAAATGAACTTTAGTACCTTTCAATTCCCTTAAAATTGAATGCTAAGGTTAAAGGGCCTCCAGAAAAAAAAAAAGAAGCAGATTGAGGAGTAATGGTGAATTTCTCTTTCCCCACAGCCGGTTCTAAAGACCGAACTTACCCCATGGACTGCGGACTTCGCTAGTACATTTGTCTGGTGGGGTGTACCGTTGGATCGTCTCCTCTCCCATAACCAATCAAGTGTTTGGAAAATAATAAAAAAAAAACAGAATTCCATATTGTTTGATACAGTATGTCGTTTCAATGTATATCAAATGCGCCAAGTTCTGACCGATGAATCCATCAATAGGTAAATAAGAAAGATACAGATACCAATTGTTCCTGTTGAGGCAAGTAAAGGTACAAGCAAGGTATGTACATACACACACGTAGGTAGTTTAGGGAAGTAGAGAGGGAGGAACATCAAGAGGAGATGACGAATAGAGGCATAAGAATGAATATCAATGGCTTTTCATTCCGTCGTTTCTTGCTATCTAAAAGATCATTAATCTTCACAACCCTGTGAAAACTCTCAGATTCCACATATCGCCGAAAAGTTTGTTCAGTTTGAATAGTTCCTAAATCAAATTAGCATTTGAAATTTCATAAAGATCCTGTAACAAAGAAATATCCACAATGCAGAGGGACACCTTGCAGAGGGACACCTTGCCTAAAAAATTTTCTTGTATATTTGTTTTTTTCCGGAGAGACAACAACAATTCATTGTTATGGATATAGTAATCTACAAAATAGTGATGAGAGAATTCCCATTTATGCTTGGAAAGACCGAATAAACTCTTTGATAAACGGATTGCAACTGCTTTGTTTTGGTAGATAATGCCTAAGCTTGCCTCACTCCCTAATCGATCCTATTAAGCGCACCTTTTATCAAAATTCATACACGGCACTTGGGCATTGTAATCAAGAAAGCTTTAGTATTAATTTCATTGGCTAATCCGAAACTAGCCCTATTAATCTGCTAAATGCTGAATTTGGAGACTGAGTAGAATTGAGCGTTATTTTTTAGTTTGTTTACTTGAACTCTGGGGTACGGAATAGGGTGTACATGGAAATTGCGGTTGAAATCTAAAAGAAAAAAAAACAAGGATGGGGGTGCACAACGGATAGATTATAACCTTAACCCTTCATTCCGCCGTGCCACTCGTTACCTCCAACAACCAGGAACTAAAGTAGCTGCTTATCACCGAGTCAATCTGATGAAGATATATAAGAATAAAGAGTGGTTCGTTGATACATGTATCGATATATATAATCTCATAACTCAATTAATCATTATACTGTGTTAAGTGAAATCCCTGCCTAACTAGATAGAAAGATCAAAAAGGAGACCTTATCAGCATCAATTGCACTAGTACAAAAAGAGAAGTGGATCTCACACATAGTGACAATAACAATTAACCAAAGATTCTCAAATGCACAAGCTTGTGATTTTCCACTACAAAAGCGTAATTAGTAGCTTGAGTATATAGATAATAGATATTAACTCCATACAAAAATATGCGAGAATCGGAAATGCCATTATCACTAGTAATTACCTTTTTTTTGATGTCTCCGCAGGTTTGCAGGAGTATTAATGTTCCCTGATTAGTTGCTATACTCCGCTCCCCTTGAAATATAAGTTTTATAGGTACGTGGGAACGGGCAACATAAGTCCATCTACTAGATACATACATGTCTTCAATATATACGCACTTTAAACATTGTTTCAAACAAAGAACCTGATTAGCGATCTCCAAGAGTTCAAGACTAGCAGCATTATGATCTTCTAATGTGAAAATATCCACTCCGAAGAGGTTTCCCGCAACTACAAATAACACAGGGTGCTGCTTCAAAAAGCCAACTTTACTACGAAGATCTCAGATTTCAAAAAAAAAAAACGCAGTGTTTCTGTCGTTCACACCCCCAGATGCATGACACACGATAATATCACTTCTCTACCTGTAAAAAGAACCAAAGATTCTTTGTATATTTGTACATCAACTAACACATAATATAATTAATGCAAACCATGTAGTTCGGGGTGATAATGCTAAATCAAATGAAGAAGTTTTAACTGTTAGATATTCATAAGACCTAAGAAGAGTTTTAGAGCATACGCAACCCAAATGACTGAATCTTATTCTTTTTTAATATCTCATTTGTGGCATCTTCCCTCTCTCCTTCTCTGCCTCCGCACACCTATTAATTTTTTGTTCTTAACATCTTCAGAAGTCACTATTTTTATTATTACTGCATTGTTCTAGCCGCCTGACAACATATATCGGTGATGATGGTAATAACGATGAATGATGATAGCCAAACTTAGAGGCTTTCTTTTTCACCTACCTGTCTAAACCAGGCGGTGCTCGGTGGTCACACACACCCCCTAAATCGGAACACCCCATCCTCCCTCCCAAACATCTTTCAGAATGGGATGTGAGTTATTCATTCATTTATCCTATTCATCTAATTTCACAGTTGGAATTTTGGAATTTTCCAATTTTATGGTGTTAAGGACCTTCCCCCACTCTTTCAAACAAGGATAAACTGATATAATATAAATACACATCCATTTTCTCTTTTATTTGATTAAGAGTACTCAAACCAGATCTCATCTTTCAAATCATCTTATAATCATTACTCTTTTTTTTCCCATTATTTCATTTCATTTCTTTCATACAAGAAGTAATTTTTAAGCAAACATTTATAAATTAACACAATACAATATCCATCAATGTTCGCTAAAGCTTTAAAGAGACAGGTTTTCAGAACTCCTCTGGCCAGATTCCAATCCACCATTCCAACAAAACAAATGGGTGTTATTTTCGACACTAACGGTGGTGCATTACAATATAAGGAAATTCCAGTCCCAACTCCAAAGGCAAACGAAATTTTAATTAACGTCAAGTATTCTGGTGTCTGTCACACTGATTTACACGCCTGGAAAGGTGACTGGCCGTTACCAACCAAATTACCATTAGTTGGTGGTCACGAAGGTGCTGGTGTTGTTGTTGCCAAAGGTTCCTCCGTTAGCAACTTTGAAATTGGTGACTTGGCTGGTATCAAGTGGCTAAATGGTTCTTGTATGGGTTGTGAATTCTGTCAACAAGGTGCTGAATCAAACTGTCCAGACGCTGACTTGTCCGGTTACACTCACGACGGTTCTTTCCAACAATACGCTACTGCTGATGCCGTGCAAGCTGCAAAATTACCAGAAGGTACCGATTTAGCCAGTGTTGCTCCAATCTTATGTGCTGGTGTTACGGTTTACAAGGCTTTGAAAACCGCTGATTTAAAAGCTGGTCAATGGGTTGCCATCTCTGGTGCTGCTGGTGGGTTAGGTTCTTTAGCAGTTCAATATGCCAAGGCTATGGGTTACAGAGTCTTAGGTATTGACGGTGGTGATGAAAAGAAAAAGTTCTTTGAATCTTTAGGTGGTGAAGTTTTCATTGATTTCACAAAGACCAAGGATGTTGTTAAAGCTATCCAAGAAGCTACTAACGGTGGTCCACACGGTGTTATCAATGTTTCAGTTTCCCCAGCTGCTATTTCTCAATCTTGTCAATACGTTAGAACTTTAGGTAAGGTTGTTTTAGTCGGTTTACCAGCCGGTGCTGTTTGTGAATCCTCTGTCTTTGATCACGTTTTAAGATCTATCCAAATTAAAGGTTCTTATGTCGGTAACAGACAAGATACCGCTGAAGCTTTAGATTTCTTCACAAGAGGTTTAGTCAAATCAACCATCAAGGTTGTTGGTTTATCTGAATTACCAGAAGTTTATGAATTAATGGAACAAGGTAAAATTGTTGGTAGATACGTTTTAGACACTGAAAAATAATCGTGCTTATGATGGTTTCAACTCTTGTCAATTTTAATTATTCTCTCTTTTCATGATGCTTAAAAAGAAGAGATTTTGCAAATACCATATATATATGTTTGTGTTTTTTTCTATATGTTGATTGTATAGTGTATATTACTTTGTTATATGATATTTGATCCTCGCTTATAACATATTTAGCTTGATTATGAACAAAAGATTATCCAAACCTCAGTAATATATCCGAATCATATTCAAATATTTCAATTCTTATCAGCAACAAACATACCATTTAGGATATGTTTTGATATGTTTGAAGTTTGATCAGTCATTAAAATACCGATGTTTGTTTTGTTTAAAATTACCGCCGTCATAAGAGCTGATGTTTCCGAATTGGGAATAATAGCACATAAGCGCCAATGTCAGTTATCTCTCTCTCTTTTTTTTTGGTAACCCTCGGAGCTCACTTGTATTTTTTTCTTTTGCTATTTTATTTTGATTCAAATCGTAAGATACTTTCCAGTCTCCCAAATCTTTTGGTCTGCAGTATTATTTCACAGCCATTTTAAAGCTTTCAAATATTATACAATTGGAAGAAAAAAATATCATTACAATGTCTTCTGAATGGGACCAAAGTAAATTTTCATTTTCTCCAAGATCAAGAGGTTGTTATTTAGTCACCGATGAAGTCTTAAATAGTCTACCGCAGATTAAAGACTACCAAGTTGGTATATTACATTTATTCCTTCAACACACATCAGCAGCTTTAAGTTTAAACGAAAACTGGGATCCAGATGTTAGAACAGATATGACAACTGCTTTGAATAATGTTGTCCCTGATGACGATGGTAAAGTTTTTATTCACACTGACGAAGGTCCAGATGACATGTCCGGCCATGCTAAATCTTCACTTGTTGGTGTTTCGTTGAGTATTCCAATCAGTAACGGTAGATTACAAACTGGGACGTGGCAAGGTATCTGGTTGCTGGAGTTCAGAGATTACAGACATACCAGAAACTGTGTTGCCACTATCAATGGACTGAAGAAATGAAATCTTGATGGAGAGGATGGGAGATGAGATTGAAATTCTTTACGACTTTTTGGTGTGTGGGTGTGTTTATCAGTTTTGTGTAACTGTGTAAGATACACATATACAATTATTTATTTGCCGGCTTTTTTCACCGCATAATTCAATGATTTTAGTTTTTTTTAAGATTGGATCGAGTCTCAAGTGTTCAACTGAGTTGATTGTTTATTCTGTTTCTTAACTGTTTGATGAAACAGCTTGTAATATTAAATTATTTCATTAATCAATTGCACGAATTTATAGTATAACAATATCCCAAGTTCTAGTAATCAATCTATCATTACTCTTCAAACTTGCAAATCCTTGCCACTAGGCAAACAAGGATAACTATCCCTTCTTATCGGCTAAAAATCTTAGCACCGCCTTGCAGAATTTTATTTTATTTTTTAGTGGTGAAGAAAACTTTTTAGATCCAATAATTTGTAGACTATTTGAATTCTTTAATCCTGGATTAGATGATAGAAGTGATAAACGTAGTACGAACCAAAAGCTACAGGACATCTGTGAACAAAAAAAAACAAATCAATCCAAAATTTTTGCAAGATTAATCCCCAAAATATTTCACCAGCACGGTGCAAAACAAAACCTCATACAACACCCTCAAACACCTATCAAAGTATCTACCAAGATGTCAGTAGAAGAAAATTCATCAAGTTTATCATCTAGCATTGACCCAGGATCATTACCACAAGCACCAACTGAATATAACGAAGGTCAAGTGGCTGTGAAAAAGAGTTCTGGAATGATCAAGATAAGAAAAGGGCAATCTGAAGAATCGTATCTTGATCAAAGAAATCAATTCTGGGAATCAGGACCATTGTTGAATACAAACGATTGGCTCATAGGTGCCGTTGAAACTCACTTAGTAGAAACCAAAATAAATAGGTTGCACTTTGATAGCACCAATAAAGCAGAAGTTGAGAAAATTAACCTTGAATCACTAGATAAAGTTGCCAAAGACCGTATAATACGAGGATTAGAAAGATTGTTCTATCTTCGTAAATACGATGAATGTTTGAAAGACTGCAATTTGCTTATACTAGGTTTAGGGGTACCAGAAGGTTTAGATTTAGAAGGCAAGAAGAATAAAAGTTTGAAAGGCACTTTTACAAACCTTGCCAGTATACGAGACAATTGCCTAAACAAGATCTCTGAATTGGAGAATGCCAGTAAACAAACATAATTACTCCAAGCTTATTTGTTCCCTGGAATTGTTTATAGATATATGGGGTAGGACATTAGAGTCGGAAAGTCTGTCAAGGTTGGAACGGAATGCCACCAATGACAGTTAATTAATGAATACTAAATATATGTATATCTATAGGGAGATATTTAGAACTAATGTACAGTAATAATGATTTGCGTTTTATTTTTCTTTCTATTTGGGTAGATATATTCTAGCTTCAACCGAACTAACATTTCTCTTTCTCAAGACGTCATCGTCATCGTCATCGTCATCTTCATCTTCTTCCATCGCATCCTCACCTTTATCTAGTGTACTTGCAACATTGGCAGCCGTATCAGTTTTAAATTCATCAAGAACACCAATAGTTTTTGTGAATACATCAACTTTCAAACCATGGCCTTTGAAATGAAGACTCAAATTCAAAACTTTCAGACAAGTTTTACCCATTCCTTTAATAGTGATAAATTCTACTCCTGTATAACTGTTTATTGGTCTGCCCTTTTTATTGAACTTTGTTTCAAAGAATTTCATGTTCTTCTCTATCCTCTTAACTGCCGATATAAATGGTGTGCTTGATTTGATATGGATCACTGTTTTGGTCTCATTGTAAGCATAGTTTTTAGGTGGGGCATGCTTTATTAGTTTCTTGTTCGGAAGTTTTGTTAGTTTAGAAAGTTTGTTGGATTTTGGTGTCTTTCTGTTCTTGCTGTTTGTCATATTAACTGCCTTGTTGGTTCTGTAAATCAAATACAGTCAATTGTGTTATCGTACCACTAAAGTTTCCTCTCTAAAAACAGGTTTTGAAATCCTTCAAAAGTAACCTTTCATCTCAGTTTCAATTTTTTTTTTTCGACATCTTGCGCATAATCTGATTTAATTAGAAGAAGCCAACAAACAAACTAGCCAAAACAGGCTAATGAAACCCACTTCCTTTAGCTGGTACTCTTATTTTACAGAAACCAATGCAACTGACATAAACAAACACACATACAGACTAGAAGTAAATTAGAATAATCAACATGAGTAATTGGATAGATACGTACAAGCAAGACCTAACCCACACACCTTCTTCACTAACAAAATTATCAACAAACAACGCGGTGAAGCCTCCACCGGGCTACAACGAAGAATACCACAAACTCCTGAAAGAAAACAAGTTAAAGAGCGATTTATCCTCAAGTAAGTCAGGTGCAATGAGTAATACCAAAAACTATAACCTTGATGCATTGAAAAGAAAGAAAGCCTGGGAATTGGCCATTTCACCAGCTAAAAACATTCCAATGAACCTAATTATGATGTACATGTCCCCAAACAGCCTACAATTGATCCCAATCATGATGACTCTGATGTTATTTGTTAATTCAGCTAAAGAAATCCTACAGGTGAGGGATAAGTTCAAGAACGTCGAAGCTGATTCCGATTTTGATTTTGTGTTGCTTCAGGGCATTTACGTTGTTTGCTGTTGTGGTAATCTACTAATCGGTCTATGGAAATTGAACGGGATGGGGTTGATACCTAACAGTTCTAGTGATTGGTTAAGTTGGGAAAATCCACTTGGTGCTGTGGAGACGAGTTTTGTTTAATTTAGATCTTATTCACACATATATATGCATACAAGGTAAGTATGTAAATAAAGATATTTAATTATAAAATAATATACATTTATTTTTTGTTGAATGAAAACATTGTCGAAATCTTGGTGGGTGAAGCGGTAGATGACGAGGCTTGTCTTTTCAAACCAAACAACGATCTGGTTGGTTCATCATCGATAGCATCTAACTGACTCTGCTGCTCCATTTGTTCGTTAAGTTCAACCTCTCTTAGCAAGTTCTGATAATCCTCCAATTTTTGGATTAAATCAATGGCTTCTTCTGGTTTAATAGTATTATACTTTCTCATTCTAACGGTGTCTTCTTTATAACTGTCCAATGAACCTTCTTTGAGCAGCTCAATTATCTGCTTCAAACCAACAAAAATAGTTTCCAGAGCCAAGTTTGAACTTTCAGACTCATTTTCAATCCCACCTTTCTTATTCCCAGCATCCTGTTGCTTCAAACTTGGGATAATCGATTCGATATAATTGATGTCTGTTTCAAAATTTCCAATTGATTCATTAGTAATGAAGTCTGTTTGGTAGATTGAATTTTTCAAGAATGTGACTAATTTATCAAACGTTCTGATCAACAATAATGATTTGATAGTGAATGGTAAGTACGAAAAATCTAACAGGAAAATATTCTTTAAAAACAAACTCATATCTTTGATACCAATACTAGGCTCATCATTAACCTGCTTTGTTTCCCAGTCAAATTCAACCATTTCGAACAACATGTCAATCTTATCATCAACCATACGAAACATACCTTCTTCAGCTTTAGTTCTCACTTTTTTGTACTCACTTTCGGCTTGTAATAGAACAGGTGTCGAAGCAGATCTAAATCTTGCGACAACGGAATCGTTTTCATAGTTTAAGTATTTTTGGATGTCAATAACAGAGTTAGAGAAAAATTCTAGATTTATTAAATTTTGGGATATTTCTTCTTTGTAAGCTGATTGAATCTTTGTGTTTAAATCTCTCAGAATAACATCGGTAAGAAGTCTATCTATAGAGTTACCAATCAGTCTAAGAATCAATGTTTTCTTATGGTTATAATATTTGAACAGGAATGAATACAAAGATGAAATAAAGCCTCGAAGTTTGAAACATGTGGTTGCGTAAATAACAGAGAATGGTAAAGTAACAGGATAAACCGGGTTTTGAACTTTAAACTTATAGAAACAAGTGCTTTGTATACTCAACAATTGGTTTTCATTCTCAGCAATCATTGGCTGAGTATCTTCTTCCGTGGTTGTTGATTCTTGATAGCCTTTAATAAAATCCCTTGATGCACTTTCAATGTGAAGTTCGAACACACGAATCAAAATTGGATATAAGGAATCTATATTGAACTCATAGTTTTCCAATATTTGAATAAACATACCTATTGTTTCTTTTAATTCATTTAGTTGATCACCATCATTCTTACATTTTTCAACATGTACTTTCAAAATAGGTATGAATTTACTAATCACAGATTCAAACAAATCGTTTGTTTGAACTTTATCTCTTAGCATGTATTGAGTCTTCGATGTGATCAATCTATCAGTGACAAAATAAGCAGTTAATGAATAAATCATAGTTTTAAACGATTTCTCATCTTTGAACAAATCCAAGTTGTTATTATCAATTGCTTCTTTAATTGGTGAAATCAATCTATCTCTTTTTCTCAATAGCTCGTTACTGAAATCATCTTTCAGCCTATCAAACTCGTTAATAGATTGAAAGACTAGTATGGCATGGTAGATTGGGCCTAAATCAACACGAACTGTTGAATTTTCAAGTGGATTGAAAAATTTAAACTCGTCAACCCTTAAAGTTTTCTCTATTGGTGAATTGATCTTGAAATCTATTAAAGTTTTGTCGTTTTCTTGTGTATTGAACCATTGTTCGTTCAATCTAGAGAAATTGTCAAATAAAAGTATGCCAATGGTTATTAGATTTTTCTCCAAACCCACATTGAACCATCTCAACATCTGAGAAAGAGTTTGGTTGATAATCATATCTCTGAAAGTTGGAATAGAATCGTGGATACGGGTAGTGAAATCAAAATCTTCCAATTCCTCTGTACGAGTCTTTGTTAGCAAATCTAAATTCATGAATGCTTTATAGAAATCTTTATTGTGGATCAAGTCTAAAACTTTGTTTGTTTTGTCAAGCATATCCAAACAAGAATTAATTGTCATTATCGTCTCATTGATCTTGTTGTATAATCTTTTATACTTTAAAGACATTGTCTTTTTCTCTAGTAGTTCTTGCCCAGTTTTGCTTAGCTCCAGTTTAATGGATTCTAATTCCATACTCAAATTTCCTGAGCCTTCTACTATATTTGCTATACTGTCAATGGAATTTGTTAGATCATCAACAGAGTTGAATGAGACACCTTCTAAAGTGTCTTGTTTCTCAATAAGTGTGTCTTCTAGTCTGAACACCAATTTGTCCAAAGAATCCTCAGCCATTAATTCTGATTTAATGATCGGAAGGAATTGTTCAAGATAGTCATCAGATCCAAGTGCATACTGTATTAGGGAGTCGTCGCTAGTTGTTGTTTTAGATGGAAATTCAGGATTTTGGTTGCTCAGCGAGGGCATTGTAAATTGAATGTATATACTGGTGTTTTTATTCCACTATAGCTGTTAAATTATGTGTCCAATGATGAGGAAGGAGGATTGATGTTGCAGTTGTTAAATTAGATTTTACTCAGAAAACACCCATGAAGAAATTTATTTGTTGTTTGTTAAACAGGTTCAAGTTGATCGATCGGTTCAGAAATTCAAAATCGCAGCGCATTTCTACATTTCGGTTTTTGTTTTCACTTTGTGGAATTTCAGCGTGAAGTTGAGACCAGTAGATAAACAAAGTGATCTATTGTTTCAAGAATTAAAAAAAAGATATATAAAGAAGGAAAGGGGTTTATATTATCACAGCAACAATGAAAAACCAAATACTGCTAGTTGGTGCCCCAAGGACGAACAAGCTAACTATTCTTAAAGAAGTTTTCAAGATTAATGACCTTTCAAGTCACGTCCCTCCAGATTGTGAAGACCACAGTGGGATAATTATTGACGGTATTAAAATCAATACTAAATACTACAACACTGAAATTGGTGTCTTCTTAGATGAGTTTACCGATAACACGAAAGAGTCTCATCAAGTTTGGATTGATGAATTTAAGAGTGACGAGATGAAGGAATTACGAGACTACCTACAAGGCTTGATATTCACTGTTGATTTGAATTCGGATCTGTTAGATATAAAGGCATTAAGCGATGAATTAGATTTTATTTCGGATCAATTGGATGAGGAGTATTTGGAATTGGCTAAAAATGAAGATGATTTCCAATGGAATGGATTTAAAGTTGTTATCGGTGTTAGCAAAGATGGCTTTAAAATTGATGGTGATAAATTAATTGAAATAGAGGACTATATAGTAGGATCTGGATTTGAATTTGTGAACTATGATGATCCACGTTCAAAGACAAAAGCTGGTGATACCTATGGCAAAGAAAGATTAATCGAGATCCTTGAAAACAACGAATGGAAAGATCTGAGTTTATTGAAGAACAGATCAAAGAAGAGTGACAAAGAAACTAACAAATTAAAAGCTGAAAAAAGATCTGATTTACTTGAAAGTTTATTGAAAATTGAAACACAAGAACAAGAGGAAGAAGAAGCTTTTGGAATTTATGACAAAGATCTTTCTACGTCGATGGACGAAATGCAAAGACTTGTGGATAAACTGAAACAAGCCAAGATTGATGTTTCTAATATCACTGATGACCCTAATGATGAATATAAAAAGAAATATGCCAATGACCTGTTACAAGACCTGATGAAGTATATGTAGTTTTAGTTTAAACGGTTTTAGTTTTTGTACTTTTAATGGTAATAATTATTAACAACAATATCTCTGTCTCAAAGGCAAAGCCACATATTGAATAACAACTCTCAATCAAGATGTGGCGAAGTAACAAAAAGTGGGGAAATTTATTTTTCCCTTTAAACAAATTGAGCAAAACAAACTGTTTTATTGATAATTAATGCCGAGTATAGGGAATTCCTCTTAGCAATCAACAGTTACATTCTAGCAGTAACTAAAGTAGGCATCATAAGATTAACAGAATGAACAAGTTATCAACACCCTTACATGCAATTAACAGAAATTTGATCAACACGATACAATATCCCAAACAACCACAGCTAGTAAGTATTTTTAGGTCAGTCCACATTAATCATCATACAGACAAAAGCATTTTGGCAATAAGACCAACTAGTTCTTCATATTATCGCAAGATGTTTCCACAACTTGTCTGAAATACTAACAAAACGCAAACACAAAACTAAAAAAAAAATTACAGTTTATTCATAACATTTCAAAAAGTAAATCTCGAGTCTCCTTTTCAAAAGACCCTGAATCACTTCATCTCGGAACGATATCACATCATCATCATAACCAGCTAACACACACCAAAGGAACGGATGATTTGGCAATAACAACAGAAAATTTCCAGCAAAACGATACTTTCTTGAACTTACTACAAAAAATAATCAGATACAATATTCAAAACGACTTTACTTATAAAATCGACTCCCTCAATTTCAATGATTCGTACATGCCAATATACGATTTTAAAAAATTACCAAATTTCATGAATCAAAAACCGGAGTTGGATAATGTGTTTGGATATACTTTAGTTAACCACGATGGAGAGATGATCGAAGGTAGTTATGAGGTGAATTACATGTATCGGATGTGTAACGCAGACGGTGTCATCACGTTGAGTGATTACTTGCTTGAAGAGGTTAGAAAAAATATATGAATAATACATTTAATTATATATATACTTTGCATTTTTTGTTTTTTTTTTTCAAAGTTTAATGAAATCGTTTAATACATCAATCAATAATGCATCATTCGATCCATTTTTATCGTCATTACCACCAACAGGACGGTTTTTCGCTGTAAACGAAACCAGATTTTGATCCAACTTCAAAACCAGTTTATCAAAATTGGATTCAACAGAAACTCCGTTACTAACGTTTATCAGGTTCAATAAATTGTCTATCAACTTGAGTTTTTCAAAACTGTTGAAATTTTTGAAAAATTGTGACTGTCTTGGATTCTCTAATGCCAACAATGAAGTGATTTCATTCAGGTATTCAATGTATGATTTTTTAGAAGAATATTCTTGCTTTAATTGTCTGGCGTATTTGATTGACTGATCAACAAGTCCTTCGTTAATCATGTTGGCCAATTTCAAACATTTTAATTTGAATCTAATTTTTGGATTGCTTTGCAATAAATCAGGGTAATTAGAGTTCACAAGTTTGATAACTTTATCAATTTCATTGTTCAACACCAAAGTTTTCGTTTGTTTCTTAACTTCAGCTTCTTTATGGATCAATGAATCAATTTCAGTATCTGTATTAGGTTGCTCACCATCAGCAACACCTTCTTCCAATTGCAAATCTTTTTGGAATGATTTTAAACTATCAACGTATCCCATATAGTTGAAATAATTTTCAATCAGCTTGTTGATGAAAACTTTCAAATCCTGGTCATCATTGATTGTTAAACCATTTTTCAAGTTCAACGTTGGAACTTTCAACTGATTGATTTTTTTGAAAAACTTGTACTTGAAAGATTCAACGTAACCATCAATATTGAACCTGAACTTGTTGTCACTGCTTTGTCTTAAGCCAAAGTTGGTAACAAAGGCATTCCACTGGGCAAAGCTAACAACCGGTATAACGCTTTCAATATCGCTAGGTAAAGTGCAAACTTTACCTAAAAACGCCCCATTTTTGGTAAGAAACAATGAATTGTTGATGAAATTGACACCAAAGCCAACAATATCTTTATCACCAAACTTGCAAGTATTTCTAATCACGTGTCCACCATCTTCATACCCTATCATCTTCCCACCTTTACCGTTATAATTCCACGAGGCCTCACCCAACCTGAAATTACCATTAGTGGCAGCATCGTCAGCTTCAGAATCGCCATTTGTATACCCGATTGAAACCTCAGCGCCGGATTTCAAACCAAATGTAACTTCAATCTCGTAGTAGTATATTCCAACCTCCCTACTAACCTTATAATCAGCCTTTGCACTGAAATAGGTGTCCTTGTGCGAGCTTTGAGAGGTGTATCCAACGGATGAACTTCCTGATGATGACAATGGTACAGACTTTAATAGATTTTTAGCGGAGATTTGTAATCCATCAGCAGTCATTTCATATTGGCAATCTTTAGGTTGGACCCACTTTGAAGGTAATGGAATCTTTGTTATTGATGAAGATGACGATGCACTTGATAAACCCGTTGTTGTGTCATCCAACATCGAACTTGGTTTCTTGTTGTCTTCAACTGTAGTTCTATCGATTAAACTGTCATCATCATGGTCACTAATAACCGTTGCATTATCGTCATCATCGTGGGTAGCTCGAGCATGCCCGCCACCATCACCACCACCACCATCACCACCACCACCATGAGTCGATGACTGGTTGATATTACCTGTTGAACTGGTGTTTAAGTAAGGTAACGCCTTATCGATTGGTTTATTTCGAAACAAGTTGATTAATTTGGAAATGTATTCGTCATCATGGGTGAATAAATTTGGACGGTTTCCAATGATACCTAGTGTTGACAACTGGGTGATTGAATTCTGTTGGACTTCTTCTTTTGAGTTTCGTTCGTTGGTAGCTTCTAGGAGCGTCCTAGTCAGGAAAGCACCAAAATGGATTTTTGTAAGGTAGGAAGGTATGGTTATTTCGTCTGTATTCAATTTACTGGTTTGATCGTCAATGCTGTTAAAAAGTGGGTTATAATTAGGCGGGTTGTTAGTATATAAAGATTTAAAAAAATGTTGGTTGTATTTGCTCAGTTTAGTTTAAGAGGGTTAAATGAAAATGAGTAACTTACTTCATCCTGTTGTACTTCAATAAATTTCTCTTTTTTTCTATGATGATTAAATATAGATGTATGTATATATATTATGAATCAGTCTAATTGGATTCAATAAAGTAGATAGATCTGTATAAGATAGAAAGCAACATAAACTGAATGAATGATTTTTGTGATTAACAAACAAATCAACAGACCCAGTTTTACAATCTCGCTCCCTTGACTTTTATCGGTTTGTCTAATTGAGGAATGCGCAAAGGAAAACAATAAGTAATACAATTCTCATGACTACTAGTTTTTGAGAACTTTTCTTTGGATTACTCGATCTTGGAAGTTTCAAAAAGACAGCCGTTGAGGACAAATTAATATTAAGCATACATATATGATATGTCTCTACATACATGTGCATATATATATACACAGAAAAGTAAAAACGCAAATGAGGAAAATCACTCTAACATATCACCCAATTGTGATAAAATTATGGAACAAAGGGGGAAGAAAAGAAGACAAGCTAGGAAGAATAAGAAAGATCCAACAACAAGAAAAAAAAACAACCACACAACAAAAGAAAGCTAGCCAATAATCCACCAGTAATTGAATTGTGTATGAGTATTATAAATGTTTGAATCTTAAAAAAAAAACCCCTTTCTCTCCTCTCCTATCTCCAGACCCTTTGTAACCAGAAAACAACAATAAAAAAAAACAGGAAAACAAATCCAACAAACTATTATACAAAATTCAAATGTGCAAAGAACAGGGAAAGAAAAATTGAATAAAAGCAAAAACAAACACACAAAAAAAAAAGTAGGAGGTCGTTAAACAAAATTTTTCTTAAAAGTAGGATAAAATATGCAGTTGGCATAAAAAAAACCCAAATTAGAGGTCCAAAACAAAAAAACAAAAAAACGAGATTTCTATATTTTATCTATCAGTCAAGCAAGCAAGTGACAAACAAAAAAAACACGTTTAGTATCTGTAGTTTTCTGGCTTGAATGGACCTTGAACTGGAATGTCCAAGTATTCGGATTGAACAGTTGATAACTTAGATAATTTAGCACCCAAGTGGTCTAAGTGGACCTTGGCAACGGTTTCATCTAAAATCTTTGGTAAGGTGTGGACACCAACGGTGAATGGACCGGTCTTTTCAAATTCAATAAACTTGGTTCTGAAAGCAGCATCGTCAGCCTTGAATAAAGCAATTTGAGCTAAAACTTGGTTAGAGAAGGAACAGGACATAACAAAAGAAGCATGACCAGTGGCACAACCCAAGTTGACTAGTCTACCGTCAGCTAACAAGATAACGTGCTTACCAGAGTTCAATAAGTATCTGTCAACTTGTGGCTTGATGTTAACAACATCCTTAGCGTTAGCCTTTAACCAAGCGACATCGATTTCGATATCAAAGTGACCAATGTTACAAACAATGGCATCTTCTGGCATGATTGAAAAGTGTTCACCAGTGATGATATCTCTACAACCGGTGGTGGTGACAAAGATTTGACCAATGGAGGCAACTTCTTCCATTGGGGCAACTTGGTAACCGGAAACGGCAGCTTGTAAAGCATTGATTGGATCAATTTCAGTAACGATAACTCTAGCACCCATACCTCTCAAAGCCATGGCACAACCTTTACCAACATCACCGAAACCGGCAACAACGGCAACTTTACCAGCAATCATAACATCGGTGGCTCTCTTGATACCATCGATTAGAGATTCTCTACAACCGTACAAGTTATCAAACTTGGATTTGGTGACTGAATCGTTAACGTTAATGGCTGGAACTTTCAAAGTACCTTCCTTCAACATCTTGTACAAGTGGTGAACACCGGTGGTCGTTTCTTCGGATAAACCGTAACAACCTTCCAACATTTCAGGGTATTTTTCGTGAACTAAAGAGGTCAAATCACCACCGTCATCCAAAATCAAGTTCAATTTCTTACCATCCTTGAAGGCAAACAATTGTTGTTCAATACACCACAAGTATTCTTCTTCGGTTTCACCTTTCCAAGCGAAAACTGGAACACCAGAAGCAGCAATGGCAGCAGCAGCGTGATCTTGAGTAGAGTAAATGTTACATGAGGACCAAGTAACTTCAGCACCTAAAGCAACTAAAGTTTCAATCAAAACAGCGGTTTGAATGGTCATGTGTAAACAACCAGCAATTCTGGCACCTTTCAATGGTTGGTCAGCACCGTAAACTTTTCTGATATCCATTAAACCTGGCATTTCGTTTTCAGATAATTCGATATCCTTTCTACCGAAAGCGGCTAAAGAGATATCGGCAACCTTGTAAGTAGCTGGAGAAGACATTGTATATATGAGTGATTGGTTGTTTGTTGATGTTGTTTGTAAATTGATAAAAGGAATATCTTTAAACAATTGAAGGTTAAAAAGAGAGATTTAAAGAAATAAAAGTAAACAACTAAAATAAGGGAAACAAGAAAAGTAAGATCTCAGTATGTATTTATAAATCACCAAAAAAGAAAATTAATTATTATTAAACCTATGAAAAAAAAAGAAAATTGTTGAAAATTTTTTACAGTGTGAAAATCAAAAAAAAGTCAAAGAAAAGAGGCAGAATTTACGAATATCACATGGAGAATGAGTTGGGATTATTTGAATCAATTATATATGAACATATAAACATATTATTCACACCATATCTGTTGTGCATGATGATAATGGTTAGTAGAACGTAAGATCTATTTAAAAACCACCACTACTATCACTGGCTATCTAATAGTAAATCCCATTACCATTCATCATATTATCCATCCCCTTCGTTTAAGTCGTTTAAATCGTTTAGAAGGAAAGAGACGATCGATGCGACGATTTTTCTCAATGTTGGGTGTTTTTTTCTTTACTCACTTTCAATTCATGTGGGGAAAACAGAAATGAACACATGTGTTGTTTGATAACTTTGATCAATAAATACACAAATACATACATACATACATACATACATATATATATATATACCTTGGTGGTTCTTTTACAAGTTTAAAGTATAAATAGTTGAGTTTTCTTGATTTTACCTTTTTTCTTCTTAATTGAATAAGTTTATCAATTGTAATAAATAGTATACAGTTATAAAAACAGAAACCACCAATAGTGGCTTCTTGCTTGTTCTTCTTCTTCTAGTTCTTTAGTTTAATCCAACACACTACCATCTCTTGGTCTGTAATCAATACCTTGTGAATATAAATCATTACGAACATCATCGGGCAATTTACCAACAACTCTAACGGCATATAAACCAGGAACGAAATTCTCTATTCTTAACCATTTACCAACCCATGAACCATCGGTACCATTAGTGGCCACCAAACCTTCAAAAGTTGGTGATGTGCATTCTCTAACCAGTTCATCGTTATCAATGAAATGTAACACTGATTCACAGTTTGGACAACCTTCGTTTCTAAATTGCTGTATTATTAAATATTATTAAATTGGTTTTAAAACCAATTTAAAAGAAACTGTTAGTATGCTGTATATGTATATATATATTATAATGTGTTTGTGTTGGTATGAATCAACTTACACTCATGGATTGAACCAATCCACAGAGCATACATGCTCTATTCAACTTTGGTGTTGGTCTTCCTCTTTTCAGTGATGATAATGACATGTTCCGGATATATATAATTTATATGTTTGTGTATCGATCTATTGATATCTCAAGTCTTATTATTCATAATACGTTGATTGATTGACTGATTGCTTGCTTGATATATCTATTGAATTAAACGCAGTTTTTTCTGGTGAAATTAAAGGGTGAGAGTGAGAAAAAATCAGTAATTCGATAAACACACGATCTTTCCGATCTCCCTTTTGTCTTCTTCTCTTACTTGAACGATATTCAGATACATGCAGTTGAAACTTATCACAAGAACAAGTTGGCAAATAGTGTTATTAAAAAAGGCACAAATATATATAAGTATGTCTCTGCTGTCAAGAACGTTCAGAGCTAGTCGAACACAATTAAGACCCACCTTCAATAACAGCCAAAAATTTACAACTTCCCATCATGCTTCTTCAATCAACAAGATCCAAACTAGAAACTTCTCAATGGAACCAATCTACGACGTTTTAAACGTTGGTTCTGACTACCTATCACTACTACATGCACAATCAGGACTCCCATGGTGGGCATTTATCCCCCTAGCCACCATCACTTTAAGAACGTTTGTCACCCTACCTATTGCCATATATCAAAGAAAGGGACTTCAAAAGCAAAACGAACTACGGCCAATAGTCAATGCAATGTCACCTGTCTTGAAAGCCAAACTAGCGTCATCTGCGCAATCCCAACAATTGAAAAGACTGGAAAAACCTAGCCTGGTACCAATCAAATCAGAGACCGAACAATTAACAGCAGATAAAATAGTGGTTTTGGCAGCAAAGGAAAAAATGAAACGTCAACGTCGGATTTTCAAAGAAAATGGTTGCCAATCTTGGAAGTTTATGCTTTTACCAGCCATTCAAATTCCTCTATGGATCTCAATGTCATCAATTTTCAGAATATTGACAGGTTGGTCCAATATCGGTAACAAACCAATAGACCTTTCGTTGACCACCGATGGGTTTTTACATATACATGATTTAGCTATTAGTGATCCATATTTTGTCATGCCTGTGATACTAGGCTTAACAGCGTTAACTAACGCTGAATGGAATTTTAAGACAGCAGATCTAATGAAGTTGACAACAAGAGGTGTCAAGAATTCTTTGAGACCTACTGCTTTTGACGTTATCATCAATTTATCAAGAGCTTCTATTGTCTTCATGTTGGTTTTGTCAACACAGGCTCCTGTCGCTTTAGTCATTTATTGGATTAGTTCAAACGTGTACTCGTTGGCACAAAATTTGATCTTGGATAAAGTGTTACCAATACGTTATACCCCATACAAGAGATTCCAAAGTTCTTCGAAAGTGGCTCCAGGTGCAGTTTCTTTAATCAAGTACTAATAAAAAAAAAAGGTAGATAAACTAACTGGTCATGTCATTGTCATTGTACTAATTAATATCCGGCGTGTGTGTATAGTACATAGTTTTATCGTGTATATATATATAAATCCCTATTTTACAATCTTTCATTAGAATTAAAAATGTCCAACTTTTTTTAAGAAATCCACTTTACTCTGTTTTAATTGTTCTTAAGAATGAAACTTCCCTTTTCCCAACAAAACCTATCAAAAATCTCACCCAATTTATCAGACTCTATAAAACTCAATACAACCCCCAAACTTGGAACGCAAGGCGTACAATTTTCAATGTTTGTTATGATCATCATTGAGTCCTGCGTGATGCATGATCCAAATACCACCTCTGATTCATCATCGTACGGACTTAAACTATAGTTACATATTATCCCATATCTTTCCATCGTACCTTTAAGCCTAACCAATCTACCAACTTCATAACCATCAGGAATCTTTGCTTCTATAGATGAAAATGATGGTAGCAATGGAGGGCTTACAGGTTGATGATTATATATATCATAAAATTTTTCTGATAACAAACGCATCCCCATGTCTTGGAATAAATAGGATAGCCCGCAGTGTATGAACGGAGACATTGATTCAAATCCTTGATCCTTGTGAAATTCAGGTGGTGGTGTGTTTGGGTAGCTATCCATTATTGAATGGACACGGAACAAGCAATCGCCAAGAAAGTTGAATAATTTGGCATCTTCTTTAAAATATTGTTCAGTTCCAATAATTTGTTTTTGGAATCCTTTCAAGAAAAACGAATCATTTGAATCATTATTGATTCTATTTCTTGCAATTAGAGTGTTCACAGGTGGATAAGTCGATGTGTCATGTAAAACAAATGGTTCGTAGCTTCCAGGTTTACGTACAGTGTATAGTTGTTTGTAACTAATGCTATTAGATGTTGATCCTCGATCGCCTAAATGTCTCATCCAATCAGAAGCAATAATTGTTAAATCCAACCTTTTTTGTTCATTTGTCACTTCACTTGGATCCTTGACTGCCAACCAATCAGCATCTTGAATTGTAATCTTGTTGTTAATAAACAACAGTTTACTAGCACACCCTCTGGCCTTTTGATTCATTTGCTTTTTCTTTTTCCTAGTTTCATCATGTATGTATAAACTGGCACTATACGAACTCATTTCGGTCTTGACTGGGTACTTGAAATAACGGCAAAGTTTCTCCAGAATCGCAGTTAAAAAAACCTGATTGCTCGGTGTATAAGACGCATACACTCTCGTTATAAACGAACTTTCAGTTAACAGGTCACTTTCAGCAGCAAATTTGTTGGAGTTGAGAAACGTATTACTGGATAACGGATAAGCTTGTTGCCTAATGCAAACATTCAAATCACGAGCTAAATCAGCGACCAAATCAGTAGTTGTTTTCCCTTCAATATAATTTTCATCATACCTATTTCTATGTTTCTCAATAGTGGTTTCAAGAACACGATTTCTAACTTTGATGAAATCGTAATAATATGGGTCGACTTGACTTAAAGCAACCAAAAACTCTTCCATGTCATTAACCGGTAATGGGCAGTGATTCAAGTTCTGTGAAGGGGGAGAAGCAATGTTGAAAGCTAACCTACAAACCTTCCTATACCGTATCGATTTCAACAATTCACTGGCTAAATAAATGATTCGTATATTGGATAACCTTGACTTCAAGTGAGCTGTATAGGTACCGACAGTGTACCCACCCACACTATCATCAATATGTGATTTGTTTAAATGTTGGGTCAATCTAATCAACTCTGGAATATACTCATCTTCATCACGATAAACTTTCTGTAAAACATCCAAGAACTTGTGTTTATCAATGGCACTGGAACCTGTTCTCAAATCATTCAACAATTGTCGTATTTGAATATCCTTTTTAGACCTATAATTGTAACATTCGTAATAGAATGTAGGGTTACTATTCAGATGATTGTTATTGGTTTTTTTTATAAAGTCGGTGATATTAAAATCATCAATATATCCTTCTTGATACCATGTTCCTAGAACAACAGCCTTCCAAATATCATTACTGGACGCAATTTTGTAACTTTGTTTACTGACTTGCATCATGCTGAATATATCACTGGGTGATAGTTGTCGCAGCACTATACCCCATATTTCAACTGGAAAGTCGGTCAATACGCTGATCTTTGAATTTGTAACGTTGGACATTTCTTGGACTGTTGTTTTGGTATTATAGCAATGCTGGTCATGTAGTGACCTTTATACTGTTTAGCTATTCTCTTCGCAATGAATTGTCAATGGTTTTGTTAAACTCTACTTTATACAGTTGCAAATATAAAGTATACTGAAAAAAATATATAACCATATAGAATAAATTCGGCGCTTCAAAAAAGAGAGTTTTGAATCCAACACGTAAAAAAAAAGATGAGGTAGGTTTAGTAGCCACTCCACTCCCGCTATTGTTCGAAATAGAACGATTATAACTGTAAAACTACAAGTTCTTTTGTTTTTAACTTTCTATGATTTGTGAAATATATGACTTTGATTATATACTTACTTGCCATGTTTTTAACGGTAGGTTGTCTCACAAAAAATCAACTTTGATGGTACAGATAATAATCCCCCACAGCCGCCCAAAAATTAAGATCCTGTTTGATGGAGGTGTAAGGTGTTAACCGTTGGGGTTTGGTACGACAACAGAATAGTGGTGTTAATCAAAGGTACCCCAATCAACACACCACTCCTCGTTTTATTTTGTATGATGGTTGTTTGTAAAACTAATCACCGAAGTAGTTTTGTCAACAAAGTACTAGCCAACAGTTTTCAAGTGAATCGACGGAACTTTGTAGTTGCAAGTTTTTAAAGACTTCGTATTCTGGCAATAATTTTAAAAATATGGAAAAATTAGATCAGCTTTTCAACATAATCAGAGATATACTTAGAAAGATAACAATGAGTTAATCGAATCTAAGTAAAAAAACAATATAATACGAAAAAGTACGAAAAGCAAGGAAAAAAACATAAAAAAGACTCGTTAACGGTAGAGACAAACAATTCATCCCATTCTCTCAAAGCTCAATAAAAAACAACAGCAAAGGAGAACAATGTGCACAAAAAAACAGAAAAAGAATACAAAAAGAATAGATTAAAACAATAAAATAAATAAATATTGAAACATAAATACATACATATATACAGATATATATGCTGCTTATTCGGGCCGTAGTGGTTTCATAATTTCGTCATATAGCAATCTTTTAAGCTCTAAAAGACTCAACTCATCCTTCTTTTTATCAAAATCAAAGAAATCATCAGGAATTTTTTCAGCAGCAGGCTCATCATTAGGTTCATGATAAAATGCAACGTAAGGGTGATTCAATGCTTCTTCCACAGTGAGTCTCTTTTTAGGATTGAAAGTCAATAACTTCTCCAAAAGATCAACCGCATGTTGACTGGCATTGGGGAACAATTCGTTGAAAGATTTCTTCTTTCTAAATGGCAACGTTCTAATATATTCTTTGGCTCTTCTAGATTTAATCGAGTTGTAATCTTCCATTAACGGAGTACCCAATACCTCGATAATGAGCCATAATTGGTTGTGGTAATCAGTTCCAGGGAACAATGGTTTCCCAGAGAGCATTTCTGCTAATATACAACCAACGGACCAAACGTCAATGGCAGTTGTATATTCTTGGAAAGTGAGCATAATTTCAGGGGCACGATACCATCTTGTAGCAACGTACTCTGTCATGAAACCAAAGTTGTCTTCTTGAGAAGCAACGGATCTGGCTAATCCAAAATCACAGATTTTCAAGTCACAATTGGAGTTTAACAATAGATTCGATGGTTTCAAGTCTCTGTGTAAAACGTTGGCAGAGTGTAATGCTTTCAAAGCTCTTAATGTTTGATATATGAAATATTGACAATGATTATCACTCAGTTGTTGTGTTCTAATGACTCTATGAAGATCCGTTTCCATTAATTCTTGAATAAGGTACACCTCATTAAAACTTTCAAAATCGTACGGGATTTGAATGTCTAATATTCCTATTATATTTTCATGGTTGAAATGTTTTAACAATTTCAATTCTCTAAGCGTTCTTAGACAAAACATTGATCTTTCAAAAGGTTGGATTTTTTTAATGGCGACTTTCTGTTGTGATGGTTTATAAATAGCAGAACAAACGATACCGTAGGCACCTTCTCCAACAATGTCCTTGATCTCATAGTAGTCGCTAACATTGAAAGTTATCTGAGTTTGGGCCATTCTCTGCATGCTATGATGGGAGTGTTGTGTAACTTTCTGTGGGGGTATTTTTATTATTTTTGAAAAACTATATGCTACTTTTGATTTCAATGTGATGCTTTTAAGATGCTTTTAGAATGTTGTGAAATCTATTGAATGCAAACTTTGGGGTATAAAGGAACGTAATTTGTATTTTGTTTCTTTTTTAACTATTACAAGCACAGGGAATGTGTGGTGGTTGAAACGATGATAGTCAAAAAAAAAAAAGTGAAAGGAATGCCAGCGTATTAAATTAGTTTTTTGAATTCAACGGGAGTTTAAATGTATCAAATAAAACTCTCGATGAATTGATTCAACTAAATAAATAACCGTATAATGATCTGAGAAGTATGACAAAGTATGACAAGGTACTGTTGAAATGGTGTAAATTGTAGAGAAACAGATATGTTCAACAAGGTAATATGAATGGACAAATTAGACTTATTGATAGGTGTATATTAGTTTGATAATAATTGTCAGAGCAGGGTGATTGATTCAATTTTAGCTGGTTTTCAAATCTGTCTCAGATTGCAATTTTTCCCGTGCGTATTATTATATTTTTGTCGACGGGCCGTCTTCTTATTCTTCATTTGTTGCATGGCGTGGCCGGGGTGGCCTGGTGTCTCTCACGGATAGGTGAACGCGAAAATTGTACGTACCTACGCGCCCGGGCGTACTTTTCGTACCGCCCCCACCCCCTGTGTATGAGGCTTTTTCTGTTGTTGAAGCGAAGTTTTGCAATAGAGATCCTATTTTGACTACAATAAGGACAAACACTAGAGAGACAAGGTAGAAAATTATATTCTATTGTCTACAAACCAAAAAAAGAAAGAAAAAACTACTGTAATAGTCTATCAGTTGAACTGACCAGAAGATATATCTGGGGGATCTTGTTCGCATATTAAGATTTTGGAACGTAGTATTCGATATCAAAAGGAATAGTAAATTTTGAAAGCTAATCAACTAATTATTCATGGGCCCATGTGATTCCAAAAACAAAAGCTCAATCTTTTTGCTGCTTATCTACGATATCTAGAAAGAACAAAACCCCCTAATCAGTTCTGGGCAAAGGCTACAAAGGGCTTGTCTTTGTGTTATTTATTAGATCTCAAGAAACATAAATCTTGCTTGGTATTTTGAACAAATGCATCTCTATTGTTGTTTTGTTTTTTTACTCACATCTAAAAACATAGAGCCGTAATAGCATACAATCATAAAATGATACATACATAAACGGTACTAATGGCTGAAAGAGAAAAAGAAAAATAGCCCCTTTTTACTTCTCGATGTTAAGGTCTTTTGGCACCCCAACAGTTCCTATAATCAGTGTATCTAAAACAGAACTCTTCTACAATTTCATTTCTATTTTTGCTTTGATTTAGTCGTTTCAAAAAATCACTAGTAAAATAAGTTTAATGAAATCAAACCTCATTTTATCATATATGCAAACTTCAAATAGGATGGCAAAAGTCTTTATTTCATCATCCTAGCTATCTTGAACAGGAGATAAACATAAAAAATAAGAGCGCCTCTGTCCTAGTTGGGCGACCTGCATGATGTGTGTTTAAAAGTCGAACTAAAAAGAGACTCGTTTGGGAAATATGCTCAGGTACCAGATCTATAGAGTTGTAGAGGTCTAATCAATACTCCTTCGTACGTATTTATTCATCTCATCATCACTATCACATATATATATCCATCCAATCTATTGAGGGGTGGATATACACATTAACCCTAACGTTTTATTGGTTCACAACAAGAGTTTTATTGAAATCCCTAAAAACCTAATAGTGAGTAGAAAGGCCATTATCCGAGAGTAAGCGAGTCTATTTAGATCATAATTTTGAACTTCCCATGTAATAATATCTCGAGTCAAAAATTAAAAGGAAATACGGCTCAAAAAATAGCTATTGAAAACCACAAACTATAAGAAGTAAATTATTATACTAATCTTATAAAAAACAATAAATACTGCAACGTACTTTATAGTCAGTTGATTCTGCGAAACGGACCAGAACAAGACATTCCAGGTTCAAGTAAAAGTCATGAGATGCTCAACTATCTAAAAACGGACGGGTACAATCAGCACACACACACACCCTTACCAGAAAAAAAAAACTAGATTTGTTTTTTTTTTTGAGAGTTCAATAGTAAAGACAATATACATCACGTGATATACGAAGAGGGTTTTACGCCCTCGCACTTTTTGCTGTTGAGGATATTTTTCTCTGGTAACAATATGGACAATTGTGAAAAATTTTGAGTGATTGACCATCTCCTGGTTTGACATGTCCTTTTATTAATTGGTGTTTAACACAATACTTGCAAAACAAGCTCTTTCACAAAGAGAACAGTACTGTTATCCAAGTCAAAAACATACATAAATATCCAAAATGGTTGCTAACATTTCCAAAACTAGAAAGCTTGTCGCTGATGGTGTCTTCTACGCCGAATTAAACGAATTCTTCACCAGAGAATTACCAGAAGAAGGTTACGCTGGTGTTGAAGTTAGAATTACTCCAACCAAGACCGAAGTCATCATCTCCGCCACCAACACCCAACAAGTTTTAGGTGAAAAGGGTAGAAGAATTAAGGAATTAACTTCTTTGATCCAAAAGAGATTCAAGTTTGCTCCAGGTAACATTGTTTTATTCGCTGAAAGAGTTCAAGAAAGAGGTTTATCCGCTGTTACTCAATGTGAATCCTTAAAGTTCAAGTTATTGAACGGTTTAGCTGTCAGAAGAGCTGCTTACGGTGTTATCAGACACGTTATGGAATCCGGTGCTAAGGGTGTCGAAGTTGTCATCTCTGGTAAGTCCAAGGGTGCCAGAGCTAAGGCTATGAAGTTTGGTGACGGTTTCATGATCCACTCTGGTCAACCAGTTATTGACTTCATTGATGTTGCTACCAGACACGTCTTGTTGAGACAAGGTGTTTTAGGTATCAAGGTTAAGATTATGAGAGACCCAGCTACCAACAAGTCTGGTCCAAAGGCCCTACCTGATTTCGTTAACGTTTTCGAACCAAAGGAAGACCAACCAGTTGAAAAGCCATACGTCAAGGACTACAAGCCAGCTGCTGCTCCAGTTGCTGAAGAAGAAGTTGCTGAAGAAGCTGCTCCAGTTGAAGCTTAAATTTGTTTTTGAAAAAGGATCATTTCTATATATATTATTATATTAATTGCGCTAATATCTCTTTTTGAAGCTTTATTTATTCTTTAATAAACGGGTTTTATTAACTTAAGACCTTTTTTTCCAAAACATGTCGAGTTTTGTAGTGAAAATTTTTTGTTGTCTAATCAGTTTTTTGTAGGAGGAGATAGATCACACCACACCAGACACAGAGTATCCATACTATGCTCACTACTAGACTGTTTATTCAAACCACGGTAATTTACTACGAATATTTTTTTTTTGAAATATCTATTATTACTATCTCCTGACATAAACTAAAAAAAATGCAAATATTAAATTAAATTAAAAGGTTTTATACAATAAACCTTGTCTATAAATAAGATTCATCTATTTTTCCATCTATTCAAGAATAAACAGAAAAAGGAGGTGAACAAGTTTCTGATTTTGATTTTGATTTTGTATTCTTAATCAACCCAAGCATATGGACTTCTTTCTCTTAAATTCTTACCATACTTATAGAACAAGAATGGAACTGGTGTCAAGCATAAAGCAATCAAACCCAATAACAAACTTGCATAATGAACACCTAAAGATTGATACAGTTGTAAACCAAACAATGGGAAGATAGCAGCCATTGAACATCTTGTGAATGTGTTTGCAGCAGCAGCGGAAGCTGCATATAATCTGTAAGCATCAGCAGTGTATGTGAAAATACCAGAAATAATTAAACCTGTGGACAAACCAAATGAACCTGAAGCGATAATGGCACCGATCCAATGGCACTGTTTGTAAGTGGTGAATGCTAAAATGATTAATGAAACAGGTGCCATGATACCACCTGTGATTAACGATGGGAATCTGTATTCTGGTTCTGGCTTTCCATTCTTGTCACAGAGTTGTAAATATAATTTGCTGAAGTATCTCGAAGACAATGAAGATAAACACATACCAACAGTCATGCCAAGGAATGCTAAACCTTGTTGGGCTGTATTAAAACCGTAAACTGTTCTGAAAGTGTATGGAATGGAGACGAAGAACAAGTAAACAATACCAAGGATTAAACCTGAATAGAAGCACAAAACGGTCATCATTGGATCTCTAACTAAAACCAGTAATGGTCTCTTTGGAGCACTTAGAACGGATCTGGTGACTGTCATATCTGATTGTTCCAAAGCTGCAAACAATTCTTTGTTACCGGTTTCTTCTCTTAGTTTAGCTGCTTTCCACTTAGTTAGCACTGGCTTATAAGTTTCTGGAACCACAATAACCATCATAACAAACAAAGTGCCTGTTAAAATTAACAATGAATAGAAAGTCCACATGTACTTTTCACCGGATGAATATTCAGTGACGATACCAGCTAACAAAGGACCCAGACTTGGACCTAGGAATGGACAAAGTGAATAGATTGTTAATGGGATTCCAATTGTTTGTTTTGTGAAGATGTCGGAAATAGTACCTGGAGCCACAGACAAAAACACAGAACCAAATAAACCTGTCATGTATCTACTGAAGATCATGCAACCGTAGTTGTGAACAAAACAAGTGATGATTTGGAAAACAATACATAAGAATAAACCTGAAATGTATGTTGTTCTTCTACCGTACAATTCACTCAATGGGGATAAGAATAGCGGGCCACACGCCATACCGAAAATATAGAATGAAACACCAAGAACGAAAAGCTCATGTGAAACACCGTATTTTGCTTGCAATGGTGATATTAAAGACCAACAACTTGATAATAAACAAATATCCAAACCAATAAGTGCCAAAGTGATTGTAATCAACCATTTTCTCCATAATGGTAACTGCAACATGTCGTATTCATCACCATCTTCTAAAAACACTTCGTTTGGATCTATAGTATCTTCTGATTCAACATCACCAGAAACAGCGTTGAAATTGTCTTCTGGTTTTCTACTTGATTGTCTTGATAAGTTATCAATGTTGTATTGATCTGGGTATAAACTAGGAATACTGTTACGTCTTTCTAATTCCTGAAAACTGTCTCTACGACTGTTTAGCTTCTTTGGTAAGTCTTCTTCATTGATATTGTGGGGATTTAGATCTTCAATTGCTAATGGATCCATAAGGGAAGAAGAAACACTTCCTATTGACTTCATATCAGTACCTGACACGGATGAGCTCGATAATGAATCTGCATCGTGGTTATTATCATTTGATTGTAAATCTTTTTCATCTAATACTGAGTCTGACATTTTGCTTTCTCTATTATTATTATTATTATTATTATTTGATTATCTTATAACCCTCTATAGTTTTTAAAAAATATCTAATTTTTAATCTGTTTAAGAAACAAAAATTATATAAGATCTATTTCTTTAAACAGACATATTAACAAATTAAGAATTCACGGTAATCTTACTTCTTTATATACAACTTGCCAAATCAAAACAATTCACGTGTTTAAACAAACGTACCACTCTCAACACCATTAGCCGTTAATCATATCAAAAATGGCTATTTCTCAAAAAAAAAAGGAAAAAAAAAGAAAACAAACAGGGGGCAGCTGATAAATAGAATCAGGATATCTCACGCTATTTTTCCGGGAGAATTTCTCCGATTTCACCCATTACAGTGCATCTCATCGCATCTTGCACCCTCTCTGGAAGCATGCTTCCGTTACTTACAGCAACCCATATTTCCAAACACCCTGCTAAATACCGCGCACGGCTGAATAAATTCTTTCTTTTCACAAAGATCAGTTGACCGTTCAGAACAATAAAGAAGGCAACAAAGTTTGACACCCGATTGTATACGATTACGGGTGAGGATGAAGTTTATCCGGAAAATCTTACAGTCAGGGGGGGAATAGATATAACTGAGTCTTGTAACCGAAAGGTTATAGTTGATCTGATATGGAAAATACCAAGAGTTCTAATAATGACTTTTAATAATAGTACAATGATAAATTAATTTAAGGGTGTACTTGCTTATACCACAAAGTGAAACATTTAGTGGTGGCTTCTTTCTTTACCAGTGATCTAAACTTTCTTATTACACAAAAGATGAATTGATTTCTCAATAATAATAAAAAAGAACACAACACACACATCCAGTCAACTCAATAGTCGGAAACTAACTGTCAATATCCTGTTAAGACGATCCATCACTGAAAAAAACAAGAATCACCACCGTAGATTCCAAATATGTATTATCCGTTAATTTTTATTTCCAGAAAAATATAATGAATAAATCACCACCCGAAAAAAAAAAAATTTGTTCAACTCCTGCCGAGCGTATAGAATCAATAGAGCCGTCATATATTTTTATATTACCTTTGTTTGGCTCTATCAGTTCTGCGGATAATAGTAACTCTAATTGGACATATATGTGTTAAATGATTGAGCTCTATTAACAGCTTATCTGTTAATCAATTGGAGACTTTAAGGCAATAATATTAATTGTAGTTGGTATTAAAACAGCGCATGCATAAGCAAGGCTAGTTTTTATTTATATTTTTTTCTTTTGGTTTAAAATACTTCTTTCCAACAAAATGCCATCTTTGTTGCAATAAGCAGAAAAAAAAAGGTAACTATCTGTAACTATGATCCTCAAGAGACTAAAAACTTAACAGTTTTCGAATAACAATGTACCATTGTAAAACGAATCTTTTATTCAAGTTGATCGATCTGTTGATTCTGCACTGGATTCCGCAACTCTAAGAATTTGCATCTAACTAACCCAAATACTCAATATATCCCTCAAAGCAGTAAACAATACCTAGATAATTTAAAGCAGTAAAAAGATCAAAAGAGTGTGATTAACAGCTATATTATTAATCTAATTTGATATCATAAACTGCAAGGGTGAAAACAATAAGAATATCACATTAGTTCCTCATTTGGATCCATTGAGATTGCGCACACACAGACTCTGGGTCTAAGCGTGGGGTGAAGGGGGAGGGGGGAAATCCTTAATATTTGTGGCCAAGAGAAAGAGGTTTAAAGACAACCATTTCCACATTTAAGACTACCTACTAGGTTGGGAAACAATTTTTTTAATCAATAATATACACTATACAGTTAATAGACATCAATCAACAGAAAACACTTCATTGTGAAAACTAGAATCAGAAAAGGAACAACAAAATACAAAATCATATACAATAATGGAATATGTGATAGAGTAGAAATCAATAAAAGCAAAAAGTAATTCCGAAAATCCGTGAAAATATACATGACTAAGCATATATATGTATAATAACAGAAATCTTTATAAACAATAAAGGAAAAAAAGATACATACACACACACTCAACTTGGAAACGACAACAGCCAAAACACAACGAAGTATAAAACAGAGGAGGAAAAGAGGAAAGGAGTAAAAAAGATTAAACAAAAAAAAAGGATTCATATCTTGTATACATATTTAAGCTAATGAAACAAAACAAATATAAGTTATAAAACATAAGAATTCAATAATCACAACGACTTATTAAACCAAAACCAAAAATAGGAGAAGTAGAAAGGCAAGCAAGAATTTTTGAAAAAAAATAGAGACCTCAGAAAAAGAAACCTGAAAATGAAAAATGTAAAAAAAAACAAAAACATGACCTTAAGCAACGATACTGTATTTATTCATTGAGGATAAGTGAAAGTTTTTTTTTTCTTTTCAAAGAAAAAGGACACACTGGTTGCATTTGCTTAACGAAAACGTAAATCAAAAGAATAACACAAACATTAGCAAAATATAATAATAGAAAGGGCAAGCAAAAATAAAAAGATAAGCTCATTCATCTTGTTCTTCTATTTCTTCTCTTCTAGCTCTTTCTCTTTCATAATAACCGTATAATGAGCCTAAAGCCTTTTCAATATTGGATTGAGAACCAGTCAATCTGAAAACTCTCTCACCTGAATCGTTATCTTCGGCATCAATTTCAATGGTACAACCAGAAGTTCTTCTAATTTCTTGAATTCTGGAACCTCTCTTACCAATCAATGCACCAACAAATTCACTTGGGAAACTAGCAGATTCAGTGGTTTCTTTACCAACACTTGCTGAATTACCATCAGAACGTGAACCATTGGGTCTTCTTGGACCAGACGATGATGATGATGAATCACCTCTGTATGTTGCGTTACGTGGAGATGGAGTGTAGTAAACAGTAGTAACCACACCGTGATAGTCATTTAATAAACATTTGGAAATAACGCCTAATGCTTCCTTCAAGTTTTCAGCAGTACCTTGAACTTCAACGATTCTTTCAGTGGAGTTTTTCAAATAATCTTTAGATGCAACCATTTTAACGTTGTAATTGGATTGAATAGCCTTTATTCTTGCACCACCTTTACCAATCAAAGTACCCATTTGAGAATGTGGAATCAACAACCTTAAACTTAAAGTTTCAGAGTAGTTTGGATCTAATGGCGATAAAGGAGCACATAAAGCCTTTAATGGGAAGAAACTATAACTGATCAAGGAAGTTGGGTCAGAACCGTTTGCACAGGCACTATGAATGGCTTGAACATTAGAATCGGTGATTGCCTTAGCAAACAAAACTAATGATTCCGGAACGTTATCAACGATACCAGTGATGGTTAAAATACGATCAATACAACCATCAACGACCTTGGAAACACCAGCTTTAACAGTGGTTTCATCTCTGACTTTGGTGATACAGTCACCATTTTTACCGATGATGGCACCGGCTTCTCTTCTGGAAACTAATATTCTGTAGGTGATAAGAGTTTTACCAATATCAACATCGGTTGGTAAAACATCGCCTTCTGAGTTCGATTCGGAAACAAAATTGTTGTCAAATAAGGATTCTGAAGTAGTCATTTCTTAATACTATTTAATTGGCTGTGGATTTTAAATTTGTAAAATGGGGGGCTGAATTTCAATAAAATTTCTTTCGGGAAGGGAAGGAAATGGAAGAAAATACGATGGGTATGGATTAGACACTGATATGTTGTTGTTGTGGATATAATTGTCTAATAGTTAACTGATTCAGACTAAAATATAGATTTGGTAATTGGTTTTTTAATAGATCTATAGTAAGGGTGTTAATGAGTTAATAAAAGTTGGGTTGAATGTGAATCAAGAGGATGTGGATAATGTGGGAATAGGGTGGGAAGGATGGAGAAAAGTAAAGTTGATGGGAATTGCGTGTATGGAATTGGGGAGAATAAGAACAAAAGGTGGAAAAACTATTCGGTTATCTTTGGTTTTGATATTCTAAGAGTGAAATTGAATGTAGTGTCTTATGGGAATCTTCGAAAGGGCAAAAAATAGTGATCAAAGGCTCTCTCTCTCTCTCTTTCTCCATTACATTAATTGAACTTTTTACCTTCTTCAAAGTTCCACTCAAAATCACAATAGACGTTCAATTTGAGCCAATTTCGACTGTTTTTTGGCTCCCCAACTGTACTCAGAGGCGTCGATTTTACAAACGCGGGAAAAATTTTCACTTGATCGACTCCAACTTTGCTGTTTGCAAGTTGCTGGGCGGTGTACGGATGTATTAACCTAAATCTGTGGGGATAAGTATCCTTCGTAAATTAAATAATCATTCTACTGGTGATTTAAATCTCATTACTCTTTAAATTACCCATTAATAACAAAAAAGAAAAACAAAGGTCTCAAGCTCAATATCGCTAAATCTCAAAAACCGTAGTCATCTTCCATTTCAACGGTTCATCATATTCTAACCGTGGTTGTGATATTGTAGCTTTCCTAGCTTCAATCATACTTTCATACTTTCTTCTTTCAATAACATTAACAAACCTGAACGTTCTGGTTAGTTCTTCGTTGTTTTCATTGTACTTAGAGTAAAAAGTTTTGTTGTAAGTTTTCAAATCGATAACCATTTGGTCATCATCCTCTTTAGTTTGAAACATGGTTTCATCGACTTGATCATCGACATCTATCTCACCATCAACTTCAACATCTTCTTGAATGGTTGGCTCTATACCTTCCATTTTTAATCCATTTGCAGAAGCCATGCTGTTCACTCTCTTATGACCACCAGTGGTGAGCGAAACGCCGCTTAAACCAGCAGCCCCCCCTGAAATTAGTGACGACCTACGACTCATTTCGGCAAAACTACCGATTCTTTGAAATGGAGAAACTAATGGCTTCAAAAACAGTGATTTATTGATTGATTTGTATAGTCGCTTAAGCAAGATGTTAATCATTGATTCAGGAGACGGTTTCTGGTTGTCGATTGACCAAGCTATCCATTTCTTGTCTTCAATAGGGATCAACTTTGATGGATCTGCTCGGTCTACTGTCTTTAAATGTTGAGGGTATGCGTTAACATCAACAAAACAGATTATGAAACCAGATTTCAAATATAAACCCGTTTCCTCCATGATAATATCAATTTCGATTAATTTATCATCCTGCGAGGAATTGTCAACCATAATCGGTCCTTCATATGTATTCAAGTTTAGTTTTGGTTTTGGTTTCGGTGAAACGTAAAAATTACCTAAATCCAATAAAACGAATTTTCCGTGTGGGACCAAGTCATTGATATTAGTTGGTGGGAAGAAACTCAACAACTCCTCTTGTGTGTCGCTTTTCAGAACTTTAAAATTCATACTTCCTAACCCTAAAGCATTTTGAATCACTATTCCACATGACAAATTGTACAAATCACTTGATAACTTGATTGTCTTTTTGTATTTAACCAGATATGTTTTGTTGATATGCAATAAATTCCTACTAACGTACGACTGCGGTTCATCAATCTCATAATCTTGATACTCAACAAACAATCGTCTATTCTTGTAAACGCCATAAACCAGCTTCCATGAATCTTTCAAATAATTACAATTCACAACTTCCTTTGGTGTCATTTGTCTTCTTATTTGTATATCTGGTTCATAGTCTTCAAGTTGATAATGGTTTGCAATCATCACCCTTAAGTCATGGCGCCAATAATCAAAGGATGCAATATAGTCTACTAAATACGGAATGTTGTACATTGCTATGATGTATATGATATCGTTACCCATTTCATTGACTAGTTTCTCGGCGTAGTAATCATTATATAAGAAGTAACATGTCTTGCAAGTTGCTTTCAATTCATTTGGGACCAATTTGAATACAGTATTTAAGATCTCGATTGGCAAGTCAAGTAAAGATTCAATTTTTTGATTCTTTGAATTCGTAAAACTTGGTTGTCTAAATAAAATTTCCATAATTTGATATAGCTATTGAATCTTGTGGTATTAGTGTATGGTTGTGTCTTATTTTTGGATTAATTGATGTGTTCTGTTCAAATTATCATAATCTCTAGGGAACAACAAAAAATGGTATCTAAAATTGCGATTAACAAGGATACAGCAATAATGAAAGATATTAACAGAAAATGGACAAATTTGGATACAATAGTTTTTAATTTAGATAAAAGCTGTTCTCTGTTTTTCTTCAACTATTGAATCCTTAGAAGAAAAAAGCAAGACCAGCCGTAACATATCATCTTATGTATAAACATTGGTACCAAACTCAAAAATAAATATAAGCGGAGAGTCTTTCTCTGCATTAAACCTGGAGACTATTAAAATGACGTCACACCGCTAATTCTGTTACTTTTACTCCATAGGTTACCAAACAGTATATAAATATGGACGATAAAACTACACAACTAAACCTAAAACGTGAAAACGTGGATATTATGATAAAGTGGGTGAAAACTAGTATTTAGTGATGATAATTTAAAAAAATAATAGTAAAAAAAGAAGCATGAGTCAATCAGAATAGAACTTAAATCAAAAATAAGAAATAAAAAGTTAGTAATACTGGAGTTAAATAAAAATAACAACAAAAAAAACAAAAAGAGGGAACAATCGGCAAAAGGAAAAACGAGATAGATGGGAAACGAAAAAGTGTATAAAAGAAAGAATTAACCAAAAAGATTATATACTCTCTAAACAAAAAACGAAAAAAATAAACCCACAGTAAATTTATTCAATTTTTATATTTATTTTTATTTTAAGTAATGAAGTTGTAAGAAAAAAAAATTAAGCTTCAATCACTGGAGCTTCGGATTCTTCACCAGTGGATCTTTCTCTGTCGTAGAATTCAGCTAAAATCTTTGGAGAAACTCTGTTTAACATTTCCTTTGGATAAATTCTTAATAGTGACCAAGCTTGATCCAATGATTCAAAAACAGTTCTGTTTTCATAAGCACCTTGGGCAATGAAAGTCTTTTCGAACTTCTCCAAGAATTCTAAAGATAGCTTATCTTCTGTAGACAAAGCTTCTTCACCAACAACGGCCTTCATGGCAGCAGCATCCCTACCAATAGCATATTTGGCATACAATTGATTGGAAACATCACCGTGGTCCTTTCTAGTCATACCTTCACCAATGGCCGACTTCATTAATCTTGATAATGAAGGTAAAACGTTAATTGGTGGGTAGACACCTCTGTTGTGCAATTGTCTATCGACAGATATTTGACCTTCGGTAATATAACCAGTTAAATCAGGAATAGGGTGAGTTATATCATCGTTAGGCATGGTTAAAATTGGAATTTGTGTAATAGAACCGTTTCTTCCTTCAACTCTACCAGCTCTTTCATAAATGGTAGATAAATCGGTATACATGTAACCTGGGTAACCTCTTCTACCTGGAACTTCTTCTCTAGCAGCAGAGACTTCTCTCAAAGCATCGGCATAAGAAGACATATCTGTTAAAATTGTTAAAACGTGTCTTTCGGTTTGGTAAGCTAAATATTCAGCAGTGGTTAAAGCCAATCTTGGAGTAATAATTCTTTCAATGGTTGGATCATTAGCTAAGTTCAAGAATAAAGAAGTTCTTTCTAAAGAACCATTTTCTTCGAAATCTTGCTTGAAGAATCTTGAAGTTTCCAAGTTAACACCCATAGCAGCAAAAACAATGGAGAAATTTTCTTCATGACCATCATGGACATCCTTGGTTGGTCTAACTAAACCAGCTTGTCTACAAATTTGAGCAGCAATTTCGTTATGTGGTAAACCAGAAGCAGAGAAAATTGGAATCTTTTGACCTCTAGCAATAGAGTTCATGGTATCAATAGCAGAAACACCAGTTGAGATCATTTCTTCAGGATAAATTCTGGCGTATGGGTTAATTGGAGAACCATTAATGTCCAAGTAGTCTTCAGCAAAAACTCTTGGGCCGTTATCAATAGGTCTACCAGAACCATCAAAGACTCTACCTAACATATCTTCAGAGACTGGGATCTTCAAGTTTTGACCAGTGAATTCAACTCTGGTTTTCTTAACATCAATACCGGAAGTACCTTCAAAAACTTGAACAATGGCTCTGTCACCTTTGACTTCTAAAACTTGACCAGCTCTGATGGTACCATCTGGTAAAGTTAAGTTGACAATTTCGTTATATCTTGGGAATTTGACGTTCTCTAAAATGACCAATGGACCATTAACACCACCAACAGTGTTATAACTGATACGTGGCTTGATGTTAAAACCTTCAGTAACGGCCTTCTTGTTTAGATCAACTATATATAGTGAAGTGAGAGAAAAAAGAACATATTTTGTTAGTAATTTGATTTGTATTGAGAGTTTTGAGAGCTGAACTCCTATTGTGAACTTGCAGTTCTCAATTTCAGTGAAACTATAACATACATAATTCTTTGTCGGATAACATTTTTTTTAATGTGAGTAGTGTCTATTATATGTATATGAGATGTTGATAAGTATTGTACTAGTAAAATTAATATATCGATATATTCGAGATCTTGCAAATAGACTGAGGAGTGATATTAAGAGTTATTGAGCTATACAGTCAATTGATGCAGCAAGGAAAAACAAAAATGACACGATTGAATTAATAAGTAATTCTAAACTTTTCAATGATACAAATTAGGGTAATATGTGGACAATATATGACTGCTTTAGATGAGTGTAGGGGCGGTCAGTGAGAGCGATGTTTGTCAAAGAGCTTTGTGCCAATAATAAACAGCAGCTTTTCGCTTTAGCTCAAATTTGGGAAGCAGCCAAATTTAATTATTATAACTAATATTATGTCAGCAATTATCTCAGCTAAAACTAACCTAGTTAAAAATTTCAGAGGAGGGTTATGATATTTCGCGACATTATAGATGTTGTTAAAGGATCCATCAAACATACAATCTATACATGGAAAGGTATAAAAATAGATATATATACACTTAGATCACCTCCCAGTTATCCAGGATTGATTTCTTCTTACTCTTTGGTTTCAGAAGTCTTGTAGCTCCACTTGTAGGAGTCATATTCATTGCAGTTAGGTTCAGTCCACTGTTGTGTCTACCGGTTGACTGCAACTGCGCTTGTTGTTGTTTTTTCTGCTGTTGTGGAGACCCATGTTGGGATCTGAAATCAGTAATCGTGCCGTTGTAGTAACTCAAATGTGATTGATCAAAGTTAAGGTTTGTGAGTAAGTTGGGGTTTGCTTTATAATGGTATACGTTGCTCAGTTTTGTGTTTGAAGAAGACATTGATGATGGTTGGAGTTTAGGTGAATCGGACACAGATCTGCTTCTACCGTATGCTCCTTTTTGTTGAGACTTTGATATTGAAGTGGAAGATAATGAAAGTCCCATAGTTGCTGTGGTGTTTCCCATTAGGTCCATTTCTATCTGTTTTTTGATATTAGCTTTAAAGTATTCGTAAATCTGAGTTGTTACTTTATCTATGTTCTTCAAGGCCGAGGACAAGGAAATGACTGATTCTGAAGAATTATGTTGAACTAATCTCGGAGCTAAGGAGGATGAAAACTTGTTGCTGGCTTGTAATGGTATACCAAATGAGATCATCGATGAAGAAGTAAGATTTGGTGAAGATGATAGGATGATATTATTGGCGGATAACTTGTTGACTAGGTCTATTTTCTCATGTTTGAGATAATCAATCAGATATTGGGAATCAAATTGTTCCAATTCAGGGATATCCGATGTATCGTGAATTGCTTGTTTTTCATTTTTGACGGGATTCTCAAACTCATCTTGGGAAGTGGTCGAATCCACACGTTTTCTTCTGTTCCAAAAATTGAAAACTGAATTTTGAAAAATTCCTTTTTTTGCAACTTTCTTGTCAGAGTCATTAGGGGCATCATTATTAGAAGCCTTTAAAAATGCTTCTGCTTCAATGTTTTCTGATTCTGTAGTAGGTTTTTTGGGCGGAAATAATTCCAAAATTAAAGTCTCAACTAGCTCATCTAGTCTCAAAACATCTTCAAATTTGATGGTCTCGATTTTGAAATCTGGCTTGAAAGCAGATATCAACACTAAAAGATTCATTATTAATCTGGATAATCCTCCGCAGAATAACTTCAGTTCGGTGTTGTTCAACTCAATCAAAGACTCAATTTCATCCCCGTCACCTTTAGTTGTTCTTTGGTTCAACGATATAGGAAACATTTCCGTAAACATTTGATTTGTGATAATAGGAATAAATTGTCCTCTGACTTGTGAATTGTTGTCATCATTTACCTTCTCCTTTGTCCGGTTTGTAATATTATTGTCCGTGTTTCCCTGATCATCATTCATTTCAGTATCTGAAAGCGGTTCAATTTTATCTTCTTCAACATTAACAGTATCATCATCTTCCTCGTAACTATTATTTATTGTACTGTCTTTTTCATCTTCTTCAACTTCTTCAACTGAATCTTCCTCTTCTTCTTTGCCAACTTTATTTAATTCATCATCAGAATCAATATCGTAGTTTTTGATTATTGGAAATGGTAGATCAATATCCAGGTACTTTGAAGCCAATACAACAAAAGATGATAAGTTCTCTAAAGAGTTGTTAACTGAATTAGAAGAATAGTATATGAATTTTGAAACGGGTATAAGTGGAGTAAAAAAAATCATAGTTTTGAAATCAATTGAAGCTTGTTCTTCATTTTCATAAGAATGAGACTGAACAATTGCTTGTGATTGTTTGTTTTTTAGATTGCTCATCAAACTCTCATTTAGTCGGTCTAATTCTGTGCTACTTCTCTTGGATAATCTTATGGTACTGTTCTCTGCAGTTTTGTTTGGTGGTATTATTTGCTGTGAAGCAGTTACACTTTTCAGTGTATTTGAATCTATTATTTGAATATTTAAAATATTGATCAATTGTTTAAAATGGTTGTATTTGGTTGTATCTATTAGCTTCCCGATCTTCATAAGTCTATCACCTTTCATTTCATTTGTTGTCTTAATGATTGAATCTATCTTTAATTTATGCTGTTCATGTAATAATTCCGTTTTCCTGTCTAGCTCTTCCCTTTTTGAAATCACTTGATTCCTTGTAGACTCAATCTTTAATTTTAGTTGTTCATTCTGCTGTTTTTGCTTCTTTATATTAGTCTTGGTAAGTTTGAGATTCTTCCTAAATTCTGCTATTTCAACGTTTAGAAGCATGTATGAAAGTCTTGCGATTGCATCAAGCGACGGCATTAAGCTGTCTAGTTCAGGGTCTGGTTTGCTGTTCAATGCTGAATCAGTTTCATGGTTCAAATACTTTTGCAAGAAACTAGCAGAGTGACCTTTTATACAATCATCTAAAACTTTGCTGATTTCCTCTGAGGATTTACTGTTGAAGAACTCCAAATTTATCAAATTCAATTTAATTTTCAATATCTTAAAACTTATACACGAGGAACAATAGTATAATGGTTTATTTTCTTTTGAGTGCTGTGAACGGGAGTCGTTGTGGTGGTGTCTGTTTGATTCATGGCAAATCCCGCAAGTGATTCCCGATATGGGCATCAGCAAAGAAGGGTAAGTGTAGGATTGCATATTATAGGACTTGAGTGTGATATCTGCCTATTCATCTGTTTATTAGCTAATGAAACTGGTTAAAAGTTAGTTAGACAATAGTTGAAGACACAATAGCTAGGGATATTTCAGATGAAGATACAAAAGGTAGATAGAGATACCAGCAATGTCAAATAAAAGATGGAGATGGAAATGAGGCGGTGATAAGAACATTTCAAACGTTTCCAAAGTCGATAGACGCGTTTCATTTGTCGCATTGCAAATATCATTATGCGACGATTTGTGCACTTTACTCTATAAATCCCATCAGACGGATTATTGTAATCTAAAGATAGCCTGAATTAAAATAAGCTGCTTACCTGACTAATTACTAGAAGACATCAAGCTACACAAACTACAAAGCTGCGTTCAGCAATATTTTCTATGAGAATAAGGAAGTCCATATTAGTCAGTAAGTACGACTCTCTTCAAACTTCACCCCTATGTTTCATCCTCAACTACCCGTGAATTCATATACTAACAAGGGTATTTCTTTTGGACTCAAGCAACAACAGGTTTTATATTTTGCTCAATAATTGCAGCATATTTGGGTTTTGCAAGCATATCTATCAAACATGACAAACTACTACACTTTGGTATGTTTTTCATCATAAGTTTTTTGTTTTACTGGATTTTGGAGTCAAAGTCCTTGAGAATAGTAAGAAATTCAACGTTTGTAGTATGTACGTTGATTGGAGGAATTGGTTCTGAATTTGCACAGCATTTTCTTACAACAGACAGGGTGTTTGATTGGTGGGATATTGTGGCTAATGTTAGTGGATCCTTCAGTGCTATTATGAGTGCTAATTTGTTGCACATCTATCTATTAAAACAGGTCAAAGATAAGAGAAGGAGCCGATTGGCTAGTGGAAGTGTTGATTTAGAGAGTAGAATCGGAATGCACTATGAAGTCAGCGATTTAGAAGATAATGATTTAGAAGAGGAGGATGGAGAAATATCAGCAGGTGATGATATTCCTTTGTTTGACATGTCTAAAAAGGAAGTTGAACGAGCCGAAATAATGTGATAGTAACGTCTGTATACATATATCTGTTTATATATTTGTTTTGTTTGATTTTCGGGTGAAAATTTTTATCAGAATATCAAAAATTGATGTTACAAATATAAGTAAAGTAATGGAAGAATATATTATAAGACATAATGCAGAAAAAAAAGCTAATCAAATCGTGATCAAGAGAGGAATATATAAAAACTAGCTATAGGCGAAATTAGTTGATAAAAATCCAAAATATACAAAGAGTTGTGAATAATTTTCAGAACGGATAGTCGTTAAGAAATTAATTTGTTTTGTTGAATTTTGGTAAATTCCAAGGCTTGATAGTGAAATAAGAGTTAGTCTCGGTACATAAACCGGCCAGTGCATTATAGTAAGCCAAGAAGGAGGTAATAATACCAAAAACACCACCAGCTCTGGTACAACTAGAAGCATGAGCCAACTTACCAACTGCCAATAACATGAATGTTATGAATAATGACACAAACAATGAAAAGAAAGGAACCGTAGATTTTGAGGTGGCTAGCACCAAGACAAACGTAAACATAGCCCAAGCTAATAAGTAGAATCCAACAGCATGTTCCAATTCAGTTGGATCGTCATAGGATGATGCAATACCAAACCAGGGAATAGAGATAGCACCAAAACTCATCCAAAATCCACCGAATGATGATAATGCCAAAGCACCGAATGTGTTTTCTAAAGCCATTTCCCACATACCAGCCAACAACTGCACTAAACCACCATAAAAAGTAGCCAAACCAACAACGATTGTGTCATTACTGACACCCATTGCACCAGCATTAATTAATGAAAGAACAAAAGTTGTCAAGGCAAAAGCACAAAGACCTAAAGGAGCAGGGTTGGCAAATCTATGTGTTGGTCGTTGCGTTATACCTGGTTGTAAAGTACCACCGAAAGCTTGAATCAAGTCACTTTTGTAAAATCTTTGTGAACCTAGTAGGACGTATTCGGAACCATTATTTGAGTATGTTGTGATATTGGCGATTGGTAAATCTGATAACGAATCCATTTTACCAGTGTAAGTCTCGTGATGTTGTGAACGGTTGTGGTGGGAGGATGAGCCAAGGGATATTGAATCCTGGTATTGATTTTCTATATCAGCTTGCATTGTTTTTTTTATCTATTTTCTGATAATTTATGGTCTTTATTTAATATATATTTGTGAAAAGTTATATCTTTTGGATATATGTGTATTAAGTAGTCTGTAGGAAAGATTAGCTTAAAGAGTAACAAGGAAAAGAGGAAACTGAAACCTACCAAAGACAAGTCAGTAATATGGGGTGTGAAAATAGCAGGTATTTATATTTAAGTTTGTGTTAGTACATTTCAGTTCAGCAGAAAAAAAGAAGAAAACTTGTTGTTCCTTGAAAGATGGAAAGTAGTAGTTATGGTATATGTACTTCGCCGATACAGCAGGTAGATACATGTTGAAACATTAGCACAAACAGGATCGGCGTCGTGGCTCTAAGAGGAGCTCTGGAAACAAAGCATCTGAGCGGTAATGGAATCTGGAACGTGACGGTGAACGTTGTTTTGTAAGATCATAACCGGTGAAAAATGTAGATCAGCCACTCACTAGATCTGATTTACAATTAGTGCCTTCTTTGAAGGTTGTTGTTTTCAAATATCCGGTCAAAAGCCTTGCTTATTGTGTATTGTAATTTCATTCTAGTATCCATTAAAAACTATTTGGAAATAGGTTGGCAGAATGCCAACACTTTTACCTCTTTTCCCGCGTGAGATAATCTATCCGTCTAATTTAATTTACTCAAGAAATCGACCAATTATTTGAAAAGCTTTTGAAAAAGGCAGTTGCTTTATTTTATGGGGTATTATCAAAGAACTTGCACATTGAGCAAAACAAAAAGCACTAAAAGTAGAAAAAAAGATAGAGAAAGTGATAAAGGTAAAGTAAAAGGTCTAGCCGTGCATGGCGGACGTATTATTGCAGGTTAGGGGTCCTTCCCTCTCCAGGCGGGAAGTGTTTCAGCCAGTCCCAACTGTTGAAAGCCATATATGGTGATTACAACTCTATAGCTTGTTTCTTTGTATATGGTTTATATTAGTTTCTTTGGAAAATAACTCAACCAGTCTGTGATACAAATGCGTTTACTTTTTTGAGATATTTTTTTCAGTAGGAGGTAGGTAGCACTATACTTCGAACATCGGAGTGCCAAAAAACAAAAAAGAAACAAATGATGAACAATAAATCAAAGGGGGTGTGGATCTCAGAATTGTCTTGGTTTCCGGATCATCTCCAAAGAGCAAAAAAACATTTTAAACCAAAATTGTGTATATAGATAGATAGATACATCGTTTTTGTTGAATATATATATATGGATAGACACCTAGACTAGATAGAATATAGATACAATTCATATTGATATATACATGTAATTACATGTATTATACACCAGCACTTTTTCGGATTGCAGTTTTTCTTGGTTGTTCATCAATCGCAAGTTAAGAGAATAATGATTGGTGGAAAAATCTCCAGAGAAAAAAAACTTGAATGCAAGCAAACACTGACTTATCGGACTTGCTTTCATTGCAAACTACACACATGTCACACTCAATTTTTCACCCTAAACTTACACTTATGTAGAACTCCGAAAATATGTATTTACCAAGGGGTTAAGTACTTCCGGCTGCTTCTCCGTCTGGTGTAAGTAAGTGATTTCAGTCTAACGTAGAACTACAAAAATTCTAGAAAATAGTTTAAACTCAATATCCAAAACATCACATTAATTTTCATTTATTTATCATCCTCTGATTACAAATAACGTCATTTTTTTGCTTTTCTTGTTTTCATTTCTTTTGAAATCACCACTCACAAGTCTTTGAAATCAGCATACACAAGGCCTCCAGCATCTCTCTATCAACATCATCAAACCCATCGTTTATCAAACAGTCAATATCCAAAACACCTTGGCATTGTCCTGTTTGTTCATTTATAATCGGAATCACAATCTCGCTCTTAGTTTCCCCATCACAAGCAATATGACCAGGGAACGATTCAACGTTTGGAACAACCTGTGATTTCAAAGTTTCAGCAGCAGCACCACAAACACCTTTACCAAATTGAATTGTTTGACAGGCAACTTTACCTATGAAAGGCCCAAGTATAAGTTGATTTTCGAACTTAGGATCGATTAAGTAAAACCCGGACCAGTTAATTGGCGTTTCGAGAGCATCTTGATATGTGTGCCATAATAATGAACTACAATTGGCGAGGTTACAAACCCAGTTAGTTTGTTCCGTAGATAACGCTTCGTATGAGTCAATAAGTTGCTGTAAAAATTCCCTTTTCCTTGTTGTAGAGTTTGAGCTCGTATTTGATGATGATTTGGTGAAGTTTGTGTAATCGGCGTGATGTTTGACTGCTTCTGAGCCCATCTCGTAAATTATGTAATGATCTTAAATTGATTGTCAAGAATTCAGTAATTGACTCCTATTTCAATGACTGTCTCTTTCTCTCCCTATCTCTCTGCTTTTAACTTATCGCTATATCACATCAAGTTCTTGAATTGCAACACGGCATTTGACAGTTTAAAATCGAAAAAAGCATTTGTTGATTATCTCATTACTTATGTAATTACAGCCACAACAGAGGGAATTAGTACTGCCACAACAAATTGCGTAATATATTATGTAATACTATACTGACATAATCAATTTTACAATATTACGACATACTCAAATCTATCCACCACTCTTTTGCCATACTTTACTGCAGGAAACACGTCACTTTCTCCTTCAGAAAGTACATTTCCTTTTTCCACTAGAAGAATATCTCTTTCTTCTTGTCATGTAGCTCTTCATCTTGCTTCATTTCATATAGTTATATATTCTATTATACCCTACATATACGAATTATATGGCCAATTTCTCCACAATTTGAGCATTTTGGTGGCGTTTTCTTCTTGGTGACTCTTTGGTCTGACGTTTTGTTGTTTTGATATACCGCATCCTGGTTTGACTTCCTTGATGGTGGTGGTGGAACTAGAGGGTCAAGTATTGGCGGATACTCTGATAACTCATTTCCAAGGCCTATCCTCCAAAATTGAAGGATATCACTTAGTGGAATTGGCTGATCTGTTGCCATATGCTAGCGATTCGGTGGGCCCATCGAAGGCCCATTGTCTTCGTGAATATATTGGTACACTCAGATAAAGAGGCTTCAGGGGTAGCTCTCTTCGCTATTAAAGTTTGTTCTGAGATTATACGAAGCGAATATCTCGACGTTCTCTTAGTGATATTTGAGTATAGAAAGTATGAGCAAAAATTCGGCGTTTTAATCAGATCTTCTGCAAGATCTGACGAAAGGGCATAATGCTGAGCCTCTAAAACCTTGTTAATTCGTTCAAGAACAAAGAGGATATCACCTGTTGATGTCCCTATATACTTTTTTAGAATAGCATGAGACCCTTCCACTCTTGAACTTGCCCAATCTCCAGGATGAAGGTATTGGCCTGTCCAAGCTTTAATAAACATCTCTTTATAGGTCCAGGTGTCTTTCACATATCGAAGAGCAGCAGGAGCAATTTGAGTAAATGTAGCCTCAAACTTAGATAGTTGATCTTTATATTGAACTGCAGTGTATGAATAATTAAGCGATTCCACGATTGTATAAAAGCATCGAATTCCTCATTCGAAGAAAAATATTGCTTTGTATTTGCAAACACATTCTAACATATAAGTATGTTTGTCATAGAAGTATCTTGTTGATCCCTGCCAATATCATAGCATCTAAAACTCATACATCATTGGAAATAGCGCAAAGAAACTCTGAATTGGGAATTTTATTTTCCAAATTAAGTTGTGAACTGTAGGCTAGATCATGAAATCGAGGATCAATTGTTGACTTGTCAGTAGTAGAATGAAATTAAAACAACTCATGTAATAAACCTCAAGTTTTGGACCTCTATTCAGCACTTTAGCTCTCGACCATGAATTCATAAATGGTGATAAATGATGTACGAAAATTGAAAATTTTGGTCACTTGACAGCTTACATTTTGGTTCTCAACTTTAATCTTTTAGATTCCAAAGTGGGAAGGGAGGTTTACCAATCGAGTTAACAATATTTTGAACATTTAGAATTAAATGGATTAAGAATATAAGTAATTGTTTATATGATACAAAACAACGGGGTTGAGTGAGCGAGGCTGAAATAGTAGGTAAAGGATTTGGGTCGAAGAAATGGAGAATAAATAATAAATTGAACAAAAAAAAAAGATAAACATAAAACAGGTATCACAAAATTTACATGCAAAGAAACGAACTAAACGAACAAATTAACAATTAATTTATCAATTTCAACAGTATACTCCTCTAAAAACCGTTTGTAATCAGCGCAGATAAAAGGCATTAAACTATCATCAATAAATGTTAAAATGGCTTTGGCAATCCCACCAGCCGCATTAACTGCATGAATTGTAGCTTCCTCAGGAATGCTTGCATTGATTAGCTTGTATTTTTCATGCTGTTGTGGTGATGGTGATGATCTTGAGGATGACTGTAGTTGTGGTTTTGGTTGTTCGTTTGCAGTATTTGTGTTTATTGCGACGGACTTCGTTAATCCAACTTTGGGTTCCATATCTTGACTTTTGGCGCATTCACTGGATTCTCCACCATTAACTGGTGGATTATTTATCTCTTCATCTTTTTCAATAAAATCAAACACGTCTTCGGATAAATCGTCAGTATTCAAAGATAGGGATGGTTGCATATAACTATTTGAAGATTTATAGCTTGGTGAACTACTATGTTGTTGTATTTTAGATATTGTTGGCGTTAACGTTAGTTTTTCAACAAGGTTATATAAATTATCTAATGTTTCATCGTATCTCATAACATCTTCTTCTTCATGTATAAACTGGTTCTGATTTTCTGGTTCTTTGAATGATGATGCTGCAGTTGATGTAGTTGTTTTATGCTGTGATTGTTTGGTGGTGATGGTCTTTGACGATTGCTGGTGTTGACCTCTCGTTCTCTTTTTGGCAAGTATGGAGGAAGATGATGATGAGTTTTGACTAAATAATGAAAATTGCTTCTTCTCCTTCTCCCTTGATGATAGTTTTGTTTTATTCTTTGATAATGGTAAAGTGTTACTTAATGAGCCATTTGACTGTCTTTCTTGTTGGGAACTGGAAGTTTTTGATTCAAGTTGATTCTGCAATGATGATTCCTTGTTTCTAATCGATGAGTTGGATCCAATCTGTTGTTCAAAACTATAAGACTTCAGCAACTTGGAGAATGAGTCTATCAATCTTAGAATTTTAGCGTTGTTCTCTATTTGAGCACTATCATCATCACGAACAGTGGTATTCATTATTGTGTCCAATTCATCATAAAAATGGTTCAAGACTCTGCATTTTAGGTTCAATGCATCCACGTCTTTTTTATGAAGTGAGTATTTAAAATCAGAATCAGCAAAGCTCAATTTTGAAGAACTTGATAGATCAACTAATTTGGAGTTTATTCTTAACAATTGAGATAATGTCTCTGATGGTTTCAAGTAGTTTGGTAATTCCATTTTGTGGGTCAATCCTAGAATATCCAATGAACGGATATATCTCTTAACATTGATTAGTTTTATTATATTAAGGTGGGATCTCTCTATTAGCAGACTGGTTAGTTGGTTCCTACTGTTAGTTGCCTCTAGTTTTATGGATTGTTGTTGCTGTTGTTGAAAATGGTAGTAATCATCATTGGGCGTTGTTGTAAAGCTGTAGTTGTCGCCATATGAATCATCTTTTAATGAATAAAGGGATGGATCGTAGTAAGTTGATATGTCGTCGCAGTCATCTTCAATTAGTTTGACAGATATAAAGCGACTCTCTTTGTCGTTGAAACCAGATATGATGGATTCTGTGTCTGAATAGTAGTCCATCATTTGTTCAAATTAACTTTAAGACAATTAGTTGTATTTAATAGATAAGCTCTGATCAAATCGGATAACAAAAACAGGTGGGAAGCTTCAATAGGTAAAAGAGGAAGAAAAAGGAAACATAAAGAGAGAAGAAACAGGTTTATTTAAAAGTTATTTGATCGTGCTAAAAGTATAAGTTGGTCTCTGATTAATTAGTACAATAATCGGATCTATCCACAGAACGATCCACCTCCTGTAGTTGCAAAGTTAACAATAGTGCTGCTGTCAAGCATATCACTTTTGGGATTTTCAAAGCAAGGAAACTGGAATTACAGTGTGGAGCATGTTGTGGGATCAATAAAGTTGTTCTTTTTTTTGATCTCCAGTGAGTCAATTAAAGTCAAGATTGGCGATTTACTGTACATATGCGGCGTCACGGTGAACTGCAGGGATGGTGGTTACCGTGGGTTTATAAGCTGAGAAGAAAGTCAGCAAGCACTGTGAGACGCGTGCGCTTGTGTACTCCCCCCTTCCTACCGGTGAGAGAAATAAGCAGCGTGAGAATTTGTACAATAGGTGCCCGGTGGAGACTGAGTGTGTGCCAACGGAAAAGGTGGCCTGGCTAGCTAGTGCTTTCTATTTCTATCTGCACAGAAAGGGACGGGAAGGTACGGACTCAAAAAACTTCAAAGAATCCATCCAGTCCATCATAGGTATGAAGGTCAGGCGGCAGTTCCACACCGTACAGGGAACGTATGGCTAGCATGGAAGTATTATCGATAGGGCGTTTTGATCGGTTTTGTGTCTTGTAGACAAGTGTAGAACCTATTTTTAGAACCTATTTTTAGAAAAGGGTATCAATTCAATTGAAAGCGGTGATCACAGAAAGGAACCATAGAAATTTATAAATCATTTGATAAAGTCATAAAGTCATAAAGTCATAAAGTCATAAAGTCATAAAGTCATAAAGTCATAAAGTCATAAAGTCATAAAGTCATAAAGTCATAAAGTCATAAACAGCATTTTGTCCATTGTACGTATTGTGGCCCGGAATGACTCAATTGAATTAATTAGCAAGTGGGTGAATGGTGACTTTGCACACAACATCAATGAAAAGGGAAGAGGCTTGCACAAGAAAGTAAGCAATCATGCATCATCAGTGTATTCAAGGAAGGTGGTGAAATTCAGATAGGTGCAGGTTCACCCACTGAATTATGTGTGAAGGTAGCTGTCAAATGACTGCCTTAATGATCGTCATAGATTCAACCCTTTCATCCAACACAAATTGTAAAAACAAACTCAATAGGTATATATATACTACAATTTAAAAGGCAATTCCTTTGGTCTGTCAAACTATACAATTTGACCTAAACAGGGGTAATTAATTTTCGATGTAACCCTGGCATGAACTTTTCATGTGTACATATATATGATAGATGATGTGATATGAGCAGCAAAATGTTTTAGATCTCAACGTATTCGATTCTGGGATATATGAACTAATGAGGCTTTTTTGGTACATATATATTAATAGTTGTTAAGCAAGCATTTGAATGTGATTATGTCATCTTAACTAACCTGAATAGAAAAACAAAAACTCAATTACAACAAAGATCGGCATTGATATAGCATATTAGTATATTAGTACGTAAAATTATAAATTAGTTAATAGATTAGCTTTGTTTCACGATGCAGTTTCATCATAGGCTATAAAAGTTCAAAAGGGCATATGGTCGTGAATCTAGAGAAAGAGAAAAAAGAACAGAAGAGTAAATCTGGTAATAAGTTAAATTCACATAATATACGGCTCGTAAAATCTTTGAATCTTTTCAAAGTTATTTCGATACTTTGAGATTCAGTGAGTAGATCTCTCACTCTCAAAAGCTTTCATTTGATACAACTATATAAGTGAATTCTCTGTTGATTTACTATGGGTTTCCCAAAAGGTTTACCATGAATTTACAAAACAATCGGTAGAGGTTGAACTAGAAAGAGTCATGTCTATTTTTTTTGTGAATCTTCTTGTAATACAAATCTTGTAATGCAAATCTTGTAATGCAAGCTTCACCTGGTTGCAGATACCTCACCCATTTCAATCAGTAGACTCAAATCCATGCCCTTATGTCTATGCAACCCGACCCCATTTAAAACTTCAAACCATAGTTTGATTAAAGAATTCACATGCACTCAGACACACTGTATGTACCTGGATACCAATTTCTCTCCCTTCATTCTGAATTCTACGTTTTAACCGAATTAAAAGTCCTTGGTCCTCCCCCCCCCCCTGTACCAGTGCGTCTTTTTGACGTGCGTGGGAGCATGCATGCCTATAACCAACACATACATGTACTACAGCTTAGCCAATCTCTCCATAGACTGGATAATCCTTGGCTATCCAATATAATACAGCAAAACAATACTATTGCTGTAATATATTAGAATCTTGTAGTATATTAATCCCCCTAATATACACTTTCATCCACCCTTTTGTGGTGCTGCAAGGTGGCTATATAATGTTCCTGATATTATATCTATATTGGTAATTATCGTCACGCTAAAATAAATTACAGTTAAGTTTTGTTACTTTAAGTTAATTTCCACTAACGATAGAAGAATCCGATGAATGTCCAAAGCAGAGAAATTTTAACCCCCTTAATTGTTGAACTATAGGTTTGGTCCAATCGCGACACGTATATACTAGTTGGTTGTACAACGGTATGTAACCGATCTGTCTTTAAAGTAAACATCTGGATTGTCGCAAGGCACAAGTTTACACCTAGATCCCAGAACAGCCTGCGGCTCGAGACTTTTGCTCAGAGAGATTACAAAGTCAATTTCTATAAAGTACTTCTATTTGATACCTTTTTGAAGATGGTAATATGATCCTTTAAGCGACTATTGGGGATAAATGTAAACGAGAATAAGGGATTTGGGACAAATAGAAGATTATGACGATATCTACTATCATTCGATACTTTCCTTAAACGTTATCAAAATTACTTGTCTAGGGTAAGTTGAGTTCGAAATTTGTTCTAGATCACCGTGATCACGACCACCTGAATTCAGATTGAAGGAATCTACCGTTTCACCCGGAGATTCAAAACGGAACACATCGCTTACGATTAACAATTATCTAAAACAATACTAGCCATTTGCCCACGAGAAGGATTCAATATAGATAAAAAACGACAGATCTGGTCGGAAATCGGGACACGAGATACCAAGATCTTGTCGCATCCTATTTGGGTAATTGCGAAATAAGTAAGCTTGTGTTGAACTTGCGACTCGGACGGATCCTTCTTACTTCCGTTTATCAGTGCTTTGAACTACCAACAATCTACTCAAAAAACATACTTTTCGATAACTGGATAACTAGAAAAGATAACAGTTGATATCCGATCATATGCTAAAGTTAACAATGAAGTATTTGCGGGAGGGGGTGACTTGTAAACGGCTGCTCTTAGGAAGTTGAAATATCATATATATTTAGGGTCATATATCCCCATCACTTTTATTTTGGGGTTGATCTGTAGGTCAAATAGACTCAATAAAGTGTGAACCATCCAAATTTTAACTCCCAGCTACCTACTAAATGACAGACAAAGTCCCCGATATCGATTGTAATGAAAAGATCAATAAAGATCTATCAAAATTAACTATTCCTTGGAAACTCCCAAATCCTAAAGCTTTTGTATTCCTCAATGGTTCAATTATTGATTCCTTGAACGGTAAGACTTTGACTGGTTTTGCAGTTCTTACCAAAAATGGTTACATTGAAGGCCTAATTCCAAACTCTGAAACAGAGTCATTAGATCAATCAGTCTATACTAAAATTGATTGCTCTGGTAAGTTTTTATGTCCAGGTTTATTCGACAACCATATCCATGCACTTTCCGCTCCTGGTGAAAGTGATTTGAGAAGATTGATGAGATTACCAAAAACAACTGCTCATATGAGAGTTGGTAAAAGTATTGAAATGATGTTGAAAAGAGGTTTTACTTCTGTTAGAGATTGTGGTGGTGCTGAAAATAACATTTCTCAAGCGATTGATCAAGGTGTCATCCGTGGTCCAAGAATGTTTCGTGCTGGTCATGCTATTTCTCAAACTGCTGGTCATGCAGATATGAGAGATAGTGATATGGATGGTGAATCATTTGATAGTTGTGAGTGCCATATTGCTAACCTTGGTGTGGTTGCCGATGGTGTTACGGAATGTATAAAGACAGCTAGAGAAGAGTTTAGAAGAGGTGCGTCCTTCATTAAGATAATGGGTGGTGGAGGTGTTGCTTCACCAACGGATAACTTAACTAACTTACAATACACTGACGAAGAAATTCAAGCTATGGTCAAAGTTGCAAATAGCTACGACTCATTTGTCACTGCTCATGCATATACTCCTAGAGCAATTAAGCATTGTATTAACAACGGTTGTAAAGGTATTGAGCATGGTAATTTGATTGATGATGAAGCTGCCAAGTTAATGGCTGAGAAAGGTGCTTATCTGACACCAACTCTAGTTGCTTATAAAGTTATGGGTTCTGATCAATTTTCTCATTTCTTAACACCAGATTCCATGGAAAAAAATAAGATGGTTTTAAAAGGTGGCTTGCAATCACTATTAGTTGCCAAAAGAAACAACGTTAAAATATGCTTTGGTTCCGACTTGCTAGGAAGCTTGAATGGCTATCAAACTGGTGAATTCTTCTTGAGAGGTAAAATATTGACTCCTGCCGAAGTTTTACTTTCTGCTACCGTTACTCCAGCTGAAGCATTAGAGCTTCACAATGTCATTGGGCAAATTAAAAAAGGTTTCTATGCCGATATCTTGTTGCTAAATAACAACCCATTGGAAGATATTGAGGTTTTAGATGAACCAGAAGTTAATTTGATGGTTGTCATGAAAGACGGTATCATTTTTGACAGTAAAATCTCCACTCTCCAAGCAGATGTTGAACCAACCTGTTGTGTTTGAAAATATTTAGCGTTATGTATACATATATAATACTTATTATACATCAAAATTCTTTATATACTTGAATTCAGGGCTCTATGTTTTAAATATCAATTTACTTTTGCTTTTCTCAAAAAATGTAACGAATAATAGATTATCAGTCTTGACTTGCCCAATTTTACCGAGATTGATTAAACCAATTTTCATCACCAATAGCTTCATTATTCATCTATCAAAGAACTTCACCTCATACGATTCTTTTCAATTTATAAAATATCTAAATTGAACATTATTGTTGATCCATAGAACTCTGGTATTCATCAGCTAACTTTCAATCATCAAAAATTGACAAGATTTCTTTTGCACTGCTTTTTGACTAGTAAACGATTATATTAACGACAGGTTTTGGCATTGATAAAGATTCAGTTTCTCTACCCGATATTTTGCTACATTGGTGGTATGGGGTATCATCTGCAACTAGTCGCTCATATCAATAAAAACAGCGGTTCGCTTCATCATTTGGGTTATCAGTTATAGTCCGATTTCTCCAATAAGAAGTTTCGATTAAGGAACTGTCTTCTAGTTCATTCAAAACAGTTGTTGTTTGTAGTAAATTGTTTGCTTTAATCTCCATCACTTATGGGAATATTTTTTTCTCCAGTCATCTGGTGTTCTTCTGGAGCAAAATTATTGTGGTAACTTCCTGATAGGAAAGTATTCCGGATGCATAGTCATTTTAAAGCAGTTCTGGCTTTTCGGATTGGTTCCTTTTTATTGTTTTACACAGGAAACAGAGAACGTTTTCTAAGGAAAGCTTGAGTCATTTTCGGAAGCTGTAGTTTTGCAACCTCACTTCTTGATTATATATGTCTAAGAAAGGTAAAAGATAGATAGAAGAAAGCAACTGAAAAAAAGAAACATTTCTGTAATTGAAAGAAGTTAATTTATAGCAAGAAAAGAAATCTCAAGTATATCGTTTCAAACCCAGCAAATGGACCCCTAATATTGGTATAATAGTAACAACCAAAGCGAACAAATGAGTTAGTAACTGTATCTGTGGTGTAAATCCTTTCTATCAGTCATATCGACATCTGGTTCATAATCTTGAATTTGACCTTCAGCTAACAGCTTATCCCTCCTTTTGTTTTCTTTAATACACATGAATCTGTAGAAGATAACCAAACAAAGAAACAAGAAGTACATTACGACATTGACAATCAACCCATTCTTGTAAGTTGGGTCCTTAGAGTAGTTCCACCATTGTGGGTAAATGATAGCAGCTAAGGAATAACCAACATAGAGCATGTTATTAGCAACAGACTTCTTGGTGTTCCCTCTAATGTTAGAAGCATTCAAACTCAAAAGAATACAAAGTACACAGGTCAAACAAGAAGCTAACCAAGCGCCAACAATGACACCCCAACCGGATTTTTCTCTAAGAAATAATAAGGCAAAGGAACCACCAAAAGGAACACAAGTCATAATACAAGCAACTAAACAACGTTGTTTTGGAAATAGGTAAACTAAACCTATTCCAATCCAAATCATTATTAATTGAACAGCACCAGATGGAGAACTGTATTCTAAAGTTTTGAACTTATCGTAACCAAAATCGTTGATCATTAAAGTAGAGAAAATAATTGGACCAGAGACAACAGTCATAAAAAACCCAAAGAAGAAAGAGCTCCAACTAACCCAATCAGTGGCACATTCCTTAGCTTGGTCCTGGTCCCATGCCTTCTTTTCACCTCTATCAGATTCTGCTAGGATTCTGTGGACAGCAATTTCCCTTTCTCTTTCACTTAAGAACCAAGCTTCACCGGAAGATAACGGAACGAGAAAGTAGAACAAACCACCAGAAACTAAAGTAATGGCACCACAAATCAAGAAACCAACTTTCCAAGTGGCAAGAGCCAAATTAGGGTTCCTACCCACACCGTAGAAGAGGTAAGAAGCAAGAACTTGAGTAATAGTAATAGCGTTACAAGAAATCCAACCTGCTGTTCTAATACCATGTTCAGACTTTTTGTAATAAACAGACGTGACAATAACAAAAGCTGGTTGAACACAACCTTCAAAGAAACCTAATAAGACACGAACAACAACGAAGCCAGTAAAGTTATTTGGGGCGGCCAAGCACATACAAACCGAACCCCAAATCAAAACACAAAGACCTGTAACAATCTTGATTGGGAACTTACTCAATAGATACATGTAAACAAATTGAGAAACTAACTGAGCAAGGTAGAATGCAGAGGTGCACCAGCTGTATTGTTCACCAGAAAGGTTTAAATCAGTCTTTAAACCAAAGATAGCGGCATAAGATAAGGATTGTTTATCAAGGTACTGAGAGAAGAAAACAAAACACATGATTGGAAGAACGTAAAGGTCGATCTTCTTAACAACTGCTCTTTCTTCTTCTTGTGTGTAATCGATAAGTTCACTTGGGGTATGTGATAAAATGGTGACAATATGGCCAGCATTCTTTTCGGCGTCAACATCGGTTGAAGATGTTTTTTCTTGAGACACAACAGGAATGAATCCTAGAGTATTCGATCTCTGTTAAGTTTTAACTTCTGCAGGCATTATTGGTATTTTTTTAACAAAATAGTATGATCAGCTATTCGTAGTAATAAAAAAATGGTTATTTTAATTGATTGTGTTGTTAAGCTGTGAAAAGTGTTGATACTATAAAATGGAGACCAAAAAAAATTAAGTATTCATCAAAGGAGGGTATTGGCTATTTATATAAAGATTTAAGATTGACTTTTTGACATTGAATATCTACCGTCTATCAAACTGATTGTGCTCTATTCACCAGTCTCTTGATAAAGAGTCTTACTCAACCGTATGATATCATTTAAACATTTCATATGGGTGAAAAAATAAAACTCCTCGAGCCAAGTAAGTTATCAGACATTTAGAATTATAAAAAAGCCATTCAGGCTCAACGGCGTACTTCCCAATTGGGAAATTGCGATTGGTGTGATAAGACATTAGTGAGTTTTCGGTGTGCAGGAGATACGCTCTCTGTGGTAACCAGTACTTTTTATTATTATTCGACTCGCCTTATTCTTCAACGTCGCGTAATTCCAAGACCCTTTGTTTTCGGCAGTGGGGGATATTTGATAGAGATAACTGATAGTTTTTTTTTTGTGCTCTGACATTCATCTTGCTGTACCCCTACACCAATCTCCTTATCTTGCTAATTTTGGGTGATAATAGATTAAGACTATAGTTAGAGAATTTTTTATACATGAGCAGGAATATGCCCAATCAATCCTTCAAGAACGTGAATCACTTCCGTCAATCGCTGTAATTTTTGGTAAAAGAAGCGAAGTAATTACACTACAGTATAACCTTTTGTACTGTACTATTTCTTTAGTTTCAGACTCATGTTTAATAATTCAATGCTCTGGTAATATTTCATTCGTTAAAACAAAGTATACACTGTTTGATATAGGTTATTCGATAACTTAGTCAATCAAGGTTTACATTTCCCTTCACAATGTTCTTTTTGAGATAAATTAGAGATCCCAGGATATCACATGGAAACAGATACAACCAAACCACTCCAATATATGCCATGTTCATTTTCAATTTTTCTTTTGCTTAAAACTGTTTTTCCTACTCAAACTATAACCATTAATCTTCAATGGTGCAACTATATCAGAATTACACTCAATGTCACCATGCATATCGGACCCAGGTTACTTATCTTCAAAGCTGGTTGTACTCTCCAAAGTTAAGCAGGAGCTTTGGGTGTAGTTGTGTTCCATCAAATCACTATCTTTGTTCAAGAGTATCCTTAATTTTCTATTAAACATATAATCAGGACCAGTTATGAATTTCAGGCAATCGTTTGATAAATTAGGGAAAGCATTAGAAACAGTAGATAGCCCTCCCCCATCTTGTAAAAATATCTGGTTAGATTCCTTATCAGCTGTTAGTTGATTTAATCTATCTGTTGTTATATCGTCATCTTTTGCTCTTTCTTCGTCTACTTCAACTTCTAGTTTCTGTTGTTGTTGTTGTTGTTGTTGTTGATGCTGCTTAACTGGTGTGCTTTTTCCAACTCTATCGAACGGGGTGAAGTCACGACATTCGCCACTTTTGGTAAAGTATGATAATGAAATTGAAGCGTTTGAGGAAGTTGAACCAGATGAAGATGAAGTAGATGATGATGATGATGAAGTTGAAGTTGATGGTAAATTGAAGGTCATCATAGCTGTTGCTGTGGCAGTGGTAGTAGTGGTTGTTAAACTATTGTTCAACATCATACCGAAACTAAGATCATCTTCTGTTATTCCTGCTGTTGTTAATCCACTCGGTGGATTCGCAATAATTTCTTCATAATACGGCTGGCCTATAATTGGCTCTGTGATCGATATGGGATGTGTTTCCGATCGCAAATAGCTTGAAGGGGACTGTAAATAAGGTACTGTTGAATAGTGATTTCGGTGATACTTCCAATTGAGCTGGGCAGCATTATGATAATAGGATGGTTTTTTCAAATGTTTGATAAGGTTGTTGTCTGATCCAGTTCTAATTGCTCTTGTGTTGCGCAATGGGCTTGACACTAATGGGATAAAATCACAAATACATGAGTTTGTATTGATTGAATGGTATTTGCATCTAAACACCCGACTGTCGATTAATCCTTTGAATTTCCCTCTTCGAATAGTAGAGTAGTCCATGCTTGGTACAACAACATTTCTTTGTTTTAAATCTTTTACACTGTTTTTCTGTTTTCGATAATAGTAAGTATCGTTATTTTGTTTGTAGCTACTCAAAGTTGCCTCAGAACCTTTCGTCTTGTAAAGTTGAGGGGGGACTTCAAATTGTAAAACTTGATTTTCTTGATTTTCCTTATTGGAGTATATAATTCCAACCCCCATTTGATGCTTCTGTTATTGTACCTTTTTTCAGCAGTGAGTATTGAGCAACCAACCATTACCAAAACAAAAATAGATAAAGTTGAACCTTATACCACATGAGGGAAAGGAGCATTTTTGTTAGGATGGGGAAAAGAGCCAATTGCGAAGCGCCGCCAATTGAATTATTATTACCTCGAGCCTCATTTGTTTCACTTCACATTATGTTGCTTTGTCTTTGCCCTTTCTTGTCCTAACTTTCAACCAAACAAGATCCTTATAGAGGACTATCTTACGGCATAGCGCACAACAGCCTTGACTTGAGTTTCTAACCTGTGAACTAGCCAATGCTTTATACACACAATTTGAACAGTAAAAATGGCCACATGGGCTAGCAACACATTTTTCAATTTCCTCAAAACAAATCGGACAAATCACATCTTTCAAATTTGTTGATGAGTTCTTGGTTGTTTCATGTAATAGATCGGTTGTACTTTTGGCCCTTTCTTCAGTTTCACCATCTGATCCCAATATTATCAAATCATCGTCTTGTTCTTCTTCATCAGATGTTAAAATTTCTACAGTTTCTGATTCCTCTCTTTTCCTCTTTCTGCTTTCTGGATCAGAGTTGCTCTGGCTTGTCGTGATGTGATTATCTCTAATGTTCGTTTGAGTAACAACGATGTCGTCATCCTCGTCATCTTCTTCGTCCTCGCCTTCATCGTGATCTACTATTTCTCGTGTTTGTTGAAATTCCTCCTCTTGATCAGCAGCATCATAAAACAGATGATCATCATTCTGTTCAGAATCATCTGCATTAAAGTGAAATGACTCATCTTGCATATTGCTATGTAGGTCCTCATCACCATCTTGCCCATCACCTGGTCTAAAGGGGCGGTACCCATCACGAGGCTGCACACTTGAATTTTGTAATGCTCTATCTACTCTTTCCCTGTCACCTGTTGTTTCCCTAGCGTGGGAAGGTGGCAAAGAGTCATTATCGGTATGATTTTGCTGTTTTTCTTCTACTCTGTGACCGTTATCACTATCGTTACTGGTATTATTATTATTATTGTTATCATTATTATCATTGGTACGGTTGTTGCTGCTGATGTTGTTATTGTTGTTACTGTTATTTATTGTACTATTCCTTCTTGTTCTCCGTGGTGTAATCGTAGTCAATTCATTTCGGCTTTGATTGGATTGTAAACGAGTTGATGATGAACTTTGTAGGTCATTGTTGTGATCGCTGTCGTCATTTGGAGAGTCCAATTTCTGTAAAGATGTTCCACCAGATGCAATTACTGGATGTCTAAAACTCATTTTTGCTCGAGTCACACAATTGGTATAACAGCTTAGTTTTTAGATGGAAAATATTAACTGTTATCAACAACTATGATTCAGCATTTATAAATATGGCTGATTAAGAAAACTCCTCATTAGCCTTAATCAATTGTGTTTTTTCTGTTATTACCGAGATCAATACTTTTTTTTTGTATTTGGTTTTTTTGGGGGGCAATGTAAATCACGTGACCTGTTGAGAATCTGAAGGATAAAATACATAGTTTTTGAGTCTTTCTCTTTTATGTTTTAATATAAATATTTAACTGACGTAAGAAGTTTTTTTTGACAAGTAATAAAAAGAAACGGAAACTAAAAACTAAAAGTAAAGAGGAATCAAACAAAAGGAATAAAAAAAAAAAGGTGAGAAAAAAGCATGTATAACACAAAAATTTAAAACAGTCTGGTAGAAGTAGAGATGGAATGAGGTCAACCACACCAAAACTGAAACAAAATGATAAAAAAAGTACAGCAGTAAAAACAAACGTTTTTAACCAGAAACAAAAAAAGATAAGCAAACAGAAAATGGATGATGAGGTAGTGAAAAAAATTATAAGTAGTAATAAGTAATAAAATAAAGCAAAATTGGATTGAAATAAGACAACAACAAAAAAGGAACAAAATTTATGGTTTCACATATGATAAAAAGAACAGATCCTCACAAAGAAATATTTGGGATAGGAAAATAGGTATAAATAAGCATATGCATGGATAAATCACTATTCAAAGAAACAAAAAAGAAAGCAAGTATTGTTAAAGTAGGCAAAAACAAAAAAAAATAAACTAAAAAGTTAAAAATTTGATTGAGATCAAACAGTTCTCTTTTTTTTGTGAGTATTGTACAAAATTAATAATAAAAAAAGAGACTCAATCGTTCAAAAAACCTCCTGTATAATTGCTGTGTTGTTCTTGCTTACATATTTGATCCTTCCTCATTAAAGAATTGGTAATACTCATTCATGTAAATACATATCTTTATATTGATCTTAGATTATTGAAAACTTCATCTTTGTTATTGTAGTAGTTCTTAAAAGGAGGCTTTTATTCTTGTTTGTTTGTTTGTAACCGGTTATGATAATATATGGAATGGACAGAAAAAATTTATTATTGAAATTGAAGAATTCAATGAAAAACAAAATCACAAGACAAACTTCTTTAAAAGGAAAGCAATCAAGACTAAAAGAATGGCGATGATGTAAATATTTGATGATGATGATTTTGTAGCAACGGCAGTGGTGGTCTTTGGAGTGGAAGCTGGAGTCAATGGAGTCTTTTCATCGACAATTGGAGCAGCATCAGTTGCAGAGGCTTTTGAAGCAGGCTCGCTAGCCTTCAAATCAGCAACAGGAGCAGCAGCAACAGGAGCAGCAACAGGAGCAACAACAGGAGCAGCAATAGGGGCAGCAATAGGGGCAGCGGCGGCAGCGGCAACAACGGCTGGAGCAACATCAGAAGAAACGTCTTTCTTTTCAGGGATAGATAATTGAGAAGATTCTTCTTGAATGGCATTAACCATGTTATCGAAATTGTAAACAACTTTCAATTTGATATCTGAAGTTGAACCAGCACTTTTTTGCAAATCTGACCATATGTTGGAGACAACTTTTGAATCTAAACCTTCTTCACAAGGAACAGAAACAATCAAGAACTTATCCTTACATTTGGTACCCATTGCTGGCTCTTTTTCTAAACCTTGGAATATAATTGAAACGTCCATTGATTCACCAGGGGCGATGGTTGCAGCATTTGGTCTAACGCAGTAAAGTTTTGGAGCGGTGGTTTTAACTTTGAAAGCAATATGACTTGAAGAATCGTTTGAAACTGTAATATTAGTGGTTGCAGATTTCGTTAATGGGGCTATTTGTAAAAGAAAGAAAAAAGTTGAAAGAAAAGTATATGTTAGTAAATAGAACGGCTTATGAAATGACCCTGATATGGCATTACTAATTATCGACTAATCAATGTGTGGGTATATGTGTGGGTATGTGTGTGGTTATGTGTGTGGGTGTCTGTCTTATTTTCTTCTCTATCTCTTTTATGGCGAATACATACATTCGAACTCTAATTGTTTTGGACTAACTTGCATCTTTGAATGAATTATTTATATATTGATTTAATTTAATTGGAGATATTGAATTAGTTAGGGTTATTGAATGTTTTGATAGTTTACAGAAAGATCAAAGGTTTTTGATAAATACAAAAAGTTGATACGTTGAACAAAAAAAAATATACAAGAGATTAAATTCAGATCGGTCGCATTGATTTGAATTTCGAGCTTTTGTTTGTTTCTTTGATTCCTTTCACAGGTTTTGAAATTCATCTTTTTTTACAAAGAGGCTGGAAACTAAAATTTTGTTACAACTACAACAAGGGTGTTTATTATAGTTTATATGATAGTACACTTGCTATCTTTGGTACATGTATATCATGGTACTTGCTTTAATGAATTTTATATCCTGAAGAAAAGTCGAAGATGAATGCGTACGTAATCACTGCAGAGTTTGTATTAAGTTGCTGATATCAGCAGGGCTAAGTGTTTGTCATAACATGGGGCGTGCGAGAAAAGCATTGTACTTTTTATATCTAAATTGCTAGGAGCTGTGTGCATCCAATATGTCATTTTGGAATATGTGTGTATATATAAACCAAATTAAACTGGGTAAAAAGTATCACTTCATGCTGTTAGGCAACACAAAGTGGAAAGACGATTAAGGGTTGAATTTAGGGCAAGTGTGGCTTTACAGAAGTGTATAAGTCGATCGGCCTTCCTGAAAGAAACGACTCTATTTTAGATAAAAGACTATCGGCGTTGAAGTTTCAGTCCTTCGAAAGAATGTAAAATCTGATGGTTGTGTAGCCCTGATACATACTTCCAATTATTTCCAGATTTGGAATTATACCCAATTAGGAAGAAAGAAAAGACACGGACACCAAAGTAGGAACGAGGTTGCGAATACTTTTCAAAAAAAAATACATAACAACCGGATGCGCCGATAAGACGATGAAAGCAGAAAAGGGGAAATAGGGGAAACAGGGGAAACAAAGAAAGGTTTCAAGTGTTATTTTTTTGTGTTTGATAAGAAAACTATAAGTGTATACAATTTATGATTTACAAAGATGTTGATAACCATTTACTCAAACATATTTCAACAATAATTACAGAGTTTACTATACATATAACGTAAATGGAATAATACTAATGCATATAAAGAGAGAAGAGACAAAAAAGCCAGAATAGTGGATGATTGTAAACACTCGCTATTTAATCGAATCATGTGGTGTCAGCCGCCTATAGCATTCTTTATTGGTATTGATGGAAATAATAGATTTAATTATCCATTAAGAGTGATTCTATCTAAATCTGAGACAAGACAAATCGAATTAAAAGATTACAAGTAAAACGGTAATTGAAAACGGTAATTGAAAGGTATTAACTGATAAATATATATATATAAACCTTTTTACCTTACTTTTAAAATTAATTGTAATCTTAGTCCTTCATACTTAGTTAGTTAATCTGGGAATCGATACACATGGCCATTAAGCGGGAAATGAAAACGCAGCATACAACGATAATTAACATGTTTAGTATAAATGAAGAGTGAGTTTGTTACTTATCGGTTAGGTTAGGTTAGATTAGGGTAGGGTATGGTAGGTTAGGTTGGCTGTGTAAAATGTAAATACACCAGATTCACATGGAAATCAGATTATTTGTTGTCGGTTATTGTATAAATTATCAGTTCCATCTTGCATCTACATTTTATTATATTCAACTATACGAAAGACTAAAAAAAATGGCTCATCCGATAAATGATTGTATCCAATATATACAATAACATCAGCTGTCATCATAATTGAGCAAAAGAATAAGTATAAAAAACAAAGAAAACAAAGACTAACTGTTTTTGTGTTGCTTTAATGTACGGAGAGAAAGAGAAAGGATCTCACTTATATTAAATTCCCCCCTGTCGCAATTTGCTGGTGGTGAAAGGATGCGTCGCGTCCCGGAATCTGAAAAGTTAATTAAATCCAATTTGCCCCAATACAGCAATCCCTTTGTTCTATCTACTTGTTTCAACAACACGTAAAATGTCTCCTACCTAGCCTTTCTTTATTCCACTCCAGTTGCATTTGTTACAATTTTCCATTATTTTAACATAACATCTTCTTTTGTTAAAACATCACTATTCATTTCATTTATTACTTACTATCCAACACTATCCCACATTACTACTAAGCAGGATTGCCATTTCTTTTACCAATTGCAAAAACTGCCATATTTCTATTTATACAACTATTAGCAAGACACACAAACAAAAAACACTGAAAAGTAATATAAAAAAAATCACCAATTAACTTACACGTCACCTTTTTTTTTGTCAATAATCAAAAATATCATTTATTAATACTATCATTTATCAATTATCATTTATCAAACTAGTATTGTCGAATCAGAACAATCGAACTCTAAAATATTAAATATGAAAACTATGAAATCTAACCTGCATTTAAATCTCAATTTTTCAAGAAAGAACTCCTTTAAAGATGGTGTTAACACAGGTGCAATGACTCCAGGTGGTTATATCACTCCAAGTGATCAAACTACTCAATTTCAATTCCAAACGCCTTTGCTGATGGCAAAAAGGAGCGATTCTATCAGTTCTTACTACTCAGATTACAATATGAACCCAAACAATCCGAACAATCCAAACAATCCTGATCAGCCGACTCTAAGCAAATGTGACAGTGCAAGCTCAGTGTCTTCTTCTGTTTACAATCACGGTGGCGATTCAAGTCCAGTCAACTTAAGCAACTACGAATTTACTCCTCAATTTGATGAATCTCTAATGAACGTTTATTATTCATACGCAAATAGACCTAATATTACACCTTTCAACATAAACTTCCCTCCTTCTGGAATAGTCTCTAAAATATCAAGACAGTTTTATCATCTGTTACGCCATGATATTCTAATTCAATTGGAGAAAAATTTGAAGAAAAATGAAGAATTAATGGCTGAGTCGAACCAATCTTTATGTTTGAGTCTGATTAGAAAGAGACTATTGGAACTATGTAACTCTGGTGCTTCTGATCAATCAAATGGTTTTTCAATCTCCAGATCAAATTCATTTTCTTCAATGGGTACCAACAATCCATTACAATTCCAAGCACAGTCGCAGCTACAACCGCAGCCACCAATGACACATCGTCCATCATGGTTACATCAAAACCCAATGTTTTCAGCAACCAGATTATCTTCGACTGACTCTTTAATCGATTCTGTTCAATTCTCAGCGTCACCAGCAACACCAACAACACCATCAGCACCACAGCAGCATCCTCAACTATACCATTTATCATCTGGTATGAGTAATAGTTCTAGCAACAATAACCACGATTCCATGATGATAACACCACCCCAATCGGCAGCTGGTCATTCGTCATCGATCAATCAACATAACCACCACCCTAAATTAAGTTTACAATCTCCATTAGATCAATTTACATTTGAAACTACAAAACCACTACAAAGTCCATTTGATGAAAGTCGTTTCCAATTTGATGGCTCAAACAACAATAACAATAATAGTGGTAACTCTTCACTGCTGCCTAATTCGAAACCAAATATTGTCCAGCATCATCACCACCACCACCAACAACAACAACCAAAGAGAACGAATTCTGTTAATTCAATGAATAGCATGGGCAACGCTATTGCTGCTGCTTCTGGGAATGGCATCATGGATTTGGATATCGATCCATTCTATAACGTTACCGCACAAAGAAAGAGAGATAGTTTGAAATTAAAGAGAAACATGAAATGATCCTTACGTTTGCGTTTACTTTTTCATCGAAAAATAGAAGCTATTTACTAAACTTGTGCTGGTTTACAAGGTTCATCTGTGTTTGTGTGTGTTCTTGGGTGGCTCTGTGTATTTTTTCACGACTTGGACTTTAGCGATTTTCATACTTTTTTGCTATTTCGATATTTGATTGTTTTTTTTTTTTTTGTTGATTTTATTTTTCGGCTTTTGAGTCTCTATTTTTATTGATACCCAGTTGTTTATTATGGTTTTTTTTTTTTTTTTTTGTTTTTTTTGCTTTTTGTTACCGGGTTGCTTTTTTTTAGTTTTTTTTTTTTCGATTTTTTACATTTTTGGGTCTTATTTATATTTAACTTTTTTATAACTGCTTTTTGTTTCTTTGCCTTTTTTTACTTCCCCCTGGTTTTATCGTTTCTTCCCTTCCTCCTCTCCTCCTTTTCCAATATTTTTTTTTTGAATTTACATTGCACTATAGAGAAGGTTTTCACATTTTCACACTTTACATGCTTCTTCTGATAACTTCTGTGTTTTAGCTTTTGCCCCAATTCCATCCCTCTTTCCCCCTTTTCATACATCACAATTATAATTAGCTTAAGATTTGTTTTTTTTGCGTTACTAGTTCCATTATATCAATCATTTGTTTAATCAGTTTCTCGCTCACTGCATATATATATCATACTTTCCCTGTTTTCTTTGTGTGTGTTTTTTTGGCACCGGAATTTTCATATCATTTTATTTATAATATACCTCCTTCATTTGTGTTTTGTTTTTATTTGTTTATTTTTGTTGTCTTGCCCTTGATTTTTAGTGCTTTCAAAGTTTAGCTTATATATATAGTATATATATCCTTATTATCTCTACAATAAATCAACAACTACGAAAAATTGGCAAACAGATATATATATCCCTGTAATCCGTTTCGTACTCCTTAGAATTCTGATTTCCACATCTACTCAATTTGAGCCTCTCGCCATCCCCGCCATTTACTATTCTCGTCGGCCAGGCTAGTTCCCGAATAAAAGGAATAAAGATTTTTTCTTTGAAAGAATCTAAACAGTTTCAAAAACTATTTTTATAGCCGGAAAGGGAAAAACCCCTACATCTATGATTCTTGTTACTATAAGTTACTGATCTGAATTTTATTTGAATGTAATCTGTCCATTAATAATATACATATGGTACGGATTGATGAAATAAAAAGAAGGGAGGTTCTGGTTTGTACAGTGATTTTTCATCTTTGGGAAAGTTGGTCTGTTTTGCTTATTGATTGATGTAAATAAAGGTAGAGTGTTAGGTTTCATACTATTGCGAATCGAGGCAAAAAGAACTGTATAACATTTTTGGTAGTATATTAGAGCCCGTTTACTGCTGTCTGTACAGTTTAAAAACAAAGACTATTAATGTTTTTTATGTAGTCCGTTATAAATTTCGTGATAGTCTAGGCCATAAAATGAATCATTCAGACTATATATGATTTATTTGCCTTAACTACCTACCACATAATATGAAAAAAAATTTCCGGACTTATAAATGTATATCTGTGTGTGTATATATATATATATAACGTACACACGTTTGAAATCTTATATATTAGTCTATATAACTAGATTGGACAGAATAGTTCAAAAAAAGGATAATAATGCCCAGAGAAGATGGTCGATCGACGCTGTTTCACAATAACGGAAAACAGATTTCCAGCGTCTGCTGGATCGGGTTTTGGAATATTTAGTAAACGGAACGGGGGGATGTGGTGTTGTTAATTTCCGATTGGGGTGGTTGGAATAGTTTAAGATTGGTATATATATGTGTACGTGTTTATTATTACTGACTGGGTTTATTTGATAGTATTAGTTGTCGGTAGCGGTTAGATATAGTGATGCAATTCAACTTCAAACTTGAACAGAAAAGAAGGGGAGAGAAGGAAAATCGGTAGGTCGGCTGCGATGCGATAGTGAGAAGTCCGGAGTTTCTGGACTTTACCACTACATAAGTAAAAGTATGTGTATTATTAAAGCATCATTAAATACGATCTGATTAGAAAATAATAGTAGAGTCCCAATTAATTGGCTATATTTTAAACGATTACAAACGTTGTGGATGGATTGCTTGAAAATTTAATCAATTGCTGCTGTCTAGTGAAGTATAGTAAAGTGAGTTGATATTTTTCTAGGGGTGTGGGAGGGAAAAAAAAAGAGAAGGTATCACCCGATCAATCCTCAGATTGCATGTTCATATTAACCAGAATAATTTATACCTCTCTGTGATTTGTAACTACCACATGTCTACTACTAGCACGAATCAACTTTCAAAGAACTAATTAAGAAAAGTAAAATGATCACTACTACACCGCCTATATGTATTATTGTATGATGTATATGCTAGATACAAAATCAAAAATATAAACAATCATCAGACATCTTCAAAGGTGAGAAAAACAGGGGATGTCTCGGAAATGATTCCGCATTGGAAGCTCTCCTATTGTTTCTTTTTTGTAAAATCGCATAAATTGTTATATATTAGAACCGTTTCCCAAGTATGCTTTTCAACTGGTTCTGTATTTTTCTCTTTATCGTTTTTATTGAATTCCTCTTTTTAAAAGTATATAATCTATATTTCGTAAAGATATATTTAGAATATAAAACATTTACACAAATTACAATATGAGTTCTCCTATCGAAAGACCAGCATGGCAAAAATTACAAGCCATCTTTGATGACTATGGTAAAACATATTCAACCAGAGAAGCTTTTGCCAAAGATGCTGAAAGATTTAACAAATTCTCAACAACTTTTGAAAACTATGATGGTTCCAAAATCTTGTTTGATTTCTCCAAGAACCTGATTGATGAATCAATTATGTCATCTCTTGTTGAATTAGCGAAAGAGTGTAACGTTGAAAAACTAAGAGACGAAATGTTTGCTGGTTCCCACATCAACACCACTGAAGACAGAGCCGTTTACCACGTTGCTTTAAGAAACAGATCTCTAAAGCCAATGTATGTTGATAATGTCAACGTTTCCCCTGAAGTTGACTCTGTTTTACAACACATGAAAGAATTCTCTGAATCTGTTAGATCTGGTGAATGGAAGGGTTATTCCGGAAAAGAAATTACCGATATTGTTAACATTGGTATTGGTGGTTCCGATTTAGGTCCAGTTATGGTTACTGAAGCTTTAAAGCCTTATGCACACCCAAGATTAAACGTCCACTTTGTTTCTAACGTTGATGGTACTCACATTGCCGAAACTTTAAAGAAGTGTGATGCTGAAACCACATTATTCTTGATTGCCTCCAAGACTTTCACAACCGCTGAAACCTGTGCTAATGCCAACACTGCTAAGAACTGGTTCTTACAAAGAGTCAAGAACCCAGACTACATTGCTAAGCATTTCGTTGCTTTGAGTACCAATGCTGTTGAAGTTGCCAAATTTGGTATCGATACTAAGAACATGTTTGGTTTCGAGAACTGGGTTGGTGGTAGATACTCTGTTTGGTCCGCCATTGGTTTATCCGTTTGCTTATACATTGGTTTCGAAAACTTTGAAAACTTCATGAAAGGTGCTGAAGCCGTTGATTCTCATTTCGTTAACACTCCAATCGAACAAAACATCCCATTCATTGGTGGTTTATTAACCATTTGGTACAACAACTTCCACAAGGCCCAAACTAAATTAGTTGCCCCATTCGATCAATACTTACACAGATTCCCAGCTTACTTACAACAATTATCAATGGAATCCAACGGTAAATCCGTCTCCAAGGACTCTAAATTCGTCAACTACGAAACCGGTATCGTTATGTTTGGTGAACCATGTACTAACGCTCAACACTCTTTCTTCCAATTGGTTCACCAAGGTACCAAATTAATCCCAACCGATTTCATCTTGGCTGCTAAATCACACAACCCAATTGAAGGTAACTTGCACCAAAGAATGCTTGCCTCAAACTTCTTTGCTCAAGCAGAATCTTTAATGTTAGGTAAGACCAAGGAAGAGGTTGAAGCGGAAGGAAACTCTGCCGCATTAACCCCACACAAGATGTTCAGCGGTAACAGACCAACTACATCCATTCTAGCCCAACAAATCACACCTGCTACATTAGGTGCCTTGATTGCATACTACGAACACGTTACTTTCGTTGAAGGTGCCATCTGGGGTATCAACTCATTCGATCAATGGGGTGTTGAATTGGGTAAGGTGTTGGCTAAGGTTATTTTGAACGAATTGGATACTGAAAAGAACGTGGAAACTCACGATGCTTCGACTAGAAACTTGATCAACCAATTCAAGGCTTGGGCTTAAATTTCAACTTTGTTAATTGCTATTCTTTTAATGAGTTGAATTTACTTGGTTAACGAACAAAAAAAAATAAAAATAGTTTCTGTTTCTGCTTTTTCATTAATTTATAGTCATTTATTGTATTTTTTTTTTGTTTCATGTACTTTGTTTGTTTCTTGCTTTTTCTGTGTATCGTCCTCCTTTTTCTCCTTTCTATCACACCTCAACCAGCAGTCTATACGACTACATCTCGTTTATTATTCTATAGATTCTGCTTATTCATCTTCTACATGAAGTTATTTAATAGAGTTAGTTTTCTTAACATCGTTTACTGATTTATTTCATTATCAATGTGACACACTAGTGATACCAACCGCCCATTCCCAATCTCTCTATTTAGTTTTATCGTTCCCTATTTTTTGCTATCCATTTTCTTCTACACTTTAAAGCAGGTACAAAAAAACCTACAAACGAAAAAAAAGGATGTGTTTTTGTTTAACAAAGATTCATTACAAATGTAATAAAAGCAAAAATTAAGGTCGTACCCGGATTCGAACCGGGGTTGTCCGGATCAAAACCGAAAGTGATAACCACTACACTATACAACCCGAATTTTTTGTTGAAAGGGTTCGATAGTTATTTAAAACTGATTGAGTAATAAATTGATATTCTCTTTGATGCCCTTTCTTATAATCGATAGGAAAGGAATCTGACTAAACATATGGGAAATACACAACTATATATAGTAAAAATCATAAAGGAACAATTCAACAGACGGAAGTTAAAACAAAGAGATAAGAAATGTAACAATAGATAAAGGATAAGATAAGGGATAAGAAATGGAACAATAGATAAGGGATAAGATAAGGGATAAGAAATGGGATAATAGATAAGGGATAAAAAGGGACAGTTAGTTAACTGTAGTAGGGATGAGAATGTAGGATGGATATCTTACATTTGTATGATGAAATGTGTACACATTTGTTTTTGTCTTTCAATTTCTTCCTACTTTTTTCAAATTTCTTAAATTTTCTTATTTTTTTTAATATCATTGCTTTCTCCTTTTCAAAGATGACTTCATCTTTTCGAAGGGAAAAACTTCAAGTATTTATAATAAAGTATGATTGCAGACAAACTGAACTTCAATCACTACCAACTAACTACAAAATAATGAGAATAAGATTAAAATCAAGCAAAAGAATTTTCGAGAACCCAAAAGAGGTGTTAAACTTGGATTACCATTTTGAGCCACACGGCGTCCGATTCCTTACATTATGTTTCCGAAAGAAGTGTTTTTTCAGATTACTGATATCCTAAAAAATGAAAAATGAACTCCATTGGGCCTCGATTTAGTTAATTTTTTTTTCTGAGAACATAAAACCTGAAGAGATCAAATGTCAGAAACTCACTTTTATTCGGAGTGTGATTCTTTGTAATTGTTTGAAATTGTGGTATTCATAAAATAAGCCACAAAAGTAATAATGTCATAAAAGAGTCTATACGAGCTAGTGACAATTCTGTCACTAAAATTCAGATGGAAATATTGCATAAATAGACCTGTAGATTCCCATTTGTTACTAAAGAAATTACAATCTTATCTTTTTAGAAGAAGCGGGAGGGAAGTTTTATATATAAAAACTAGATAGAACATTTTAATAGGGGATGTCTTTATTTGTTATATAATTAACTTATAGAATCTATTTCAATTGGATTACATTTATTAAATCCAATTGCGTGTTTCTAAAAATTAGTCACTTGTGAACAAGTCTCAATTATTGAACTCACTTAATATGTAGCTCATACTATTTTTAATTACCCCGAGGAGGTATCCATGACTAAGCTACCTTGGTTGATAGGCGTGCTGCTCATACCCATAAAGAGGTAGGGATACTAGGAATGGGTAGATAATGTTTCTCAATCCTCGATATCAAAGCAATTATTAACACCTTAGTTAATTTTTAAATTTGTACTGCGTAAAAGAGTGAAAATCTTTACCTTTTTTGGTTGTTCCAATTGAATCAAGCCATGAACCAGTTTTTTATCTTTAATACATAAGCTTTTGGGACGTGGATGTATAGTTGGATAAAATTTAGCAGCTTTTAAATAAGAGGCTGTGAGGATCAAAGGATTTTTTGTTTAAATATAGTTTTTCATCTCACTCTATTTAAGGATTTGGGTTCCTTCTTTTGGTGTTTTAAAGCACAGAATTAAGAGTTTGTTGAATTATTAACGATTTTGTTAATTGGCTGAAGTGTATTAAGATGAATTTTTTCTACAGCTCGTAAAGAGCTAGTAAGATTTATTTGCTAACCATTAGCAAGTTTTTTTTTCTGGCCTTTGATCTTGTATTCAATTATCGTGAAATTCTGAAAGACCTCAGCTGAACTGGCTTTGAGTTCAGTATTCTATAAAATCAATATGGACTTCATAGTTTGTTTAGAAAGCTTTTTGCTAAAGGTATTTTATACTTAGGCGCCGTCAAAATAGTTTCTTATAGTGTCCAAAAGTACGATGAAGAAAAAGTTTTTATATACGTGAACGTGATCATATTTGATCCCACAGAGTCTTTGTATGATTATCAATCGCAGTTATATCTTGTTTAATCTTATCCAAATCTTCCAAAATTAGCTCATTTTTTTTACCCATATCGTCAAAGAACTTACTGCTGTTGATATCCAGGTTAATCGCACTATGATTCACACCCATGCTCAATGGGGTGGTCGTTTCAGCCGGAACACTTCCTCTTTTGTTCTCGCTCAATGGTGTGCCGCTTGCAGTATCACCAGCAATATCAGATTTATAATTGACTTCGTCGAAGTTGTCCCAAACCTGGTAAAACTCATCGAATGAATGCTCATTAATCTTAACCATGTCAACAAGCAGCTTTAATTGTGATTTTTTCAATTCGTTTAAATTTTTGGTGTAATGCTCATCGAAAAACTTCAGATTTCTGATGTTTTCAACATCATTTAAAATGTTCAAACTTTCGTATAACTTATCTTGATAATCCACTTTTTGAGAAGTTGAAGCGATTTTGTCATTTAGTTTGGGTTCTTCAATATATGCATTATCGTCACTTTCACCATCCTCATCAGGAAAATGGGATTGTGTTTGCGATTGTGTGGTGATTAAATTAAGAGAAGACGTATCAGTCGTTGCCGTCGGGTTCATTGACCTAGTGGGTAGGAAATCCAAACTTGTTGAATCCGTTCTCTTTTTGGTTGTATCACAATTGTACGAGCTATTGTAGCTTAACCCATTCTGATCAGGGGTGTTTTGTGAATAGTAGAGGTCGTCATTGTACCCACGGATGGAATCGTGGTCCTCATCATCCTCATCATCTTCATCCTCAACGTGCCCTGATTCTCTGGACATCATTGAACGTGCACTTTGTAATGCATTTAAGTCAACTTCTGGGTCACTATCTGAAAAATTCCCAGAAAGTTCTTGATGATGGTGTGGGGTAAAGTGTGGGATATGAGGTAGAAGGTCATTTTCTTCCAGTGAGACCAGTTGTTTGGTTGTCATGTGTGAGCCGTTAGTTGTACTTCTTTCTAATAAAGAAAAATCAGAGCCATTCCTATTTGATCGTGTGGTATCGAGGGACATCTTTTAAGCTGTTGTTGTTTAGTTGGCTAGGTGGATGAACTATATAGTTTGGCAATAAAAGTGAGTGGATTATATAAAGTAAATCAAAATAGATGCTTGTCTTTAATATCATTTTTTTGAAGGTTGCGAGGCTCAGAAAATTGAACTTGAATGAATATTCTAAAAATCGTTGTTGATTTGACTAACCGTTACTGATGATCTGTTTTTCTTTTACCCAATAGTTTGATTATAACTTAGACAGACTGCAAATCAACAACTAGCTTACTTGGTAAAGGGTTTTAAGTTTTTTCTAGTTGCTGAACGGAGAAAAGATATAAAATCGAAAGTTACAATGCCCTTATATGATCCTCTAAAAGCATCTAATGAAATTCCAACGTTGTTCGGATCTGACCTATCTTCAACATCAACGATATCATCAATGGACAATCATATAGAAAGCCCCAGAATTGAAATTACGTTCCATACTGAGCAAGAAAACAACACACTGAATAGAGAGTCACCAACTAAAACAAGCAATGCTGCACCACTACTCAGAATGAACACTCCATCGAACATAAAACTATCGTCGTCTACCCTAAAAGCAACAGCTATGGATGATATAATCCCAGATTATGGCCACCAACAACCATCACCTATTGCGACACGCAAAGCAAATGAAAGACAATCTAAATCTAGAAAGCAACAGCCATGGAAAAAATTACTATGGTTCAAGCAAGACTATGAGGATAACTATACTGACAGCTCATTCTTGTCCCAATTAAAAAGAAATTCAACGGTGATCAACTATTCATACTGGAAATTATTGAATGATTTCACATTAATTGTACTACATCTATCAATTATCATGTCTGTCATCCTAGTCTTCTATGGAATTTATAAACTTGATTGGAATCCCCTGGTGCCGACCTTAATAAGCACAAGTATAACAGTGATTGGTTTCATCATTTATGAAATAACCTTAAAAATTAGAAGAAACAGAGAGTTAATCAACTTGCAAAAATTGAAAATTGAGCAATTATCAATGTCTACAAGGAACTCTAGGTTTAGACCAACATCAAGATCAGCATCACCATTCAATACGAGCATGCATCACCAAAGCCACCCAATAAACAATTCACTATCACAAAATAATAACAATAACACTGAAATGACCACGACAGTGAGCGATCTAGAAAGGTTCTTGATAGAGCCAAACCCACCAAATCTGACAAATACGATGAAGTCATCGATATTGATCTTGCTCACATTATTAACTTTTTCCCCTGTTCTAAAATCGTTAACGAACTCAACATCATCAGATTCTATTTGGGCATTGAGTGCTTGGCTATGTATCCTTAACGTTCTGTTTAACGATTACTCTATTGATTTTGGTTCCCACAACAAGCATCATGACGGTGGAATGACAGTGAATAATGATGGTAGTGGTACAGCTGGAGGGTTCGAGATGCAAAGTTCCAGTGCTAACTTATCCAAGAACATATCGTTATCAAATGCAATTGTACTAGCATCAAGACTAAATTCCAATTTGAGTGCTTTTTGTTTCATTGTTTTTTCGATTCAAGTTTCTGGACTTTTCCCAATTTTTAATAACTTTACCAGAAGATGTCAGTTTTGGACTTTCCATTGGTTTCAAGTTTTTGGGATCGTTGCTGGTGTCGATTTTACCATTTATAAGATTTTCGGGATCGGTTGGTTTTTAGTTTGGTTGAGTATTCATTTCTTAATCGTTGTGTTAGGACCTTGGTATTTTATCGTTTTACAGAAGTATAAGGATGAATTACAAGGACCTTGGGATCCTGCTAAGCCGATTGTTAAAAGTAGTTTGTAGAGCCTCATGTATAATTAGTTAGCATCTTTGCATTGTATTAATAACAGATAAAAAAATAAAATTTAAATCACATAACTTCAGTATAATATACAGCTATAAATAAAATAGTAAAATAAATACATCAAACAAAAACAAAAAAAGACTCAGAATAAAAAAAAACAAAAATAAGAAACAAACTCAAATTATTTTTCCATTAATTTACATTTTTTTACGTTCAACCCGAAAAGACACCAGCTGCCAAGCACAAGTTTCTTCTTGTAAAGTGAACTTTATAGACAGGAGTCTTTTTAGTGAAGTAAACAGCCATATGGTCTTGGGTAGCCGAAAACTCTTTTCTTCTCTTTGCATCTTCTTGTTTCTTAGCTTGTTGATGCTGTTGCTGTTGTTGATGTTGTTGCTGCTGTTGCTTTTGCTGTTGAGGATTACCTAGTTGATCAGCAGAATTCATTGAATCAACACCAGTTGTTGCTTCGGCATTTTTAACTGCCATCACAGACTCAATCGTGAATTTTTCAGGTTGTGGATTGTTGTTCTCCATCGTTCCTCTCTTTATATCCCACACTCTGATAGAATTATCAGAACCACCACTGACGAGGACCGAACCGTCTCTACTGAACGCCAAAGAATAGATCGAACATCTACCATGACCTCTCATAGATTTCAACTTTCTCCCAGATGCGATATCAAACACATTGATAATAGAATCTTCACCTGCAGTGGCAATCCATCTACCATCAGGTGACACCGCCATTGCATTGATCGGCATATTGTGGCCGATGAAAACACGAACAGATTCACCACGACCGATATCCCACATTCTGACTGTTTTGTCACTGGAACCTGTGAATAAGTAAGTTGAATTTGGATGGAATTCAACAACGTCAACGTCGTTTAAATGACCAGCAAATATTCTTAATGGGTAAATATGGTCACATGACCATAATCTAGCAGTTTGATCATGAGATGCAGTGGCAAAATAGTGGCCCAATGGAGAGAACTTAACGTCCCAAACTGGTGCATTGTGACCTTTATATGAAACTAGTGAAGTGTATGTATCCATTGACCACAATCTCACCGTTTTATCCTCTGATGATGAAAGTAGGTAGTGGTTATCAGGACTGAAATCCAAACCATAAACCGCACCACTGTGGCCAACTAGTCTTCTACATCCATTAACAGCAACACCATCAATAGTTTGATTGTATTCATCGTTTTTCAAAACTGATTTCAACGGAGATCCATCAATACTCCATAGTTTAATGAACGAATCTTGGAACCCACCAGCTACTATTGTAGAATCATCGTTAAATTCAACACAAGTTAGATCATTGTTGGTGTTATGGAAAGTATACATACAAGCGCTTGGTAAAGAAGCTTGAACAGAGTTCAATTTGATTTTGGATCTGGAATCTTGAATTTTCAAAATTTCTCTCTTCAAATCATATGCAGTTCTCTGGGGTAATGGTAAAGTATCTCTACTCGGTGTTTCTTCAGCGTTTGTATCTGTTTTAAAGTTTTCAGTGTACTCCTCCATTAAAGTTTTATCAAACTTTTTATCCTTTTGTAATTCATCCCTTTGTTTCAGTTCAGCTTCTAATTCTTTAGTGAACTCTGGATCATTTGGGAATTTACCTAATTTGACGGATTTACTATTAACAGTTTGCTCAACTTCATTGATACCTTTTTTATCTTTCTCTTTCTTATCTTTCTTTTTAGCATCATCTTTTTTGTTTTCTTCATCGTTTATCAATTGGTAAATGGCCGGTATACCTTCCATATTTTCTATACTAGGATTATTTTCATCGGCGGTAGAAGTTATCTCAACCTGTGTACTGATTTGCATGTTGTTATTAATGGTTCTCACAATAATACCACCCCCAATTCCTTCATTTTCATTCAAGAAACTTAGAATCAAGTTCATCGAAGTGTTTGAAACAAAGATCTTATATTTATTGCTTTTGAACATTTTAGCAACTTCATTTTCTTCAAGATGATCTTGTAATGATAAACCACCTAAAGATCTAATTTCGTAATTGTGTGCAATAAAGTGGTCGTTATTGAATTTTTCATAAAATATTCTTGCTTCTTCAACTTCACCTCTTTGAATCAAAGTTAAATAACAATGAACAAAGATTGGATATAAGAATTTATCAAGTTCATATTTATACATCTCCAAAGAGTTCTCACACCATGATCTAAACATTAAATAAGCTCTACCAAACATCTTTGGATCTTCATCAAATTGTCTTTGCTTTGATGCATGTTTCTGTTGAATGTACTGTTGCTGTTGGAACTGAATATTTGATCTATTGGAAACTATGGTAGAAGGTCTTTCAAATGATGAGTTACCGGTGGTTAGAGGTATTGTTGGTTGACCAGGTATCTTGGTACTTTCCATTCTTAAAGTAGCTTCTGTTTGATGATACCCCTTTTTGTTCAAATATTCTAGAACAATTCTATTTAAATCCGCTTGTGAAAATTGACCAGTTCCTCCACTGCTGCCACCCGATTGAGTCTGTTGTTGAGAAGGAGTCTGTGCATTTTTTTGTTGTGCAGCTAGTTGTTGTTGTTGTTGCTGTTGTTGCTGTTGCTGTTGCTGTTGCTGCTGGGTAGGTACCTGAGGTTGGCCAGGTTGACCTTGTCGTATTTGGGCACCAGATGGATTTACTTGTTGTTGTTGAGGAAGGCCAGCTTGAGCCGGAACCTTTCCATCGTTCTCCTTCTTAATTGGGCCAGTCATTTGTTGAGAATATAAAAAAATCAATCAAGCAAATACGTTTATTAGATATCCAATTGAGCAATTAAAATTCTATTAAAACCAAACAATTAAACCAGGTAAACTCCACCCACAATAAACAAAACCACCGATTTGAGTTTTTAAATTGAAAACGATCAACTTTCCAACTGAACAGAAAGCGTGAAATGGCAGAAACCCGTTTATAAAACCTTTACACACGTATAATTGAGTTTTATTTTGGTTTTTGGTCGATTAGTCGCTAGACGTAACTATTCTTTCTTACGAAATCTAAATATAACTATTTCACGCATGGAATTTCCAAATATGGAAACTCTTAGCTCTTATCAATACACCGCAGCTCTCGTTTCTGCTTCTACCCCCTTTTTTTTCTCTACTTTTTCCAACTCACTTCAATTAAATATAGATTTAGCCATATTAAAAAAGTATGAATGACAATGTTAATAACGATCCAGATGAGCAAGTTGAACAATATAAACAAAATTTAGTTCATTAAAACAAACATTGTTGGATCAATCCGATTTTCAACTACTGTCTTGAGACATACCTGATACACTCAAACTGTATTGTACCGTTGAATAAGCGTATCTATTGTAACATTTTTTTCAAACAATTGGTATCAATAAATATAAAACAGCCGACTATTATACTTGCCGGATATAATAGTTATCCGAAGCCTTTTCCAATTCTACTGCTTTTCAACAATTTCAATAATTCAGTCATAAATAAAATAAAACTAAGAAAACGTTGTAGCGATATATTTATTTCGTAAAAAAATTATTTTCCAATACCGTTTGTTAATATCGGATAAAATTATGCACCTTTCGTTTCCTTTACATTATATTAAATTATATATTCTTTCTCCTAACAATACAGTACTATTCTGAGTCGTCATTTTGGATTATCAAATATTTCAATTCTTTGAACCGCATCATCATCAAAAAATACACATCAGACCGTACTACTAACTTCCTTATGTTTTTTTAACTTCGATAGATATCTATATACCCCAGAATCGCATACATAAATCCGAACACAGAATATCATCGCAATACTAAAATGTCCAATCCAAAAACCCAGCAACCATCAGCCGGAAAAAGAACAAGAAGCAGGAAAGGCTGTCACGGTTGCAAAAAATCAAAAGTGAAATGTGATGAGCTAAAACCTTCGTGTACAAACTGCATCAAAAACAGCAAAACATGTGACTACTCATTAAAGTTAACATGGGGTGGAAGACCTTATAAAATACCAAAAGTTGAAAAATTGAACCCTGTTGCTGGTTTATCACGTCAGGTTCTTAGTAGCACAACACCTGGTCCACAAATGATGATGACTAGTTTCTCATTGGAAAGTTCAATTTCAACTAGCTCTTCCACAATCGGAGTACCAAGTACTCCTCTAGGTTCTGTGCATTCGCCGAGTAGCTTGATACCTGCTAGTGAAACTCAGGTTAAACAGGAATTCACAAGTATGCCTTTAGAAGGTAAACAACAATCGCAACCAATTTTATCAGCTGGATTGAAGAAAGTTGAATCTATCTCGACCAACAACAGCAACAACCAGACAAATAGAAACTACCAAACCATTCAATCACCACAGCCACAATTTGATATACCATCTCCGTTAACAAGCTTCCAAATGATGAATACATTGTCATCTTTTACAAGCATAAATTCAATAATACCGGTTGATAATTCTAACAAACCGGATGACTATGAATCTTTGGAAGAATCGTACACTCCCCAATTTATGGCATCCGGGAATGTCAATAATTCGAATAATAATGTAAATACAATACCGGATCTTCTAATGAACAGTATGACGAACAACTTTCACAACGTTTCTGGAGCTCTAGAGACGTTAATAGCAGATGACGTTATTCAAGCAAAGCCATCTGCATTTTTGCAGGAGTTGGGCTCATATTCAACCAATTTCAAGCAAGCCCAGTTAAAGAACATCAATGATCAGAACTTAATTAGTCCTGGGGTAACAGACTCGCCTAGTTTCTTTGCCCAATCTCCAAGCGATCAAAACTGCTACAACAGCAATAACAAGAACAATAATAATAATTGCATCAACACCAATAACAGCAGCAACTACCAAGACGGTTCATCTTCCAAATCATTAGAAGGTTTAGTGGACGAATATTCTGAAGACATTGCTAAACTAGAAGCTTTGAATCCATCAACAAACAACAATCTTCTTTCACTTCCATACATATACAAGAAACGAGCGGTAACAGCTCCTTCTCAATTATTACTCAAAGAAGATGAAGAAGATGAAGCCTTACAAGCGCAATCCCAAATTAATCAACTACTAGAATTACCGGATAACAAACATCACCACACAAACATTTCCACTCCATCATCAGTGGAATCCATTGACATTGAACCAATTCCAAGAGGTTTAGAACCATTGCCAGATATGCTATTAAATGTTCCATTCTATTACGATTCGTTTAGATTTTATATTGATTCCACTGCAAATGTTTTAATTCCCGTTGATGAAACGATATACTATAACAATCCGTTCAAAGTCGTATTACCGCAAATTGCAGTTACAAACGACGGTTTACTCTCACTAGTCGTGGCATTTGGTATAACACACAAGAATCAGTTGTTGGGTAAGCCCGAACCAACAGAAGTTCTTGATCAGTTATTGAGTAGATCATTGAGTGAATTGTTAGTCCTTTTACAGAACAAAGAAACTTCGACCAGTGATTTAACACTAGCGTTAGTATTACTTTTAAGTTCATTCATGGTTTTCACATCAAAATCAAACAATTGGAAAGTTCATTTAAAAGGTGCCAGACAAATCTTATTAATGAGAGGTTACAATAAACCGTTTGATAAATTTATGAAGGATTCGAAGAACACAAACGCAAGTTTATCATTGAATGATGAAATCAAGAAATCCAAATTGGTTTATTTCTTATTGAGATGGTTTGCATATATAGACATTTCAGCTAACTTATCTTCACCTTTACAGCCAACTGAAGCTGAAATGAATCAATATTTGGAACATTCATATAGAAACATGGGTAGATCAAGAAGAACTTCATTCAGTATTCAAAGTGAAAAGAGTCCTGAATCACCAACAGCTCACCAAACAAACTCAGCGATGAAACAACAACCACAGATCTTTGAGTTAAAAGACACAGCAACACCCCAACAACAACCATTCCCATTCCCATTCCCAAGTGGTACAAGCAATAAAAAAACTGATTATCTGGATCAAGACGAAGCGCAGCAAATGGACTACGAAGTTGATGATCAGTCATCAACAAATCAAACACGGGTGAAAAACCCAATAGTAGATAGCGAATCAATGGCTGATGTTGATTACTTTACCGGATTCAACCTCAAGTTCCTCCCATTGTATACTCAAACGGTGAAATTGATCCGTAAAACAAACATTCTTTTGAGGTTCAACAATTTAAATTCATCACAATCTTTCAAAATTTCACCTTCGATGATTGGGAAAGCGCTTGAAATTGAACGCCAATTTAGATCGTTGGATAATTCGGATAAGATACTGGGTAATAATAAGCAAAGTATGAAATATAAGGCCATCATTGCCACTAATAAAGTATTCTTATTAATGGGGTTGAATCAATTGTATAGACGTGTTTTACGGTTAGATAAATCAAGTTCCTTGATTCAAGACTTGTCAAAAGAGTTAATGATGCTAATCAAAGAGTTCATTCCGTTGGACTCACCAAATGAACTCTGTTTAATCTTGCCAATTTTCACATGTGGTTGCGATTGCGAGAATGAAAGTTATAGAGCGTGGTATTCAGAAAGGTTGAAAGCCTTTGTGTTGAAGGGTTTACCAAGTAGTTCTTTTGCATTGGAAATTATGCAAAAAAGTTGGCAAACTGGTGAAGATTGGTTCAACATTTTACAAAAGGATGGAAGAGATGTTGTGTTTTTATAAACAAAAGTTTCGTAGTATCATTTTAAATATACATCAAAAGCTTTACCTATTTGGATTTATAAACGGAGTTTCTAGTTTCAGTTCTATATATTATGAATTTATTCACTCCTCATCGTTCAAGTACATCAATTTTTGCTGAGATTTATCTTTAATCTTCATCAACACTTTTAGTCTCTTGTTCAAGTTTAGACTCTTTTTCAAATCATTATCGATTTTTATTAGTTCGTTGTGTCTCTTTAATCTCTCTATTGGATCAAACTTTGTGAAAATAGTGTAAGCTGCAGCTTGATCTTTATCAGTAGCAACCAATTGACCAGGGTTATTAACTTCTTCTTCATCTTCGCTTTCAGTGTCATCAAACGAGAATTTTTTGTGTTGCCTTTCGTAGCTATCCGCAGAAGAGATGTTACTACCCAATTCATAATCATCTCCATCTTCATTGTTGCTCTTTATGAATTTTAAAATGTGAGTATGGAACTTCCAGATTGATGTTCTGTGGCAAACCGATAGGACTGTAATATTGAATTCTTCAGTAGCGATTCTATAACATTCTTGTTCTAAATCTGGGGATATGGAAGAAGTACACTCATCCAAAACAGCAAATTTAGGTTGATGGTAATATAATCTAACTAATGCTAATCTTTGTTGCTCTCCAATAGATAATAGATCCGGCCATTTTTTGACAATATCCAATGGGGAATCTGGGGATTGGTCCATAATTACGCTTCCGTCATCCCCATCATCGTCATTATCATCTTCTTCGGCAGTTGCTAAATCGATCAAATGGTCTAACTTCACTAATTTTAAAAGGTGAATCAAATACATATCATCCTTGACAGCTCTATGGCCTTGCTTGGTGCTTTCCAGATTTGAATAATAATCATCGATTGAATCTGGATAAATGATTTGTTCACGTAATGAACCATATGTTAAATAACTTCTTTGAGGCAAGTAAAACAAATCCTTTCTCTTCTCTGGGATAACCAAATGGCCTGGATCTTTCACTTCCCACAAACCACCCAAGATTCTAAACAAAGAAGATTTACCACAACCATTTGGGCCAATGATCAATAAATTGTCACCCTGTTTAATAGTGAAGGACAAGTTTGACACTAAAGTTGTACCACTAGGAGTCACCAATGGAATGTTCTGGAAACTGACTTCATTACCATAAGAAACGTTTGGTCCTTTAATCAATGGATCAAAATTCAGACTTGTTTCGACTGTGGAATCATCCTTGATTGACTTGTTGATGTTAATTAAAACTTTTTCGAAATCCCATAATTTGTCACTATAACCTAACAAGTTTTGAATGTTTTTCTTTGATTGGACTAATTTACCTAAAGATTCAGAAGCGGACATGAGCAAAGATCTATTAGTGATAAAATCAGCAGAGATTTTGGAAGCAATTTTTTCAGATATTTGGAAATTATTCGCATATGCAGTGGTAAATATCGGTAAGGAGCACAACATCAAACCAAATGCACCTAAAGAATACTTGAAGATAAAACTAACAGCAAAATTGTAAATTGCCATTCTTCTCAACTCCATTCTCTTGAATCTTTCCAATTCAAAATAGTTCATATCCAATAAATCAATTTCTCTTCTATGACCTTTGGCTAGAGCAATTTCTTCATTGTTATTCACTATTTTGGAATGGTAGGCATGAAATTTATTTTCCAATTCATTATTTATCGTTGAAATCTTGGAGAAGTTTGGAGTGAAAACTTTCAAAACAAGAGTTGAAACGTTTGTTATCAAACCTAGCAATAAAGCGCCTTCTGCAACATTTTCACCAGAAGCAGATAATTGATTAGCACTTAACAGGATATCTAAGGCTGGTTTTAATAATTGAGATGGTAGATTTGACAGAGAATCAGAGAATTGTTCCACAACTGTGGTAATTCTTTGGTTTGGATCGTCAATAATATTTTCATCATCTTCAGCATCGTGAGCTTTAGCATTATTTATCATATGATATATTGTACTGCTACCTGAATCCGGTAAATATTCATCTAATATTTTGTTTGTGATATTCAATCTAATCGATCTGGATAACAGTTGTTGAGTCTTGCTCAACAAAGAGTTTGTTAAAGAGGCTGGTATACCCAGCAGTAACCACAGAACCAAGTACTTGAAAAAGTTTTTGAACTTTTTGGAAATAATCGAGGAAATTAAGTACCCATCCAAAGAAGCAACCTTCAAAGTAATTAATGCTCTAATGACTGATAAACAAATCTGTGAACCAAAGTATAATATAATTGGTTTTGTGTTTCTGTCTTTAAAATCAAGTTGTTTCATTAACAAGACAAGGGAGGAACGTCTTAATTTGTTTGTTATATTCACGAACGGATTCTTTGACTTTTGCGTAGCATCTACTATCAATTCATTATTTAGATGCTTATTTTTATGGTTCTTATTCTTTCTCTTCTTACTATTTGAGCTACCATTAAAAATCATATAAACCACAAAGATAAATGAAGCTCTTAAGATTGTGGTTCTCTTTTTGGAGTAAAGTCTGAGGAAATACTGAAAGGATCTTAATACATAATGGTTCTTTTTCAGAGTCAAAGAAAGTGAATGTTGAGTTGTCACCATTTTGGCTTGTTTAATGTAAGTTTTTAACTGATTAGTAAACCTGAATTAACGGATTCCTAGTATTTGAAAAGCAATCAAAATGGAGGTTTAATGGCATCAAGGGAGTATTTATAACAGAGGATCATAAAAAGGGAGCATGTGAATTTCAAAGGATGGCTTTGCCTGACCGTGAAAAAAATATCACATGTGTGCGGCGCAAATGTGGGGTAAGATGTACGACAGTATAAATGCAGTACTTATTTATTATTATTGTGTTGCTGAGAGTACCAGTGTTACAACAATCAAGATAGTTTTACTTTGAATACCTCTAAAGATAATCTGTTTGAGAAGGTTTGTAATTTTGAAGAGTCAAAAAGAAGTCAACGAAAGTGGATTAACCTTTTTTGACTGATTTTGATTTTCTCAAAAATGTTGATTTTCTTTGAAATATGATATATAAATTGAAAACTAAACTTAGAAGCTACGCCAAACGTAGTTTAAGATTTGAAGAGATCAACAGATGTGCCTTTCAATTGAACATAATATATTGGATATTAGAATTATAGTGTAATAGGTAATTTTTTTTGGAAATTTAGTTGGAAGTGTAGCTTACTGTTTATGTGTATCAAAACAATTACAAATCATTTACCAGTGAATACAAGAGCATCTACAAACATTCGCCTACCGCTTAGATGTTGTTTCCAAATAAGAGAGGATCATCTTGTGATTAATCTAATTGTTAATCTTTTCTTATTTATATATACATGCATACAAAATTAACAGCACTTCTCACCAAAACCAAAAAGGCACAAATGAAAAACACATTCAATTAGTAAAGAGGGAATTAGTCTATTCAAAACTTTAATGCTATACCTGTCTATCAAAGAAAAATACTGATGAAGGACAAAGTAAAGGAAATCTAACCTGCTAGAATCAATTGTTCGCTTTTTGGCTCTCCAAATAAGCAAAAACTTCGTAAAATCTAACCAAACAAGGTTGATCTCTTATTCTTGATATCAGTTTGAGTAGATTGTGTCAACAAATTTCTTCTAGCTGGAACGATTCTAGCACCTGACCAGTTGTACTTGAACCCGATTTCATGTGCCAAAATCTCACCGAAACCCAACATTATGCCGTTAATGAATGGTAGAACTAAATTTATACTACAAGACGATATAAATGACCAAACTGAGCCCGCACTTATGTCATATTCCTCTTCTTCTAATTCACTCTCTACTTCAGAGCCTTCTGCAGGTGTCTCTGCATTTGGACCTTTGACTTGCTGTTCAATGTTGTCCAAGTCTTTCTTTTCTTGCTTGGTCGTTATTTCCTCATCGTTGTTGATTTGGTTATGAACAGTGTTAATTGCTTGAGTAACATGAAGTATATCCTCTGCTGCTTGATCCATTGTGGTAATTGTTATATGTATATGTGTAGGATGATGAAGTACTATTACACACTCTATCAATTAAGTGGTATGTTTTATCTCGTCTCTAACTCTATTCTATTTTATTTATTGGTCCATGCCAACCAAAATCTGTCAATTTAAAGACGTGCACTAATTGCACCATTTTTTTTCACCCTGATAACTCAATCCTAATCTTTTTCCACCACACTTTTTTATTTCTCCATTTATCTATTATTAATGCTATAGATAGGCAACTCCATAGTCATACCATTTACACACATCTCTACTTTCTATAAGAACTTGCAGTCCCAAGACACATAATAACTTTTTGTCTCCATATAGCAGCTGATAAGTTTACAACCTTATTATATCCAAGACGCATTGTTAACATTTAACTAGACAAGACTTCATCTATCTTTCCCACAATTAGATATATATATATACATAAATCAAGATACATCTAGACTCAAATATATAATAGTAGCATGTCATTTGAAGATAACATATTGTTTCAAGACACAACGGATAATCACCATATAGATGACCTTGATGACGAAAATGAAGCTTCTGTCGTTGGACGTGCATTAACTGCTATTATTGATATTGGTTCCAATGGTATTAGATTCTCGATCTCTTCAAAAGCCCCTCATCATGCTAGAATCATGCCTTGTGTTTTCAAAGATAGATTGGGTATATCCTTATTTGATGTTCAACTCCCAGATTCAGCAAACTCAAACATTAAAAAGCCAATTCCTGATGATGCCATTAGAGAAATCATCAAGGCGATGAGAAGGTTTAAATGGGTCTGCGAAGACTTTGGTGTGCCTCCACACGGTGTCAAAGTTGTTGCTACCGAAGCTACAAGAGAAGCTTCCAATTCCCAAGAATTCAGAGATATTATTTTCCAAGCAACAGGTTGGGAGGTTACATTATTGAGTAAAGAACAAGAAGGTAGAACTGGTGCCTATGGTGTTGCATCTTCTTTTCATGACATTTCCGGCTTGTTCATGGACCTGGGTGGTGGATCTACTCAAATCAGTTGGATCTATTGTAAGAACGGTGAAGTTAAAATCAGTGAACATCCAGTTTCCATGCCATATGGTGCTGCTGCTTTAACCCATAGACTAAAATACGAAAACAGTATGGATGTCTATGATGAAATTAAAAGATCTTACGAAGTTGCATTGGAGAAAATTGACTTACCACAAGTATTACTTGAAGAAGCTGAAAGAAATGGTGGTTTCAGACTATTCTGTTGTGGTGGTGGATTAAGAGGTTTAGGACATTTAATAATCGGTAACGATCCATCATACCCAATTCAAACCATCATTAACGGTTACTCAACTACTTTTGATAGAGTCCAAAAAATGGCCAATTATTTACTTTTGAGGAAAGAGGTTCCAAAGTTTGATTCAACGTCCGACAAGATTTTCAGAGTTTCTGCAAGAAGAGAGCAACAGATGCCAGCTGTCGGTTTGTTAATTTCTGCCGCCTTTGAATCACTGCCAAAAGTTAAATCTTTCCATTTCAGTGAAGGTGGTGTTAGGGAAGGTGTTTTATATTCAATGATTCCAAATGAGATCAAAATTGAGGATCCAATATTAACTGCAACTAGACCTTATGCCCCATTATTGGCTTACAAGTACGGAGAAATGTTGAAGACAGGTTTGCCTGATGGAGGTGTTGTTCCTGAAGAAGTTACATTAAGAGTGGCACCAGCATTATGTAACATTGCGTTCGTTCATTGTTCATATCCAAAGGAGTTACAACCAACTGCCTCATTACACGTTGCCACAACAGGTATCATTGCAGGTTCCCATGGTTTATCGCATAAGATTAGAGCGTTGATTGGCATAGCATGTTGTGAAAGATGGGGCGCCGATATCCCACCATCTGAAGAAATATATTATGCTAATCTAGAAAAACTGGTCTTGGATGCTGATCCGGAAAATGGTGAAAGTTTAATTTATTGGACTAAATACGTTGGGAAGATGATGCACGTTATTTGTGGTATTAACCCTGGAGGTAACATTAGAGCTGGTTCATTATTTTTCAAGGTTAAATCAAGTGAATCACCAAGCAGTACTACAAACGGCACCACAGCAACAACGTCAACAATCACCAACCCTACTACCTCAGCCAACGCCAATACATCTAATACAACGACTACTAATAATAACTTGAACAATGGTATTGCTGATTTGAATATAATTGGATTAATTTCAACAGCAAACAATTCCGATGACGAAACTGGTAACAATGAAAACAACAATAACTTAACAAAGGTTAAAAATGAAGTTTATGTTCTGTTACCAAGTGATGACATTAAGTACAGTTATTCAATCAGAAGTAGAATTGTCGGATTACAAAAGAAGATTAAGAAATTAAATAAAAGGTACAACTGCCCTGGTAAAGTTAGAGTTATTGTCAAATATGACAAGGCAAGCAGCAACAGAGATTAAGCTTGTCAGAATTATCTTTTGTGTCTTTACCTTTTCTGTTTTATTTATTTATTATAGTTATTCCTAATGTTTTATTCCCAAAAATTTTATCCCCCTTTTTTGCTTTCCTAGTTGGAACTTTTATCTGATCGTGTTTTTTTTGGCGTTTCATTTTCTTCTTTCTAATTCTTGTTTTAATCTTTTTTTTTTGCTTATACAGTGTATATACCTCTCAAATTTTCACTTTTGATTTTATGACAAACCCAAACCTATTAAAAAGTACTAATGATTTAAAATTTTACATTTCTAAAAACTTCTAATAGACTTGATATATCGATAAACAATGCTATAAAAACAAATTAAAATAAATATAATAATAATAAATAAATAAATAAATAAAATGGAACCACACAGTAGAGTACTATAACCACTCATCTATCTAGTTGATGTGGGCTTAAAGTCTACTGTTTACCAATACCTCTACCTTCACCCAGCTCCTCAATGGTTTGAGACAATGGCTTTCTATAAACAGTTTCCCAGAAGCCTTGCTTCTTGTAGGTATTGTTGGCAAAGTCTTCATCTAAACTTTGGTTACTAATTTGATCGTGAACTTGATTTGTTTGTCTTAAATAGCCCAAATTTGTATCATACAAGACAAATCCATCAGTCCAGCCGAATATGCCAGCTGCAACACCGACACCTAAAGCTAACCCAATTTTTTTATTCAAACCCCATCCCTTTTTAAAAACTGTAGCCATCAATAAAGCGGATGAAACTGCAAGCATTTCGTTCTTTGGTAGTGTACCTTCGTTCAAGTTGTACAATGAACTTGAAATAAATGAATAGGTGCCTAACGATAATGGAATTGACACGAATTGCCTTTTACTTATTTCAAACATGTTTAAGTACTTAGCAGTACCTGGTCTTGCTGAACCTTTTCTATATTGTAACATACGACGGAAGTGTGTACCACCCATGAAAATTGCTGTGAATACCATGATTTTAACAGTTTCATTGATTGTATTTACTGGAACAAACTGTTTTTTGGATTCATCTTTGTACCAAAATGGTTTTGGTAGAATCATTTTTCTGTCCCTAGGGACCTCAACGATATCAGTTTCCGACATTTAATTTGTTTTCGTAGTTAAACCTTAATGTGCTGGGAAACCACTTATCAACAAAGCTTTCTTCTATCCTTTAAAAAGCTCTGGTGTTTGTTATAAACTGATCCTTCCCCTCATTTGCAAATCATTTGATCAAACAGAAAGATTATGAAGCCCTTTTCTGATACTTAGAAACTAACAAGGCAGTGTAGTAATTAAGGTCAATCGACGAAATTTAGTTGACCACTTCGCAACTCTTACTCCTTAACCTAGTTGTTTCTCTTTTATGAAATGCGTCGTTCTTCTAATACTTAATTTGTCCGAATGTGGCAATCTGGCGTTCTTTAAACGGCTCGGCTTCTGTTATTCTAGCTCTGTTATTATTGTATATTTTGATTCGCTTGAGTAAACAGGGTGATAATCTGTCGTTTAAGAAGTTCACCCTATCGTTTCTATATTCCTGTAAACGACAGTAACATCGACAAGTATAAAACCCACATTGATTGCAGCATCCTATTATACAAACACCCCCTTTGTTAGTCGATAAAATAAAGACAACACAATATTAGATTATCAATTCATTAAACGATTAACTTGATAACCACACTTATCCGAGATTGAAGAGTTCTATACTATTACTGATCTGATTTACAACTACTCCACAACTTATTCAAGAAAGCTCATTTCACCTTTAGCCATGTTATTCATAGCTCAAGCAGTTTCTATGGTACTAGTGTTTTACATCTTGGTGAAGAACATTGACTCTATATCTCCTCAGTTCGAAGAGCTGTTACCTATTTCTAACACAACCCGGCTGTTGAACAACTGGGACTACATACATGTCAAACAGCAATTGCACTCCAAATTACCCAATTTCAATGAAAGGCTACGTGACTTGAAACCAAAGGAGTTGAATTTTTTACATACTACAGATACCCATGGTTGGTACTTGGGCCATTTGAACCAAAAACAATATTCTTCAGATTGGGGAGACTTTGTTTCCTTTATTGACAACTTCAAACAGTTGTGCCACTCAAATGATGGTGATTTACTTGTAGTTGATACCGGTGATAAACATGATGGGAATGGACTAAGTGATTTAAGTATTCCAAATGGTGTTTTATCTTCCAGAATATTTATGAACGCCCCTTACGATTTGATAACGGTTGGGAACCATGAATTGTATGTGGAGACAGTGAGTAAATATGAATATGAAAACGTTGTTCCTTACTATGGTGAAGCCTTCATATCAACTAATGTTGAATATCTTAACGATGATGGGGATTGGGTGATTTTTGGTAATTCGAAGTTTAGGTATTTTGAAACAGATGTTAACAAATACAAGATATTTAGTTTATCGTTTCTATTCGATTTCAAAGGTGGCAACAACCGTGTTAGAGTTGACCCAATTGAAAAAATTGTTAAACAAGACTGGTTTAATGACTTGATGACAGACTATGCAACTAATTATGATGTCGACGTTGTTGTTATATTTGGCCATATACCAGTCAGTCACGATTGGCTTGAACTCTACACTTTACACTCAACGGTTAGAAAATACTTCCCAAACACAGTAATCCAATATTTTGGAGGTCATTCACATATAAGAGATTTCACTATATTAGATGAACTGTCAACAGGTTTACAAAGCGGAAGATATTGTGAAACTGTCGGATTTTTATCATTATCCAATTTTACAAACTTACAAGCAGGTATTGATAGTTTATTCGATCTGCAAGAAGATTCGGAGTCTAGGTTGGATAGAAAATATATTGATTTTAATCTTCATTCATTTTTACATCACTCCAATTTATCTTCACTTTCAGAGTTCAACACTTTAAAAGGATTGAAAGTTTCCGATGAACTTTATTCAATTAGTCAAGAGTTAAAATTGAACGATGCTTATGGATTTGTTCCAAAGAACTATTATATGGCCACAGCAGATTACCGCAACAGGGATCCTAACAGTTTATTGAGATTTTTAGAGGATAACATTCTAACTCAATTGGAACCAAAGCTATGCCACGCTGAATCATCTGTTGAATCAAGCGAAACCTCAGCTGGCAGAATTGTCATAATCAACACTGGTTCGATAAGATATGACCTATATAAAGGAGATTTCAACAGGAATTCACAATTTGTTGTTTCACCTTTCAAGAATAAATGGAAAGTCATTCCTGATGTTCCATACAAGATTGCAATGAAGTTGAAACCTTTGTTGAATAGCGCCAGATATATTCTATCCGAGGAAGATCAAGAAAATGATCTTGATTTATCTAACTTATTATCACCTTATCAAAAATCGATAATGAGACAAATAAACCCACCCGCCCAAGACTTTGAATTAAATGACGAAACTTTGAATTCAAAAAATATCAAGGAAAAAATATATGACATCAGAAGTCTTATGCAAAAAATCTTAATTGCACCTTCCGGTCCCCAGGATAGTGACTTGTACTCAGATAAACTTTCATACGGTTACAGAACCATTGACGACTTAGGATCTGATGGTGATGATACTATACATAGATCATTACCATATTTCCCAGTCCCTAACGTTATTCAGTCTTATGAAAAATCCGACCATGACAGTTCAGAGGAAGTTATCGATGTTGTGTTTTACGACTTCATTCAACCATATATTCTATGGGCATTGAAGATTGCATGCGAGAATGATTTAAGTTTCTATCAAGAAGTTATATCTAGATTAAGCTTCTACAATGATTGTGAACAGGAGTATAATATTGGGGAATTGTTGAAGAAGTACGTTGTTCAGAATTGGAGTTAGGGGTTGCTTTTTCCTAATGTTATTTTTATTTCAAAAATTCTATTTATTGGCTATTTATTGGTTATTTTATGATTCCTTTTTTTGTTTACGATTTGACTGAAATTTTATCTGCTATTCAACCGCAGTTGTGATGGTGTAGTAAAGTTATGTCTTCTCCATTTTGTACCTCAACTGTGGATTCGGTACAAGCCGATGAAGATGAGTTTTACTCGTAAAAATGCGTAGGGGAATACACACATATGACCAAATTACTACTAAGGCAAATAAAAATACATAGTAAACAGACCCACCTCAGTAAGATTGTATTAAGGAATGTGCTTGAATCTAGTACAAAATCAGAGAAAGGATTGTTTTCCTACAAACACTGCAGTTCAAATTCTTGGAACGGTGATTAACCGTATCGTATAGCACAGCCATTTTTGTTACCTATGGAAGCGGCTTTATAAACTCAGAAAATGTGACTGCTTTTTCCTCATCCAAATATGCACACTCGCACCACTATTTCCCCTTAACTTAAAATTTTCCATGAGCTCAACACGCGCACGACTACAATTGCTTCCTCATAGTAAATTCTGAATTTGCAGCTTGTGATCTTTTCGCACTTTGGAGAAAGAAAGAGAGACATGGATGGACATGCACTGGTTACTTTCTCTTTCATAAAAAATTTATTAACGTTTTTCATTACTTTGATGTACTTTTTAGTATAATAAAAATTTATAATATAACCAACAAGACCATCTATAAATAATACATTATCAAAATGGGTAGAGGACCGTATGTAATGAGAACAACAGCATTAATGACACACTGATAGGATGATTGAATAAAATTTATTTAGATAGAAGTGAAAAATTAGATGAAATTCAAGGGAACGAAAATACATTACAACAATCTTCAAAGTAACAAACAGTACTACATCAAACTGAAGTAATATCTGACTGCATAATACTACTATTTGATCAATTCTCACATGCCCTTAAATTTTTATAAACGGAACATTATGCATCATCTAGTACCAATCAGACTCGAGATAAAACAAAGAGATACTTTATAAGTTATTCTTTTGACTTTGAATATGTACACACGTTTAATAGCCGATTTATAACAGCTAGCACGGTGTCTATTTCAGGATACCTTTTGATCGATTAAATTCCATCATTATGGTCCATAAAGATCTGACAACGAACAACACGTAAAATCAAACTATTCCTTCTATTGACAATCATCCAATTATCGAAGTCATAATTATCAATAGTATGATTATACTATTCTGCTGTCAAAACATTCAAAAACAATTTTTAATACTAACATTTCAAAATCATTTCATATGATTATCATTTTTATTATAGAAAGAAGCACCTAAAGAGATTAGCAGCTCCAAACCACTGGATGCTTGATAAGTTATCAGGTACCTATGCTCCAAGACCATCTCAAGGTCCACACAAGTTAAGAGAATCTTTACCATTAGTTGTTTTCTTAAGAAACAGATTAAAGTATGCTTTAAACGGTAGAGAAGTCAAGGCTATCTTAATGCAAAGACATGTTAAGGTTGACGGTAAGGTTAGAACTGATTCTACTTTCCCAGCTGGTTTCATGGATGTCATCACTTTAGATGCCACCAACGAAAACTTCAGATTAGTCTACGACATCAAGGGTAGATTCGCTGTCCACAGAATTACCGCTGAAGAAGCTTCTTACAAGTTAGCTAAGGTTAAGAAGGTTCAATTAGGTAAGAAGGGTATTCCATACATTGTTACACACGATGGTAGAACTATCAGATACCCAGATCCAGCTGTCAGAGTTAACGATACCGTTAAGGTTGACTTAGAATCTGGTAAGATGACTGACTTCTTAAAGTTCGATACCGGTAAATTAGTTATGGTTACTGGTGGTCGTAACTTGGGTAGAGTTGGTGTTATCACTCACAGAGAAAAGCACGAAGGTGGTTTCGATTTAGTTCACATCAAGGATTCTTTAGAAAACACTTTCGTTACCAGATTAGGTAACGTTTTCATCATTGGTAACGAAGCCGGTAAGCCATACGTTTCATTACCAAAGGGTAAGGGTATTAAGTTAACCATTGCTGAAGAGAGAGACAGAAGAAGAGCTCAAAACTAAGTTATTCGCTAGTTTATGTTATGCTTTTTGAAAATCTTTAAAACTTATATATAATTTGTTTAAACCGTTTTATATGTATTTCACCACTAAAACTTAATTTGCATCCGTTGTTGGTGTATTTTTTTATCATAGCTATTTGAGTTCATTAAAATCGCTTTTTGTTTTAGTAATGAGATATTGGTTTTGGCACACAAATTATACTCTGTCTGTACAATGGGCATTTTACCTTAAAGTTGCATCTAAAAGTATTAATTTGTGTTTGGTACAAGCGAAAAGGAATTTGCAATTCACATATATGTATATACAAGTTAAACAATCTAATTGAAGGATCACTATTTCTTGAAAGGATACTCAACATCTTCGTCTTTTCTCTTCCAAATCTTCTTCTTCTTCTTAGTTGGAACATACTCAACAAACAACTCTTCACAGTTTGCTTTCTTGAATTTCTTAATAAATCTAGGATCCCACAACTCACTGGCAATACCCAAATCTTTGCAACACCGCATCAATGCATTACTCTTACAGCCCTCAGTTGCAGTAGGAATACCATTTTGAGTGAAGAATGTCTGCTCACCTCTAGCAATTGAAACCAAACGGCCATGAATGATCAGCCCGTACTCTCTACTTAATAACCCGCCTGTTCCTGTAGCATTTTTGGAAATCCGTGTTTCTGAACGGGGTGCCAATCCCCACGCACCGGCACCAAATGAACGGTTCAAAATTCTACGGTATTTGATTTCAGGTAGGTACAATAATCCATCTGGTGTTATTTCAACGTCATTAACAGGAATTTCAGAATATAAAATGTCTTGTGATTGCTGAGAGAACGCAGCATGCCCTAATCCATGGAAAGATTCTGCCCAGTTCAATGTGTTTTCAGTTGGTTCAAGGGTTTTATTGTAGTCATTCATGGAATGACCAAAGTAATCCTCTAAAGTAGCATCTTTTGAAGGAGCAGATGAAGAATTGTACGCGTTTGAAGCTGGCGTTGAAGAAGTGAAATCTTTTGAAATGTTAATCACTGGATCAATTGGTTTAGAAGTAGTACTTTCTGCTTTAACATAGCTGGCTTTAGATTTGATGGCTGTTTGGGAAGACGGTGTTGAAGTTGTAGAACCGTTGCCGTTTCCAGACATGAAAGCTTCCTGCATCACGCTGAAATCGGACAGTAATCTTTTTTGGTAAAGAGGTCTTAGCACACCGTTAATATGGCATCTTCTGACATAGAGACCAATCATTGTATGTATATATTACTTCACACTGATAGTTGTTTAATAGTTTCCAAAAAAGTGCCACTAAGAGGAGGAGAAACACAAACTTACATGAGATTTGCCTGCAAATGAACAAAAATAAGATTGGAGTAAAATGCACTATCTAAAAAATGGCAGGAAAAAACAACTTTCTTAAAAGTGTCAACAACGATTTGGATCCACTGTTTCGGGATATACGTGTTATTTGTCTCCACTAAAATTTTAATTCAATCACATAAGTTTACTAGAAGAGATCGTTTGGATTTAATACACCAGTCTGCTGATATCTCACTTACATTAAATTAAACCTAAAATGGCTCCAAAAGTTAAAGGAGCAAAGAAAGTTGATGTATCGGTCAGCAAGACCGATGAAACTCTCTTTGTTGTGAAAAAAGATCCCAACTCTTCAATCAACCCTTCCATGGATATTTATTACAAATTGACAAACGCTATACTTACGCTAATGGCATTTGCAACTAGATTTTACTACATTTGGTATCCTGATGAAGTTGTTTTTGATGAAGTTCATTTTGGTAAGTTTGCTTCTTACTATTTGGAAAGAACCTACTTTTTTGATTTGCACCCACCGTTTGCTAAACTTTTAATCGCTTTCGTTGGTTACATCATTGGTTTTAACGGGAAGTTTAAGTTTGACAACATTGGTGATAGTTACATTGAGAACTCAATTCCTTACATCCCATTGAGAGCTTTATCTGCTATTTTAGGTACCTTAACTGTTCCAATCATGTTCAACACTTTGAAAGAATGTGGTTACTCAATTCCAGCTTGTGCTTTTGGTGCTGTCTTGGTTCTTTTCGACAATGCTCATATTGCCGAGACAAGATTGATTTTACTAGATGCCACTTTAATTATCTCTGTGGCTGCTTCAGTCTACTGTTATGTTAGATTCTCAAAGCAAAGACTCCAGCCATTTTCTTTTGAATGGTACAAATGGTTATTGTTAACTGGTGTCTCGTTATCATGTGTCATTTCAACTAAATATGTCGGGGTTTTCACCTTTGCTTGTGTAGGTATTGCAGTTGTTTGGGATCTATGGGAGTTATTAGAATTGAAGAAGGGTTTAACTATTCGTGTCTTTGCTAGGCACTTTATTCACAGAGCTGTGGGCCTGATTGTTATTCCATTCATCATCTACTTGACTTGGTTTTATATTCACTTTGCTGTTTTGACTAAATCTGGACCTGGCGATGCGTTCATGAGCTCTGATTTCCAAGAAACTTTAGGTGATTCTCCTTTAGCGAGAGAAGCCAAAGGCGTCCACTTCCACGATGTCATTACTTTAAAGCACAAGGATACCGAATGTTTATTACACTCACACGCTTTCAGATACCCATTACGTTATGATGACGGTAGAATTTCATCACAAGGTCAACAAGTCACTTGTGTGACCGATTACGATGACTCAAACAATTACTGGGAAATTCTACCATCTCGTCCTTTTGAAGATGCTCCCCAAGCTGGTCACCAAATCAAGCAAGGTGATACTTTCAGATTAAGACATGTTGGTACCGATGGTTACTTATTGACACATGATGTTGCTTCTCCGATGTTCCCAACTAACGAAGAATTTACCGTTGTTGACAAAGAACAAGGTGATGGCCCAAGATTCAATGATACCTTATTCAGATTTGATCCATTTGATAAGAGAAAGACCGATATTTTGAAGAGTAAAGCATCCGTTGTTAAAATTTTCCACGTTCCAACTGTCGTCACTTTATGGACTCACAATGATGAGCTATTACCTGAGTGGGGTTTCGGCCAACAAGAAGTTAACGGTAACAAGAAGGTTGCTGATAATGACAATTACTGGACCATTGACTCAATTATTGGTTTGAAAGGTGCCAGAGCGCAATACGTTCCAAAGGAAGTTAAGAACTTACCATTTTTAACTAAATGGTGGGAACTACAATTGAAGATGTTTGAACAGAATAATAAATTGAGTTCAGAGCATCCATTCGCATCTAACCCTGAATCATGGCCAATGTCATTATCTGGAGTTTCATTCTGGACTAAGAACGATACTAGACAACAGATTTACTTCATTGGTAACGTTGTTGGTTGGTGGATCGAATGTGCCTTACTCATTACTTACCTTGGTATCTTGTTAGCAGATCAAGTAACAAGAAGAAGAGAAGTTTACATTTTAACTGATAAGTCTAGAGCTAGATTATACAACAACATCGGTTTCTTTTTCTCTGGTTGGGCAATTCATTACTTCCCATTTTTCTTGATGTCAAGACAAAAGTTCTTGCATCACTATCTACCTGCCCATTTGTTAGCAGCTTTGTTCTCTGGTGCCCTGTTGGAATTCTTATTCACTGATAACAGAACTCCAGAATTCAAAAACTCAAAGAAAGAGAAAGAAGAAACTGGTAAGATTCAATGGGTTCCATTCTTATCTCTTCTAGTGTTATTATTCACTGTTGTTATCGCTTCATTCTTATTCTTTGCCCCATTGACGTATGGTAATGTTTCATTATCAATCGATGAAGTTCTCAAGAGACAATGGATGGACATCAAACTACACTTTGCTAAATAGTTGTCGTTTTCTCCTATAATAGATCATAATATGTATATGAAACCAAAAAAATAAGTAAATGACAACAGTAGTTATATTAGATAAAATACCACTGCATTTATACGGAAATTACTGTGTAGGAAATGGTAAAACTCTATGCAACTTTCTATTTATCTCATCAAAATGAGGCTCACTTTCTGGAGTGACGTAACCGTGTCTCATTAAGAAATCGATTATGATTCCACCACAGTTATGTTTAAATTCACCGGCTTTCAATCTTTTAACAACTTCTTCAACACCCATCAACTGGAAATCCTCAGCTTCGTTATCAACAGGATGTGGCACAATATCAGCATTCATACGTAAATCGTAAATGTATTCAATTTCAGGTTGCACCAACCCTTTCTCTGTCTCAAAGTCATTTTTTTCCATTTGATACAAGTACCTGATATCACCAACAGACACCAAGTTCTTTTTCACATACTCTGCATCCAACCCTGCTTCTTCATAACACTCCTTAATACAAGTTTCGTAACGGCCATGAGGGTAACCCAATCCTCCAGCAACAGTATTATCTAACATTCCTGGATACGTTGGCTTTGTTGCTGATCTTCGAGGAACCCATATCTTGATTGCAGGAGATCCTTTCTCCAAACTGCTATCAACAACGTACCCATTGATATGCACACCATACATAACAACACCCATCAATGGACACATGGCACGTTCCAGTCTCATGTATGGGGTTTCGGTACCGGAGTAAACGGTGTATAGTTCGTGTCTCCAGCCTTTCAACGTATCGAACAACCCGGATGATTTCCAAGATTGACCAAGATCCGCAAAGGCTTCGTTTCTGGAATCCAACGTTGATAAAGATTTATTAATCTGCACCGTTTTTGTGGTATCATTGATGACAACCAAGTCCTTAGTTAGTCGTAGCTGGTCGACAATAAATGGTAGTAGGTAACCTAGGTTAAACGAACCGTCATGGGACACAAATGTATACACACTCTTGGAAAAATCGGTGAAGGACTCAACCTCTTCTGGGCGCGGAACAACATCGAGTTTGTTCACGAGGTCAAGGAATGTGAGTGACATAGTTTGATAGTAAATGGGATTAATTGAGTCAATTGAGTCAATGGTTCAGTGGGGGTCAATGTGATAGACGTAACCTGAAAGCTGTTGACTACAAGTAGTAGATTTATACATTGGGATGAATGAGACTTATGGAGAAACGCTGACGTAATTAGAGAGGTAATCAATTAAACTCTCTTGAAGAACTGAAAGTTGTTAAAATCAGCATAATAGAATGATTTAATCTATCTTATTTTACAGGCTATCATTGTAGTTCCATAAATGCTGTTTAAAAGTTTAAAATATATAATCTCGAAAGGTGGAGGAGCTCATTAAAATGACGAAGACAATATATTTATATTAAAGATGCTCCAACAACATCAGACCCCTTTGATGTGTCCTCTTGATAAATCCTTTAATACTATAAGAAAAAACACAAAAAAACGCTAATTAAAGTTTACTTAAGTGATATGGTAGTAAGTCAATCACTTTTTTTCTTTCAAGGATCTAAAATTGTTGACTGAAACCTTGGGGTAAACCCTTGAAAAAAGAGCATAAAAGAATCCCTTTTTTAAGTCGCTTGAATGAAAACAAAGTTTTGTAAACGCACACTCTTTTAATGTGTTCTATCCTATTCTTATGACGACATTTTCAGCTGACGGCTTTTAAATTTTTAATATGCAGTCAGTGATGCTTCTGCTTTCTACTGAATTTGAAGCCAAATAAAGCTAGCAATCCACCGTTTTTTATAAAACAGACTACTAATAGATTCATATATATCTCACAAACATGTCGTTGGGATCCTCCAGGAATCTTATCAAGTACTTGGAGCAACACTTCTCAGAAGAAGATGCGATACATACAGTATCTAACTCCACACTCCTCAGTTCCATCAATGAATACCTTTCAAAACATAACACTTATGACTCTAATGACAACACAAAATTAAGCAATGAATTATACAGCATATACAACACTTACATTATTACCGATTTTAGAAAGGAGAATACGTTCATCGAAGTTTTGACTCTTTTGATACCATGCATTATAAGCACACACGATTTTATGATGTGGGTGGAGAAATACTTGGAGCCAACTATTGATTCTGCAGGTTTGGATACTGAATTTTTAAAATTGTCCCGAAAATTTGTGGAAAAAGTGCTAATCAACATCAAGGAATCTGAAGATCCAAAATTGACTCAAAATAGGAAACTGCATCAGGTGAAAGTTGCCAGGCTACTCATTGAAAATTATGTGAAAAAGAGTGACAACAAAGATTTAGCCGAAACCTCACACCAAACACATATAATGGAACCAAAGTCGTCCACATATAACCCTTACGAGCTTGAAGAAAGAAATAGATTCAAGAAATTGACAATACGGGAACTGCTGAATCAATATGCATTGAAATACACAGAGGATTGTTTGGATATACTAAGGGACTATATACTGAAAAGCCCCACTGGGTCCTTAAAAAGATTAAATTTCTTGTCTTTACTTTCATCAGTGATTAAACTAAAACCAATAAGACTATATCCTATAACAAATACTAAATTGTTCAATACATTACTGGATTGCCTAATGACCGAAATATCTCCTAATGTGATAAATTCGTTGATCAATATAACATGCATGATTTTGCCTCATATTTGCAATCAGCTACAAAATAAACTTCCCACGTTATTTGCCATATACACTAGACTTGTATGCTGGACTGCAATGGCTCCAGGCGATACTTTTTCGGTTGAAACAGAATCGAACAAGGATGAGGGCGATACAACCCCGACATTGGAGAAAGATGATCCATTGGCGGTTATGAATGAATCCTCACATAATGAAGATTATTTAGGAAATTTACTTCAATGCCATAAATTTGTCACGTTTTTATATGCACTCTATCCTTTAAATTTAGTTGAATTTATAAGAAATTCATCAACATATCTTGAAACTCATCAATTACTTGATAAATTGTCATGTTACAATGAACACACACTAAGGGAAAATGCTAATAGAAGCTTACAGAATTACGATTTTCATGAAAACTTCCTCAATTTCGACTCTGCCGAATCTGAGCTCAACGATACCGTTAGATTCAGTAAATTTGGATCACCTGATGATATTGCTGCATTCTGCCTCAATTTAGAACATAAACGTCGTTCTTCCACATTTGCTGACAATTCATATGGAAATGTTTCCATCACAGCAGTGCAACCTTCTCCATTAGCACCCCTTGTCACTCATAAATTGAACCGTCAAAGATCACAGCCATGTTTTAGAGCTTTGGATTTTGAGACGAAATTGAAGCCAGAACACGATATTCAAGCACAAGAGTCTGATCCAACTTCAATTAATACTAACAATAAAACTAATGTTGAGGCTTCAGAAGTTGATGATTTGTTGGATACACACAAATTATTATTCCAGAAAAGTACCACTACTGAAAATTTCAATGAATACGTTAGACGCCATTCGGTCCAGCAGATAGAAACACTGTCTTTGAGCAATGACACAAGTAATGAATTAAGCTCTATCTTTGGATCAGCATTGGAATTTTATCAAAGAGAGTTGATGATTTTGTCAAATGAATTGGATTTTGCTGAGTATGTGAAGAATTCCTCAATTTATAAGTTCAAAAAATGCAAAGATGAGAAAAATCAATTATTATTAAAGTTGGAAGATTCTAAAAGTTTTTTCAAGGAGAATGAAGTTCTCAAGGAAATGGTTAAAAAATTGAACGCTCTACTGGCGTCAAAAAATAATTTTTCTGCTGTAATGACCGTTCCCGAAACACTATTGAATTCAAATAAAGCTATCAAAAAACAGAATTTCCAACTAAGGAATGAAATAAATTCAGCCAAAGAACAGATTGAAGGTTTAGAAAAACAAGTCTCCAATTATGAACAGAAATTTCAGCCACTGAATGTTGAATTTAAAAGGATATCCAATCTGTATAAAGATTCACTGAAAGAATTAGATGATCTTTCCACCAAATACAAGAGACTAGTAAAAAAAGAGGAAGAAGAACATGAGCTAAATTTGAAGAACGAAAATTTGAATGGTTTGTGCTTAGCCACCGCTTTGGAGAAACAGAATTTTGAGTTAATCCAAGACAAACAAAGATTAACTCACAATTATGAACAGAAACTTGCATCAACTCGGAAAGAATCCGAGTTCACCATCAACGAACTAAACAAACAGATAAGGGAATTAAAATTAGCAAACACTAAGCAAACATCATCGATTTTACAAACCCAATTAACCAATTATACCCAGAAATTAAATGACTATGAAAACTTGGTAAAAAAACTGGAGCAAACAATAGCTGAAAAGGAACGCACTATAATACAATTGGGAACTACAAAACCGATCAACATTCCAAACAACAATACAAAAAATCTCAGTAGCGCAAGTGTTTCCAAATCATTATTAGGATTTACCCACGAGTCGAGTAACGATATGTTTGGACTAAAACCTGATCCAGGGATGAGATTCCCACCGATGGAAGGGTCTGAGGGTCCACCAACACCATTAAAGACAACCAATTCATACTTAAGCGAAGGGTCATTGTACAGACAAAGTGTATCATTGAATACTGATCCAAAAAGTGGTCGTATGGGTAGTGATGGCTTTGAGAAGGAGGATACTGGAAGTGGTGGCCCAGGAATGTTTAACTTTGGTATCAGAAAGCATTCTGATCCTGTGGCATATACGAATAACATTGTTGTTAAAGGAAGAGGAGGCATTCAAAAGAAAACCAAGTTCAAGATGTAATTTAAGTGTGTTCAAATATAGTACATTGTATCTTTTTTATATTTAATGACATTTTTAACGCTTTATTCTTATTTTATACTTATTTAACAAAGAGCCGAAAATAGTTATAATAAGCGCCGCTCGCTCTCTGAAAACGGTAACAATCAAACTGATTAGAAAATGATGAAAATTGCTAATTTTTAACAAGATTAATATGATTGATGACAAAGAAATTGCCTTCCAACCAAGAAACCTTATTTTATTCAGGATTATTATTTATTAAACGATAGTTGAAATGGGACGTACAACAAAACAGCCAACAATAAACCAAAAGGACGTCAAGAGAAGACAACCCCATAACGGAGGAATAGGTCTCGGTGATAACCCCGATGATGTTTGGGATAAAACCAGGAAAGCGTGCCAAGTAGCAATCACTAAAACGCTCGAGAAATTCACAGACACGGAGACAGTTGTAAATTACAAAAGGAATGAAAAAATTGATGACTTAGATATGAGGATCAAGGACATTTCAAGGAATTATGATGAATTATTGTTTGAATCACATCAATTTGATTTCAGCGGTTACAAAGAACGATTCAGAAAAGATTTGATAGCTTTACGTAACAAGAAAACAGACTTTGCAGTTGATTTGATAACTGGTGATTTAACAATTAAACAGTTTTCTGAATTTGATGAGAATGACTTAATTTCCAAAAAACAAAAAATTGAAAATAAACAGTTGTTGGATAAAGAATTGAAAAATTCAATATCCGAAAATACAATAACAGTTGAAAATATCAACAAACTTAAAAATCAAAACAATTTTGTTAGTGAAAAATGGGGGATTAGTGAAAGTGCTGCAAAGATCGACAATGAATTTGATAATGAGTAATTGTATAGTTAAAATATTCAATGTAGAGTCTAGTTCAATATAACACTGGTTTGGTATTACTTATTTTACTCTCCAAAAACATAATACATACTTTAACCACAATTTTGTTGATGCAAATTAGTAAATATCTATAGAATAGTTCGTATTTCAAGTTGGTAGGTCAGACCTTTTGCGGTCATCATCTGATTCTAAACCTGAAGTTCCAGAGTCCACTTCAATGATTTCATCATCCAAAGACAAAGAAACAACTTTACCCCCAATACTTTTTTTAACCCGTTGTTTCTTCACACCACCTGATCGATCCAGTTCCACAAAAACATTGCTACTGTTACTAACTGATCTTCTACTGATTCTTCTTTGAGCTGGAGAAGCAGCAGATACAGAAGTAGTACGTTTAGCAGGAGGCTCGACTTCAACTACATCATCCCTATCAGTATTACCATTATCTGGTTCAACTTCCTCATGCTCTCTTTTTCCAAAAGCATTAGGTCCTTCAGTGTTTTCAGCCATTTTGAAATCGTTCAGTGACTCGGTAGCATCAACAAACATGTCACTAGTGTTAGTGTCGTCATCGCTGTTAAGTTCAATAACTTCTGATTTATTAGGAGATTCAGTAATTGACTGAGTCTTTTTTGTTGGTGAATTTGAACCAGATTTTGAAGTGGAGCTGAAAAAGTTAGATATTTTAGTTTGAACTTTAGATGGAGTTTTAGATGGTGAGGCCCTTTTTGTTTGTTTTCTCGCGAGAGTTCTAGCTCGCGTGACTTTTGAAGCGATTGACTTTTCAGTAACTTTATCGGATTGTGCCCTTTCAATTGCCTTGGGGTTTGGTTCAATGCCCTGTTGTTCATTTTTTGACACCGACTGATTGTTCTCAGGGTTGGATAAAGTAGCATCCTGAACAATTTTCTCTGCATCAGATTTATCTTTGAAAACTCTTGACTGCTCAGTTTCAGCTTCAATTTCTTCCTCAACAACCTTTTCAGCTTCTTTCTCGACGGCATTTTCAGGCTCTTCATCGACGGGAGTGGTTTTTACTTGCTCGCTCACGATGGTGCTCTCTAATTCGGATTTAGACGAGTTGTGAGAACAAGTAATATCGGTTACAGGCTCATCAACATCCATGTCGTCAACGTCAATCACTTCCTTTTCTTGTTCATCAACAACCATCGGATCCTTGTCATTTTCTTTTACAGACAAAACATTTTCATCACCAATGATACTTGAGACAACCTCAGTCTTGGCTAATTTAGCTTGCATTAAATCATTAGCACTTTTTAAATCAATAGGAGAGTCAATAATAAGGGTAACTTCTGGCTCTGAAAATTTTCTAGGAGTATCAACAACAGTAATCTTTTCCACTTCCAAATTGTTTGTCTTTCGAGCAAGTTCGTCCAACTTGGCATCGCTGTTGTCCAAATCTTTTGATTCATTATCCGCTTTCAAAACAACGATCTTGTCATCATCAGTTCTCTTCTGTGCTTCAGTTTCAATTGTAACAACCTCAGATAGCTTGGATGGAGCCATTTTCCCATGAACTTTTTCTCTTTCAGCGTCATCCACGTCATCGTCAATATAATCATCCGGTAAATGAATAACCAACGGTATACCATCATTAGCATCCTTCTTCATGGCATTTACCAAGTCTTGCACTTGGCCAAGTAACTGGATACAGAAAGGTGTAATGTCCCTTCTGGCAACCTTAACTTTTTCTCTAGTTGGTGTAACTGGTGAAACTGTCGGTTTGTGAATGCTGCTACTAGCGAAATGGATTGACTTTTCATTATTGTTTGGTTTCTGTATGTTGTCACTAACTTGTGTCGTTGAATTCTCGGTAGTGGTTGTTGTTGGCGTTGGTGTTGGTGCTGGTGGGACGGTTAATACATTTTGTGCTAGTTCTTCAGCAGCTTTTTGCGCTAGCTCTTGTTCTTGTTCTTGTTCCGTTAAGTAAGCTTTGAACATGGACAAGAATATACTATGGTAGCAATCATCAATGACACCAGTAGCACCAAACCCATTAGCCATTCTTCTGAAATCTGCTACTTCGTTCAAGAAAAACAACGTTATCTTTTCAATATACGTGTATTCTTTCTTTTCTTGTAAATGCTCCACAAATTTTTTACAACTTGATATGAAATCGTTATAAACCATCTTTGACAAAAAATCATCAATGAAATTCTTCTTTATTCTAATGATCCTTTTAATTTTATTACAAGCTTTCACAATGGCAAAATCAAAGACTTTAACTTGATTGATCATACTTGATCCCAATTTTCTTAGTTTTCTGATTAGATTAATCAAAGAATAAATATCGTTTGATTTATCTAGTAGTTCAACAAAGAACTTAATGTAGTCAAAGTTATAGACAAAATGCTTGCCGGGTCTTTCATGCTCTGGTTTCCAAATATTACTCAAATTTCTAACACTTGGCTTCAAATTAATAATTGTACCCATTTCCTTTTTAGCATTTGTAACATCGTTCAGTTGATCGATGTAAATTTTGGCTAATCTATACCGTGGCTTGTGTTGCCAGTTTTTCTTATCATAAGTGATGCATTTTCTCAAGGAATTTATCACAATTTGAGCAAATTGGTCAAGATCAATTTTTTCATTAATTTCTAAATCTTCAACTTTGCCCTTCAATAAATTGTTTTGGTATAAATATTCAACACCTTTAACAACTGATAGTTTCTTTTTGATCACCAGTTTATAAACCAAGGAACACAAGTAGTAATGAGGTTCAATAATCGGATCATCCTTATTGCTCGCCTTCAGAGCAATCTTACAAGCTTGTAAGACATTCTTAATCGAAGGTTCGACCAAAACTCTATCATCTAACTTTGCTTGCACTTTACCTAAAAGGTAAAAATTGAACCAATCTTTTGGGTTTAATTTAGTGGCCTGCTTGAAACAAATCGTTAAAATTTTAAAGACTGTTTCTTTACTAATTGAATTAATCTCAATCTTGTTTGTTTCACCAACGATTAAATCACCAGTACTGGAAATTGAAATATTTGACGGAATAAAATAAAATGCTAACTTCGACATTGGCTCATTAATAGCACTGTATAATTCTTTACCGAATGATGGCCACATAATAGCAGCAATCTGATCGTATTCAGATTTTTTAGAATCATCAATTTTAGAATAGATATTGATGGCCATTAAATAACAAAGCAATGATTTTCTTTGTAAAAATGCTGTATTCCTTTTTTTCTCATCGTTGTTTAATTTATCAGATGTCCAAATGATATCATCTTCAACTAAGTATGAATACGTTTGTCCTAACAAAAACCAAGTTTCAAATCTATTGGACCCGCACAACAAATCATACTCAAACATCTTGATGACAAAATCCAATTCAGCGGATCTACCTTGCATAGTTCTTTTCCTAATCTTGAACAACGTTAAAGACATCAAACCTTGCATGAAATATAAACCTTTAATTGCTGAATCGGTCATAACCAGATCCGGTTTTTCAATATCAATTGATAACAAACCATAGAATGCAAACCTGATAAATCTAACATTCAATTGTTGATTATCTAAATAATCGTTCAAAACTGAAGAATTCTTAATAACAACTGTTTCTTTCATATCAATATCTCCAATCACCTCATAGCATAAATCCAACAAGTTTTTAATATCATTTTTGGGAACGTTGAACATTGGGTGTTTTTTCTTGAAACAGTAACCTAGTAAGTATTTACTAACACTGATAGCGTTTTGTATTTCCATTGGACATGGTTCATCAAGTCCATGATCAAATGTGCTGAACGTATCAAGAGTGATACTCATATCGTAATGACAACGAATAGTTTGAAAGAAGTCATTATCGGATTGATTCCAATTTAACTCAACCAATTTGAATTCAATATAGTTTAAGAAAGTCCCATTAAGTTTATTACAAATGTGTCTAGAGCCCAATTGTTCGTGTAGAACTGCATAAAAGTCATTGATATGATCAGGTTTTTCATCTTTCAAATTGCAACTGAAATAAATTGAGAGTAAAGTGAATGACAAGATTGTAATTTCGTTCAATTTATTATAAGACGCTAATGATTTTGCTTTTAAAGATTTTTTTATGGTTGAAAATTTACATGAATCTTGATGAATTAAAAATAAGTAGGATAGTTTGAAAAATTCAACAGCATTAACCAAAGATTTTTGTTTGCATTCATCGTCTAATTCCAATTTCCAATTGTTTTTGGAAAGAAAGTTGATGTAATTTTCAGAGAATAAGCTGAAAAATCCTAGCATTCTCAAAATCAATTGGTTCTTAGAAAATTCGGATTTTTTCAGTCCAAATTCATCTTTGTTGAATTCATCCAATATCAGTTGCATAACTTTTTGGAATCCAATTTGATAATCAATAGACAAATTTTGATCTTCATAATGCTTGAATAAGATTGTCCATAACCTTAGCTTCAATTCGATTGAAGAGTTATTAATAAATTGATCCACTTCTTTACCTTCTGGTGTATACTCTAATTTTGTTTCATCACTATCACCCAAGACTTTTTTCAAGATTCCGTTTGATGTATCATCATCCGTAAAAGCTTTGAAAATTCTCATTTTGGAAATTTGGTCATCGATACTGGAATGGTTCAATCTTGGTATATGATTGTAATTCACCATCAAAATATCAAACTTAAGATCGTTTTTTGTTTTGTTTGATATATCTATTAAGGTTTTTGATATTTCCTCGGTATTGAAATCAGGTAGTTGTTGTATAAAGCAAACTCTACACCAATTGAACCTAATCCACAATCTGTTAGTTGATTGATTTGACTCCTCTTGTTCGATTAATTCAAAGTAGTCGTCAATTAAATCGATCCAGTCATTGATTCTACTAAATGTAACTTCTTCAGAAATTTGGAAATCGTTCATTGTAGATCTATTGATTTTTTTCAACTTTAATTCAAGTTTGATACTGATATAGTAATCCACCAAAATCTCCAATATCGAAATAGATATGGATAGATTGTTTTTAAAAATCTCTATATCAAATTTTTGGAAATTCATTAAATAGAAATTAAAATTTTTGAAAGTGTACAATCCAACAGCATCAACAAGAAACTTCAAATTTTGAACAACTTCTTCATTAGCAGACCCATTGGTTATTAAATTTCCACCTGTTTTTTCATCAAATTTGAAAAAATGATCAACTATTAGCATTTTGATTTGATTGAGATGTAGTTGAGCGTCATTCATCATGGTAACCAATTCAACTAATTCACCGTTATCCAAGTCTTCTAAAGTGGCTTTACGTTCAAAACTTCTCTCGATAGATTTGGAGCTCAAAATTTCTTTAATTAAAGATGAGGAGTCTTTAACTTCTTTGACTTTCCCATTTTTGGAAAATTGTTGATCATCATCGTCATCTAATTTCACCAACAAAGATTCTGTTTGTTCATTAGTCCAATCATTTAATAGCAAACTGAAATCAGTAAATTTGTCTTTCTTGATGGATTCAGTATTGTTGGATAAAGTTGGCATTGAAATTTCAACTAAATTCTCTAGAACTATATCGGGATTCCCACAAAACGATAAATATTGGCTCAAAGTGTGATGTAAGAAATTATTTTGATAATCAAATTGTGAAATGCTCAATTCTACAGCTTCAACATCTGGTTTCGATCTTGATGATCTTTTTGATGCAATTCGTTGTGCTGGGGTTAGTGTTGTTATGGAAGTGGATTCCTTTTTCTCAAGAGTAGTACTATTTGAGTCTTTGTCAGAACCTTCCATAAGTTCAACGGGTCCAATGGATTCAACGTGTTCAACATGTTCGACATGTTCGACATGTTCAACGAGTTCGACGTCTTCGTTGGCATCCAAGTCAACAGCTTCAATGACTTGTTGTTGTTGTTGTTCAACACCACCATTATTGTCGATTGACTCCTTTGTATTTTCAACATTTATGATCTCAGCTTTTTTGTCAACTAGGATGAATTCAATTTTTTCAATAGGAACTTCAGATAAAACATAATTGTCATAATATTTAAATTTCCCCTTTGGCTTTGGCAATATTTCATTCAAATCTTTTAAAAATTTCTTAATATCGATTGTTTTATCAATTTTATTCAAATTTAATTCAATGACATCGTTATCTATTTTCCTGAAACGATTGAAATCTTGTTTTGATATAACTTTTTCAAACTGCAATTTTTTTTTAGTGAAAACTGATTGTAACCGTCCATTTTTAGAAGTGAACATTTTATTGATCTTGATTAAATTCTTAAAGTTCAAACTGTTGACATCTCTTAAATTTTCTAATAATTGTTGATAATCGATTAATAAACTAAGTTGATTTGGAAGTAAGAACCCATTGGAATTATGTAAATCTATAATCAAATCATCATCAACTGCAGCAGCAGCAGCGATTTCATCGCTGTTGTTGTTACTGGTATTACTGTTATTATTCCCAAAGGTAGTTGCAGTTGCAGTTGTTGTTGTTGTCTTTAAGAGTTCAAATTCCACAATGAGTCTTGATAATCTTTTCAAGTTGTAGAAATTGAATATTTGAAATAATAGTTCGATTAATTTAATGTCACCTTTACCATGTGCTAAAGATCTCACCAAGTCGTCGATTGCTGATAACAACCTATCAAACAAGTCTTCTTTTCTATCCAACTCAACTTCGTCCTCATCTTCATCTCCACTTTCATCAACTATAGTATCATCAACAACACCACTGTTGTTGATATTGGCAGGTTGATTTTGATTTTGAAGTTTTTCTGCATTATATTCGTCACAATCTTTGATTAATTCACTTAATTTTAAGAACCCTCTATTTCTAAGACTCAGATATTTTAAATTTTCTATAGTTGGTGACCCTGAATAGTTGAATTCTTTAATAACGTTGATTTTGAAAAGTACATCATATTTTGAATTTGATTTGATGAAATCTTTCTCCTTTTGATATTTTAAGGCCTCTTCAAATATTTTAAAAGAGTATTCAATTTGCAATTCTCTAGTGTGTTCTTCAATGTCATAATCTTCATCTTTCGTTTGGTTAATGGGCGTGAATGATGACTTTTTAAAGTTGTGAACAACATAATGTTTTAGTTAGTAAACAAAAAACAGTAAAAAAGGATGAACTTTTATGGAATCAAACCATTTTACATAATAAATAACTGGGCAGTACATACCATTATGAATCAAATCAATTGGCATTAAAAGTACAAGGTATAAACAAGGAGAATGCACTTGTGTTTTGATATTTTAAATTCATATATAAACTTTTTTTTACCATTTGGGTTGCTGCTTTTTTAGAATCAACTTAATTCAGTTTTCATCAGTAGTTCATTTATGCTATTCGGTATTATTACAATTACAAAAGAGAAACGACTCCCACACACGCGTGTGTGGGTAAAGTATTGAGTTGAGATGCATGGTCACATGACCACCACGACACCAATTATGTTGTAATCAAGCAAGGCTGCGATTTTCAAACAAAGGAAAAAATCTATGCAAACATCCATACACATTGTCTCCACATTTATTATACATATATTTTAAAGATGTTCCAATGCAGATGATCGAAATTTAGGTAAAAGATGAACAAAGAAATCTTTCTGTATCAACATGCTCTGCTTTATTACAAAGTTCAAAAAGAAGAGATCACTGATCAGTTGCAGTTGCTGAAGGAACTGGAGTGCTATTCAGTCAAAGAAGGTTTACGAACTGGTGGATCTGAACTCTCTAGACAAAGACAGCAAAGATATTCCTGGCCATTTTGTGTTTACTGTGAAAAATGGAGATATTACTGAAGAGATATTCAAATATAGATTAGTGGTAAAAGCATTCCGTCAACTGTCTGGGGTCAATTTTATTGACACCTACTCTCCAGATCTTTGAAGCTCATCTTTTGCCATTTGCCAAACACACACACAAGAAATGGCAAATCAAGCAACTTGATAATAAGAACACCATCCTTAATGGAAATACTGATTTTCTGGTCTATTTTACAATTTTGAGACTCATGTTTGTACATTAGAAATAAACTTTTAATATCATACATCACATGATCACAACGACGCTGTATATGTTGTAACTTTGTATACATATATCCAATTAATCCAATTACAATCAATATCTATAAATAGATAATTAAATTATACATGAATTTAGGTTGAATGTCAATCATTTTCATTACTTGAAAACTGTAATTTTTTGATCAAATATAATGTATATTTGCTCATTCACTCTTTTAGGAAAACTAATAAAATCATCGTATACACCCGACTTTATTTATGCTCTTCCCTTTCATGCATTGAAACACTGGAACATCTTCTTATTCGCTACAACGTTAATTTCATTTTGAAAATCATTATCAATTGTTACCTTTATTATCACTTTATGATGATCCTTTTAAGAAAATCAAACATATACATATATACATACATATAAGTAAATTGATTTTGCAAAAAGCCTAAATGGTTTTTTTATTAAGATATGTATAACTTTAAAATTAGCAAGTCTGTTGTAGTAAGTAGTGCAATGTGTGTATAGTTAGGTGTGTTTGCAATGAAACACAACCTCGTAAACTCAAAGTTTTCAAAACTTTACTTGTTAAAAAATCACCAACTTCAGAAAAAAAAGGGCTAGAACAAGAGCAACCTGTACCTTAATAGCAGTAGCTATTAAGGTTACTATTATGATGATCTATCAGTATGCTGAGATTATCACCATGGCTAAAAATCTTTACAAACAGATCCATCACTTGATTAGTTTACTTTATTTTGTCTTGGATGATGGGAAGATAACTTAGGTCTGAACATGTGTATAACTATCTATAATATATACATGAAAACCCCAATTTGGTAAATGATCTCGATTCTAATATCCAAATATCCCCCCACTGTACAGTTGGGTTCTTAGTTCCCCACGCGCGTAGACTTTTAAAATTACAACTTTTAGGTTTCCCCCATCCCATAACTTTTGTTAGTTACAGCAAAAGTAACGCTCCCCCCTTCTCAACCCTATCTATAGTTCATTAACTTTCTTATGAAACATGTATTACCATGGTTGATGATGGTTGAGATATATCAACTTTTAAAACATTGTTCATTTATACAATATACTGTTTAAGTAAAAAAAAAAAAACACATCACATTACAAATTCATACTCTGTACCGCCTCCTGTCGGTGAAGAAACATCATTCGGTATTGGTGTCTGCTTCTGTAACAACATATTCATCTATCCATCTATCCCATCTATGTATTTATTATGTATGTATGCAACTGTATGATGGTTTTGTTTGGGGTATGATGACCACTAAAACCAACAACAGCAAGTTCCAACAAACATGTATATATCTATAAATGGCTTGAACTGAAACTGTATACGATCAGATACGAGATACACACTAACTTTTTGTTAGATAGGTTGGTTCCTTCCTTCGTTGTCATCGTCATCTCCGGTTAATAATAATCTGTTTCTTCCTTTTTTTTTCAACCACCACATTCTTCTGTATGATCTTAGTACAACCCTGATCTCCATTTTCCATAAATGATCTACAAACAAGATCACAAAACTCAAGAAAGCCAGAAAAGCAACTGAGCCTTTTTACTTTTATACCCACTTACTTTACCTGTTTTTATAATCGCTAGTCTCCATATGTATAGGCAAGTAGATGTAAGTAGTCCTCTTGGCAGTCTGTTTAATTGATTAGCTCATTAACCAACCATATCTTTTTTATTATCCCAAATTGGATATATAACTATAAACGCATCTAATTAATAATAAAAGTTTAATTTGCAATTTAAAATTACTCTACATATGAAAAGAGTAGAGAAATTGCCGATAGCTATTGACTCTTATTATTACATTACCGTATAACTAACCATTAGTTATTTCATTTACTTTAACTATTACATTTTGCAACTCAAACCAAATCACAATTTAAAAAATGGCTCAATTTGGTATTCTGAAAACAATTGATTCATCTATTAATATTTACCAAAGAAATAAAACAGAAAAAGAGGTAATAATAATTAGATAATCTTTCAACTCTAGAACGAAGCCTGCCAGGCGGTTGGGCCACTCTTTTGCCAATCTTGCCTCTGTTATTATTATTATGAAGTAAACTTGTCTACAGCTGCCAGCACAGCAGAGTGCTGCCTGTTGCTGCTGCTGTTGTTCGCGGATCATAAGATCATATATATGGTCTTGTGATCGTACAATAATATTGTTAATATCCATAAGTTCATTAAGAGACATGAACTTTAACAATAATAGTAGCCTATGCAGTATTACTTTATATAAACTGAAGAAGAAAATAAAGTGATTGATTGTGAAGTTTGTAGTTAAGGATAGTAGTAGTTTCAAATAAACTGATCTGATCAAAACTGATCTGGTCTGGTCTGATTCCCAAAAAAACACACACTTTAATAAAGTACACTAAACTAACTAACTAACTAATCAGTCTTGCATTGTTCTTTTTTTCCTTTTTTGTTTATGGGCGACAGTTTTACGAACTGGGGTTGTTTGTTCATTTATTATACCAGTTTTTTTTATGGATCGTAAATAGGAAACGACAAAAAGCATATTAGTTACTTCTTACTATTATAATGTACCATACACAAGGCTGAATTGAATCTCTTTTTCCTTCTTCCTTCTCTTTTGCACAATGAAAAAGAATGATTTATCTATATCATCCATTGCATGTAAAATAAAAGATAAACAAAAAATCTAAGAAAATGATTTGTTCAGTAAATGGGTGTATCATATCAGTAGAGGATAGAGGATATCTCTTAGCTAATAGAGAAACGATCTTTAGAAGCTTTTACTGACATTCTTTTTGTTTAAAGTATTGATATATATATATATATATATATATATGTATATTGCAAATATAAAAAAAAAAGAGAATGAAAAGTATATATAGCAAATGAAAAACGGGGAAAAAATGATTATGAAATAAGTAATAAAACAGAAAAATAAATATTTATAATAATAAAACAGGAAAATAAATAAATTATACAGCAAAGAAATATAAAAGTAGCAGGTAGTATAGAAGTAGCAATAGTAGCAGTAGTAAAAAATGTGTTTGATGTTGTTTAAATTGTAAAGTAAAGTGATATATATGTTGTTGTTTTTTTTCTTCAGATTTTTATTTTTTTTTCTTTCAATTTCATGGCAAGCTTTTGTTATTATTTTTTTTTTGCTATTTTCCAAAAATTTGTAGAATGGTGTTAATTAGATTCATAAGTATTCATTAAAAGAAGATGTGTGTATGTTTTTATCTTTTTAAGTTGCGTATCAAAAAAGTAAAAGAGAGGAGAAACAAACAAAGTTAGCTGAAAACCCTAGTTTTCACATAAATTTCAAACCAGTTGTTGGTGTTGTTGTTGCTTGTTTTGTAGTAGTACCGGTGGTGATAAACGATGAAGAAATTTCTTGTTTAAATCTACTCAACTCATCAATCTGTTGCTCTTCGTTAATCTTATCCAAGATATTTAGAGCCATTTGATCAGCCAGTTTATCATTTTCTTCAATATCCAAAGATTTATCAAAATGATCAATTTGATTAGATTTTTCAAAAATTGTTGTATTGTTGTCATTGTTAGTTGATGATTCATTTGAAGGTAAACCACTTGACATTGAAGAACAGTTTGTTGAAGATAAAGAAATGCCGTTCTTTATGGAGTCTATTGGCGAGTTCAATAACGAACTGTTGGACATTGTTTTAGTGACAAACATAGCATCGTCTGTATGTGGGCTGTTACCACCACCAATACAAAACCCACTATTATTGGTATCCAACGATGGTGATCCCATACCAATTGATGTGGATGAAAACAGAGTATTTGTTGAAGTTCCTATTGTTGCTGTTGTTGCAGCACTGTTGTTTGTGGAAATAACCAAAGGCAATCTCTTTGATATTGGAGAGGTTGGCGAATCGTGTACACTGTTTGCTGTTGTGTTTGGGTTACTTTTAACAATCATTGACTGTTGAATTTCATTGAACGTTATTGGAATAAAAGGAGTCAATTCTTCAGGGGTACACGGAGGGATTGATTCATCTTCTGGGTTTAATGGTAATAGAATCATTTTATTAGATTTTGTATCTTGTAGTTGCTGTTGTTGTTGTTGCAGTTGTTGTTGTTGTTGCTGTTGCTGTTGCTGTTGCTGTTGCTGTTGCTGTTGCTGTTGCTGTTGCTGCTGTTGTTGCTGTATATTATTACCGTTTGATACTATTGTTGTATTTGTCAAATTATTTGAATTTGAAGATTTCAAGCTTGGATTTTCATTTAATGAAGAGTAATCCTCAACAATGTTAATGTTATCGTCATCTTCACTTTCATCGGTATTAGTTGGGAAATCTCTTGTTAAATAGGACAATTGGATTGAAGAATTTGATATTGATGATTTTGGAGAATGGTGTAGTACACTTGGTTGAGAAGTTTTTCTTCTTCTAATGGAAGATCTTTGGCTAACACCTGCATCAGTGATTCCAATCTTGACAGTACCTTTATTTACTAGGTTGAAACTATTTGTATCGTTTGAAGAGTTTGATTTTAGTAGGTTCTTTGTCTTTCCAAAAGTTGACTTTATTTTAGAAGACACTGATCTTTTCAAAGAAGTCATTATAATTGAAATGTAATCTAAATTTGATATGATTTGTGTTTTGCTTTCCAACTCTTAGTTATATGTATAGTAAAGATCTTTATCATGAAATGGAGGGACTAAGGGTTAGACAATAGGAATTTGAGTATTTGCTTTCGTGAATTAATGAATGAATGGGGAAAAAAGTGTTTTGTAATGATTGTATAGTGCTTTTTGATTATTAGAAAAAAGGATGTGATGATGAAAAGGATATCTAAATGGAAAAAAAATGAATTGAAAGGAGACAAAAGGAAAGTTTTTAAAAAGGAATCAAATTGGACTTTATTAACAGGAATAGATCAAAGCAGCAAAAAGAGATTTTAGAGCTGATAAATAAATGGATACAAAGAGATATATTTATACATATATTTATATTCATATGCTGTACATGTAATGAATAATATACATATTATACAGCATCAAAGAGAGGAAAAAAGGATTCTTAAAAAATAAAAGAAAATGGATCCAAAAAGGTTTTAACTTGTAAAGTAACTGACACCGCCGTTTGCAGATTTCGGCCATTCTATTAATTATACTTTTCTCTTTATTGGAAAAAATAAATTTACCCAAAATGACAAAAAAACAAATTGTACGTATAACGTTTATGTACGTTATATGTATGTTTGTGTAATCGGGATTTCCTGTTGAAAAAAAAAAAAAACAGAAGCACAGTACACAATAGGAAGACAATCAATAGTAGAAAAAATTAATAGAATCAATCTTATCCATTATATTGACTAAGATGGTTTAGATAGATAGAGAGCAAAGCAGAGCAGACCGAGCGCTGTAGGAGTTGGCGGAGCGGAGGGGGGGGATGGGGAAGGAGTACCGTACCGTAATCGATAACTTGTGACTTGTGGTGCAGCCTCCCCCCTCGCCTTCCCGAGGAAGAAACAACCCGATGTTGGCGTTGGCGTTGGCGTTGGCGTTGGCGTTGGCGTTGGCGTTGGCGTTGGCGTTGGCGTTGGCGTTGGCGTTGGCGTTGGCGCTGGTGTATCGGGGAAGGTCCCGTGCAACGGCAAAAAAAAACATTCAAGTCGTGTGTGTGGTTTGGCATTGCCTACACTCATCCCTCAACCTCCACCAGTCGTCTGCACCCTTATTGTCACAACTGCTGTTAGTTAGTTGTACTACTGTATAATTATAATAGTATTATTAATCCCTTTGTTAATCTGCTGCAAATAAGCTAACGTGCATATACGGCACGGTGGTGACTGTTTTGTTCTAAAAATCTCAATTTTATTGTTTGTTTCAATCCTATAGTAGTGTCTAAATACCAATTCAGCACGAAACCACGCACTCACCACACCGCACCAGGCAAAATCTTATTCACACACGCCATTCGCCACCCTCGCTTACTCGCTTGCCTGCCTTGCTTGTTCTTCATATTCTTTACGCGACAATCGGTCTCTTTCTGCCACTTCTACTTTGCTATTATTTATAGATCAACTACGATCGATCGTTTGAACAAACTGGCCAGTGCAAATTATAAATTTATAATGTAGACTACTAATATCTGCTAAGCCGTTATTATTCATTTGTTGGCTCAACTAAACTAACTAACTAACTAACTAACTAACTAACTAACTACTACTCTATATATTATATCTACGTTCTAGATTCTCAAGAATCAACGAATAAAGAAAAAGTCATCTATTGTTCCCCTTTCTCATCCTATAATCGGTACGAGTTTTCTTCTAGTGGTATCAAGTGGTTTTTGTTCACTGCGTTTCACATTTTATTCTTTCAGACACACCAAACGTTGTATTTTACGTTTAGGATTCGTTATATTAACCTGGCACATGAATTCATAAGCAACAGAAAAAAGAATATGTAACTATAGAGTATTATCTATATCGTTAGGCAAGCACACATACTAAATAAGGTAGTAATTAAAGCACTCAACAGTAAAATGGGCTTGAAGGTAAGAAAATCAATGGCGCAACGTAGCTTAAAAAAGCAAAAGTGCTCTGCTGCTACTAAAACAGTGATTCACTACTCAAAGTTGTTCAATGGTTTAAAACAAATTGAGCCGGTTCACCACCGAATGAATTAGTATTCTTGTATGTATCTGTCATAATAATATATACATATAGATGTATAGTTGATCCGTGCAGTCCAATCAGATCAAAGTTCATCGCTTTACCTACATACATATAGTACATTAATTACGTGCATATTTAATAATGCATGCATCGTATTAATTGATAATGGTACCTTCCAAATATGGGTATTGAGAAGTGTAGAGGGAGAAAAAATACACTACAAAAGAAAAGGATCTAGACCTCCATCTTCATGAAAAAAAAAAATTATAAAGGAGGACACACATTCAAAACAATTGTTGTCCGAATTGTTGTCCCATTCCCATTCTCACAAATTTAATTATAGTTATTATTGATGATAATGCAATAATCTTTTGTGCAAAATAGGATTTGTTTTGTTGTTGTTTCTTTATTGTTAACTTTGTCTTTTTTGAACTCTGTTTGTTTGTCACTTACCATGATAGGATAGTACAGTATTGGAAAAGCAATATCTATATGTGTTACTGTGTATTAAATAATAGCAATTTGAATATTCAGTAAATGAATAATATGTGATATAAGCTTTACAATCAATGGATGAATACCAATAACAATGTCTATATTATTAGAATATACAAATTTATATAACTTACTCCTATAAGATAAAATATGCATCTATGTATATGTAACTTGAACTATCATATAATTGTTTTTCCGTACTTAGTGACTTTCTTTGTTGTTTTAACTTAGTTAGTTAGCTACTCACTCCGATACTCACAACAACAGCTATTCTCTCTCTCTCTCTCTCTTTGCTATTCTATGAAGGACAACCAACTATTTTTAACACCCAGTACGACGAATACGACGAGTGAAGGAAGTACAATAATCCACTAAAAAAAACCTCACTTACGTCTAATTATCACACTACGTGGGAATGTATACCACTATTGTAAAAGAAAGACTTATGTAGGCTAATAATACTTACTTACTCCCCAAACTGAGAAATTTTTGACTATTATTTATTCAGATCTAGCTGACTGTGAGTAAGAGACTAAGAGCGTTCTCAAACTCGGTAAGATACCCAATTGGACTACAATTGACCTGAAACTATTCTCAAGAACATTCTTGATTTAATGTTTTATACAGTTTGATTATTAGTCAATTTTAAACCAACCAATTGGTTGTAACAGATTTGCATGTGTTCGTTTTTCACTAAAAGGCTATATTTAGCTATATTTAGCTATACTTCACTGGACTATTTTGAGAACAATATATTGCTGCTTTGTTCGCTCCTTTCGTTTTCTCTTTTACACAATTCGTTGCAAACCTTTCTGATTTGTGGAGATCAATAGAATTGAATTATAGTTGTATTTTGGTACATTTCTACATTGTCAAGTTTCCTTCCCTTAAGCCCTTTTTTCACCCCCTCAATGCAACGTTACTGTTTTTCTTTCCTCTTCTTTTGCCACAAAACCAATTGAAATATCTGTAATATCACTAATTCTATTTCTTAACAAACATCATCATAACAAACCCAATAAAACTCATCATATAAACTCCTTCATCGGGGTAGAGCTTGAACAAGGGAAAACCCTGAGCTACTTGATCTTAAGACAATAATAAAAGTGATAAAAACGGTATGTGTGATATGTGAGGTGAGAGTGATGTGAGTAGTAGTAATAAATAGGTTAGTTGCGGTTGGTAATGAAATAGTATATATCTCTGTAACTAACTGATCCGATAGCAGGGGAATTGCTAAGGACACAACAGACTTTGCTGGCACAACAGATTATATAATACTTGCACAATAAATCAATACTGCATGACATAATCAATTTCGCTCACCTCGCTCACCACCCTTACCATACGCAGCAACTACACTACACTCCCATCCTCCACTACTGTAAGAATATCTCTTTCTTCTTGTTATCTAGCTTTTTATCTGATTCTTTATCCTATCATGAAGCCACCAATGGAGCAAGTCTTTGGGACCAGAGATAAGCTAATTCCTTCTATACAGCGGCGTGCCCTGTCTCATGGCTACGCTATTAAATAATTTGCCGCCCCAGTATTACATAGTCTGTTGTGCCAGTAGCAAAGTCTGTTGTGTCCTTAGCAATTCCCCTGCTATCGATATTAAGAGTGGCGTCTTTTTTGATTTTTTAAACTACTTAAACTACGTACGTAGCATATGTGCGTTTATTATAAGGCAGCGTTATGAAGTCTAAGCACGCAAGAGTTCTCTGTTCCCTTATCCTCTCTCTTTCAATCAGTCATTACAACCAATACCCACTGACGAAAAGACCATTAAAAGCTCGCGCTACATGCAGTTTCAAAGTGTAAAATAAAACTATTCTACTAGAAGCATATAATGGACTACAAAAGAGAGCTATAACATGTTAAACCAACAACAAAAACTACCAAAAAAGAGAAGTTTGAAGTGGATGACAAATCAAGCAATAAAAAAGGGCTGTGGGGGCCCCAAATTTCATTATACCGAGTTTCATTATACCAGTTGAACGTTTATCCATATACGATTGGACACCACATTTTTTGACATCACATTTTTTGACACCACATTTTTTGACACCACATTTTTTGACACCACATTTTTTGACATTTCATTATTTTCTTTGTATTGTTAGCTGTTTGGTTGCAATCGCTAGTTTAACTCAGCAAGAATCCTTAATTCCGTAGATATGGAGTTTGGGTTTTATCTTTATGACAAATCAAGCAGCGCTTTTCAACTATCAAGTTCCCACCGTACTCCATCTTACCATCCTGTAATATCGTAATAACCCCGAGTTCGTACTAGAGGTATCAAATGATGATTAAAACCTCTTTCTTTTTATTTTATACTGTGTAATTACTAATTATTGGGTATTGAAGTACGGAACTAACTATTCTTTACAACAGTTGTACTATAAATTCAGACAGAAAAGCCCGAAAATTCAAAGTTTTCAATTGATGCTAATTCATTATCAAACATTTTAACACAAGTTAAACATAAAATAAATAAACAAAAAGCTAGCTATTTACATAAATGTCCGTCACCCCAACAAAAGTTTTTGTTTCAGGAGCCAATGGGTTCATTGCTCAACACATTGTCAAACAATTGATCGCAAAAGGTTACAACGTTGTGGGATCAGTTAGAACCAAGGAGAAAGGTGAAGAGATTAAAAAATCATTGTCAGAAACTAACCAACAAGATCAATTCTCATACGTGATTATTCCTGACCTTGTTAAAGAAGATGCCTTTTACAAAGCATTACAGGATCACCCTGATGTGACTGTCTTTTTACACACTGCTTCCCCAGTCAGTTTTGATGTTGAAGACAATGAAAGGGACATGTTGTTACCTGCTGTCTCTGGTTCCAAAAATGCTTTAAATGCAATCAAGAAGTATGCTCCACAAATAACAAATTTTGTTTACACTTCATCAGGTGCTGCATTAGTTGACTTTGCCAATTTAAACAACCCAGATTTAATTGTGGATGAACGTAGCTGGAATCCAGTCACCTGGGAAAAGGCTAAAACTGACTCAATCTACACTTATCCTGGTTCCAAAACGTTTGCTGAGCGTGCCATTTGGGATTTTGTTAAGGATGAAAAGCCAAATTTTGTTGTTAATACTGTTCTACCAAATTATACTTTTGGTCCACAAGCTTTCCAAGTTAAAGATAGTTTAAACTTCTCTGCTGATCTTGCGGCTGAATTGTTGAAGCTCACTCCAGACAGTGAAGTTCCTGATGTAAATGGTAGCTTTATTGATGTTAGAGATGTTGCTAAAGCTCATATTTCTGCGTTTGAAGACAAGGCTATTAAAAATGAAAGACTTATTTTAGCTAGTTCCAATTTCAGTCTTCAACAGGTTCTTGATATCATTAGAAAAAATTTCCCAGACTTGCAATCAAGTTTACCAGTTGGTGATCCAAAAAAGACTGGCTTATATATCACTTTCAATAATACAAAGACTAAAAAGTTGTTAGGTTGGGAGTTCAAAGATCTTGAAACCAGTATTGTTGATGCAATTGGCCAAATCTTGAAAGCAAGAAATGCTTAATGGGTAAATTACCGAAAACATTGGCTTTGCCGTATTCTTATATATATTTGTTCTTTCTTTTTTTGTATAAGCTTTTTTTTATCAAACATATCAGTAAATAATGTCTGTTTTCAACTTAAACTGTACTACCCTTTTTCGATCATTTGCTGTTTGGTAAAATGGGATTCTTGTTAGTCTTTTTTTTTGTGCCCATTGCAAATTTGCAAAACGCACACAAATAAATATATTTAATTGTACTATTGTAGATAGAGATAACTTTTGTTTACTATTCAATTTAATAAAATAACTGCAAATCGGAAGAAGAACAAGAATGTACAAAGTCTGATTTCATATTTGCTTCTACCCCACCTACTGTTGCTTCATAATCGAACGATATTAAAAATGCAAGCATGCAATGTAACTACTGGTTCCCCATACATTTGGCTATTTGTTTGCTCTTATCTGCTTTTATTACGCTAACTTTCCCGTATTCTTCCTATTGAACAAAATAAGTAATTCTGCTTTTTGCATTTTTTAACAACTGAAACCGTTAGAAATGAAACAAGCCCCAGTGCCTCCACCATCCCTATTATCCTCTCTATATACCGTTTTTTTCTATCGGTGTGCCCATTCCTCAAGTTCAACCTCCACAATGTGTTTTTCTTTTTGACCCCCTTCCCCCCAATTTCGAAAACGGAGATCTTACTTAAATCATTACATACATGAAAAGCTGATCAACATCAAGAATCACACATAGAATTCTGGCAGCAAATACTTGCATGCACATTTTCACATATTGACGTTTAAAGAATGTATAAATTATAATCAATCTGAAAACAAGTAAACTTTTGTCTCTGTTGTTTACAGATTGCTAGACTTTTCTTTATACTAACAGAAAAAGAAGAAAATGGTTTTTATCTCAAACATTCCTAGTGTGCTATTTTGTGTACAAACAAGTTGGCAAAACTGTAGACAGTAAAAATATTGTTAAATCAATTGTTTTATAATATTCTTTAATGTACTGTCCCTTTTGTAGGTATCTATATATTACAGAACTAACATTTGCGGAACAAAATCATGAACAGTTAACTGTGAAGACGGAGGTGCAAGGTGCAAGGTGTACAACTATTAAAAAGATACCCCTACTCCGAATATTTATTTGGTACTTGAAAATTGACAACGTTCTATCTATAAGGAAAATTCAAGAACAAGAGCATATACACATACATACACATATATATATGCAACTTACAGCAAATGTCACAATCACTCAAGCAATTGAAAAGCAATTTCAGAAAATCGATAAAATTGAAACTATCATCAATACCAAACGATGAAGTTTTGAGACAGTCTCAATTACTAACAAACTTCATCGTTCATAAATCAAACATTTTCCAAAATAACTCTAAGATCGGCTTATATTTAAACATGGAAAATAAACCAGAATTAATGACAACGGAGATGATTAAAGAATTATTGGAGAAATACACTGGGATGGAAATTTACATACCCAAAATAACACAGTTGACGAAATTTAACGAATTTAAAAGGTACGACACACAAAAGCAAATTCTACATTTTTTGAAAATTGAAAGTTATCAAGACTTACAAAGTTTGAAACCACAAGGACCATACAGTATCCGTGAACCTGATTTCAAATATACCGGTGATGCTGATGTTGATGTTGATAAAAGTAAAAGTCCTACAAATGACTTGTTATTAAATGGCGAGAAATTGGACGTTTTAATTATACCTGCAGTGGCGTTCACAAAAAATTGTAAACGACTTGGACACGGTGCTGGATTCTATGATGATTTCATTAAACGGTACAAAGAATTCCATGGTGGTGAATTACCAATTTTAGTTGGTATTGGATTGAATGAGCAATTAGTTGAAGATATTAAAACTGAACAACATGATGAAGTTTTAGACTATGTTATTATTGACAACAAAATATACTGCTCAAACGGTGATGTATTGGATGAGTTATAGTGGTAGTGGCTCGATGCCAATAAATATATATTAATCAAAATAAATAAGATAAGATAAAAACAAATGAAAAAGGGACATAAATTGTAAAAATAAAAGTAAAACAAGCACAGCCGGTTATAAATAGTATAATAATAGTATAGTAAGTAAATTCATAAAAATGAGTTGGGAACAAAACAAGAAAGGGGAGAGAAAAAACAAAGACAGGCATGTATGAGTGAATAAAAGACAAAAACAACAACATTTAATGAATAAGAGAATCGAAAGCAAGTTTTAAAATAGTATCAAACTATAATAACTAAACGTCTTCTAAGGAAGAAAAAAGAGATTTCTCAAAACCAAAACCAGCCTTTATGTTGCGACGTATGGGATTCGTTAGCATTAGCCAGACCGTGATAAATCAAGTTATCGTCAACTTTCAATAAACCACTAGCCTTAACTAAAGTTTGACCGCTCAAAGTCTCTAAAGAACCATTAACGTCAATCTTACCAGTTTCTTTATCTTCAACCATTTTAGTTTTCAAAACAACAAACGAGTTTATAAAAGTTGGGAATTTGTAATTCAAAACTAAATTACTAGTGTGAATTTTTGAGACATCTTGGTTGGTTAATAGTGACGAAGAACTCTTGAATAACTCATCAACTATCAAATTTAATATACCACCATGGATCAAAAATGGATAACCAGACAATTTCTCACCTAAATAAATAACCGAAACAGATTCTTTCCCAGATTCATTGTAAAAAATCATTGGAGGAATGGTGAACCCATCTGATGTGTTTAATTTATTGTAAATTGTTTCGCCATTGGCATCGTTACTTGTTGCTGTACTAGACAACAATTTGTTGCCAGATGTAGGGAATGCTCTCACCGATTTGAAAGTAGAATCCGTTGAATACTTCTTCACAATTGACAAGTTGTTCAATTTTGATTCCAATTGATCAACAGAATGATTTTCACCAGCGACAAATTTGCTAATTATTTCATGGATAGAATAGTTGTATGATAATGCAGAGCCTAAAGCGAAGAACAAAACATAGTATTTCAAGTTCTTATGTCTATTATATTTTCTAAAACTTTTCAAAGTGTTTAGTTCATTAAACTTGTCCTGTTGACCTTTGTAAACAGTGTAGTCAACTTGACTAAAACATCTAACTGAAGATGTTATTATAGATCTGTTTCTCAATGGGTTGGTTGTTGTTATTGTTGTTGATGTAAGTAAAGGAAATCTTAGTAATTGTTTTGTTAGCATTTTTGAAAGTTTTTCTCTATCTTTTTATAAAAGTGTGAATGTATATAATAATCACAAATAATGAAGGAGAACAAAGAAGAGCAGCCAATAGATTGGGGGGTTTCAAGTGAATGGGAATTACATGTCAATTTATAGCTTGTTTGTATTTCGGACTTGCTAAGACAAGAAAAGTCTATTTTCCCCTCCGCTTCGCAATTTTTTTCACCATCATATTTTGAACTCCCCGCATCTCTCTCTCTTTTACACACTTATCCTCACTCGCCCTATGTGGACTGATCATTTCTACCCCACATATACAAATAAAAAATAGGGAGAATGATAAGAGAGGGGTATTTTTTTATACTATGTAAAAAGTGTCTATCACTATAGAGTAAGTAAGTACATATATATATACAAATATAAATGTACAGCCTTTTATTGACAGTTTCAGATTGCTTTGTGATCATTCGATCTTTTTGAGGAAAATCGTATATCGTCATAGGTGTTACATAAACCACTTGCTTCAGCATTACATATATAAATATACATATCCATATATATAGATATAGATATCCTCAAATCCAAGCAGCGGATGACTTTACTTGCATTTTTAGTACCCCTCAGAACCAACCTGTGGTATATGGGAAGGGAAGTCAACCTTATATATAATGATTATTTGAGATTTAAGGAAAAGTCTCTGGTCCAGATCGATTTAATACACTACTTTTGTTTTATTGTATTTATTCTAAATTTATTTAGTTGACTCAAAGAAATCTGGACCTTTTAATAATGAAGTCGATCAATTTATACGAGAACTATGGGATGACGGACGACATCAACTTTGGCTTATTTTGTATAAAGCGTAGGAGGTTGGGGAGGGTTGAATTTAAGAAGTCCGACCAAATTTTTATCGGACTTTAGTTGGTTAGTGTGGTTTGTACATTTGGAGTTGAGTTTCGGTACATGTGTAAAAACTGTGTATAATAAATAAAATAACCGTGCTTGCTTTCAAACTTTCCTGGGAAAACTGCCGAGTTGCTTATTTTCAATGAACAAGGAAACATGATCCTTTTTGACAAAAGGGGGGTAGCAATCGACCGACGCAGTTTTTCCTGTGTTTGTGTTTATTAGTATTCTTGTTTTCCATAACGTCTATCGACTTTTTTGATTATCTAAGTCGATCGACGCTTGTCCTTCTATTGAAGAATTCAAAAATGTGTCTCTTTTTTTTTTCTCCTATTGAAAACTTTTCGAAGTTGCGCTCTGGTTAGAAAATTAATAGTATGGACGGCGACAATTGTTGTGGGCAACATGGATTCGAATAATGTACCGAGTAAAAAACACACTAGTTAGTGCTAAAACATCTTTGTGTACCTATAAAAGTGCTATTTACATATTAAAGAATAACTCTTTTACATACAACATACAAAAATAAACAACATATACTAATCAAAAATGTCTTTCTTAGGTTTAGGCGGTTCATCAACTCCATCATTAACATCGGAACAAAAGATCAAATCTGCTGAAGCTGAATTGGATATGGTTACCACCATGTTCAACCAATTAGTTGATTCTTGTCACAAGAAATGTTACGATTTATCACAAGGGTACGAGCAAGGTGATTTAACCAAGAACGAATCATTATGTATCGATAGATGTGTTTTTAAGTATTTTGAAGCTAACGTTAAAGTTGGTGAAAGCATGCAAGCTGTTGGTAAAACCGGTGCTTTAGGTAGATAAACTTCTGTGTTGTTGTTTCAAATGCAATGCTACTCATCCTGTTTTAAAGAATATATACGTACCTCTTGTTCATATTATCAACTATATTTATATATATATATATATATATTTATACGTATATATAAATGCATGAAAATTAAAAATTTTATACTCGTTTTATGAGATTCATTGTTTATCAAAGTAATCATTCAATTGAATTGTAAAAAACACCAATATCGAAAAAAAAGAAGATAATATCAACTATAAAAGGTTGTTAATAAAAAGTATTTTACGATTATATCTTTATGTATATACATGACCCATCTAAACACACCAACCTAAAATCAATTTTTAAAGACCTAAAGCTCTTTTAACCCTCAGCTTACAACCTTCCAAAGTATTCAATTTAGGTCTAACATCCAAATAAAAAGTAGGTCTACCATCTTGACCAACTAACGTTTCATCAATACCTGGAATCTTGGAATAAAAATCAATAACATAATCAATTCTAGTACCACATCTATTAATGATCCAATCGTGTCTATCAAAAGGTAAATCTCTATTAAACAAAACGTTACCAATCCATGCTCTTGGTGTTACTTTCTTAGAATCACCTTTGAATGAAGTTAATTCAATACTGCACGGTTCTTGTTTTCCCCTTTGATTTTCATTCTCCCAGATTAATATATAATTCCAAGCCTTTTCATTAACCAAATTATGTAATGGAACGATAGTTTTCATATCGTCTTCCTTTGGATCCCAAGATTTACGTTTCATTGCATTGAAAAACTGCTTTTGGGATGGATATATCCAATGATCACTGGTTCCTGTACGTGGAATTGAAGAAATCTCTCTTTCATCTGGTAACTCAACGTTACTAGAGAATATTGGTGAGTTGTCTAATGCTGGAAGTTTATCACCACTTGAACAACTAACTTCAATAGATTCTGTTTGTGAATTGGTTATCGTTAATGGTTTATTTCCAGTAGTGTTGCTAAACCAAACGTTTCTAGAGTTGTGGTCAACTGGGCAAACACTGCCTTCAGGTGTTCCTTCTGGAACTGGATGTAGTGAGGATACTATTTTATTATTTTCTGAAGAATGATCAGCAGGGCAAGCCTTGGAGTTTTGTATGGTGGTGGTGGTGGTGGACGTTGGCTGTGCCCAAAATAAACTGGATATGGATGATTTCCAAGATGATGATGATAATTGTTTAGCATGAGCTGAAGATGATTCGGATACCATAGGTTTTGAAGTGTTTTGAAGGGTATCCTTTGATTGTTGTTTAGCCTTTTCAACCCATGCCCCACGGGTCTCATGATCAACTGGACATTTATCCTGTTCAGAAGAACTCATGTTGTATTGTTCAGTTATTATAATATACTTGAAACTGAAAGTGTTGTAAGATCCAACCAATCTCATTACAAGGATATATCAACTTGTAAGCTTCCTCTCAAATAGATTTATTGCAGTTGTCTTTAGTAAGTCGTGCACCAAACAGTTACATACAGACTTCAAATACAAATGATGTAATCATTTGGGTAATCTAATTCCAATTATTCTATTCTGTTTGGTTTCTCATGAGTAGTGTGGTTCTTAAAACTTTAAAAGAGGAATATAAATACAATAACAATACATATAGACACACATATTAAACTAGCATTGACTAACAAACAAGAAAGAAAAAAAGGTGTGAGCCACCAAACGTTGAAACTCTGTTCTATGGTGAGAGAAAAATCGAAAATGGTACAAAGTTAAACGCTCAAAACAGGGAATAGGTGTGCGTTTGTTCAACCTGAGCAGCATCTCCTGTCCTTTCTATTGTCGAATAGTAACCTAAAGTATCAAAGTAAAATGTGGATGTATATACATTTATATAGATATATATATATATATATATATATAATTAATTATCTATAAGTGAAAAATTTTGACAACAAAAATAGAAATGAATATCAAAAATACCAACAACATATACACACAATAAAGGGGAGAAGAATAATAGAGCAAAACAAAAAAACAAAAACCAACAAAACGAAATAAGAAAACTAGTGAAAAAAACTCAAATTAACATAATTAACAATAACAATAGAAAAGAGATATACTAAAAGTAGATTAAGTCAACCAATTGTTTGTTGATTTTAGAACAAGTTCCAGAATCCTCTTTTGGTTAATTCAACATCATCGTAAGCAGTACTCACTGATTCAGTTGAGTTACTGAATAATGATGATGAGTAGTATGAGTTGGTTAAGTATGAGCTGGTTAGCAAACTGCTTGACACGTTGGTGTAAGTGGCAGTTGAGGTGATAACATTCTTACATGTGGAACAAGATGTAGTGGTAGTTGTAATAGGAGCCGTACTAGTTGGTAAAATAGTTGTAACGTAGTTAGTTGAAGTTGTGTAGATTGTGATTGTGGAACCTTCTTCGTCAGTAATTGGGATAGTTGCAACAAATGGAATTGTCAAAGTTTGTGTATTTGTCACTGTTTCCGTGATATAAATATCTAATTCAGTAGACACAGAACAAGCACCTGTTTCAGTTTCAGTGACCGTAACAGTTTCAGTAGTCACTGATGGAGCAACGGAGGTGGCAGTGGTGGTTTCAACTAATTTTACAGTAGAAACTGAGCCATCTGCATTGGTTATAGTAGTGGCGATAGTTGTAGTTTGCACAATGGTGGTATTTTCTTCAGCTGGAGTGGTAGTGGCAGCAGTGGTGGTTGCACCAGGGGCTTCCGAACTCGAAGTAGTTTGAGTCATGGTGACGTAAATGGTGGAAGTTTGGGTGTATGTAGTGGTGATACTATCGCCATTTGAAACAAATGTTGAAGTAACGACATCGTCAGCAGTGGTGGCAGAGCATTCTTCAGTGACAGTAACGGTAACACCTTCAATAACGGTAACGTAAGTGGTGTAATCAACATCAGCAGAAGAAGAGGAGGTTGAAGCACTTGAAGCAGAGGTTGGAGTGATGGTTGCTAAACTAGCAGCAGATGTTGTTGAGGAACATTCTTCAGTAACGGTAACAGTAACACCTCCAATAACAGTGAGATAGGTGGTGTAATCGACTTCAGCAGAGGAAGATGATAAACTAGCACCTGATGAATACAATGATGAGCCTGCAGTACATTTGGGACATGGTTCAGTGATCGTAATAGTTGAACCATCAGTAACGGTTTCATAGGTAGTCATTGGGACAGAAGAGTTGTCGTACCTTTTGGCCAAGTTGTGGAAAATGTTTGGAACAGGGATAGCTAAAGCTGATGAAGCGATCAGCAACGATGGTAATAAAGTGGTAGAGAATCTCATTGTAAAATTTTGCTTTTTTTTATTTTATTTGATGTAGGTGTTTTTTTAAAGGGAGGAGATTAATTTATCGTACTTATAGCTGTGTGATAAAGGAATGGTTTAACGGTCTAAAAAATTAACGGATAGTAATATTATAAATGAGTGAATAGTTGATTTGACGTTACAAGACTTTGGTTCTTAAAAAGTGACTTCTGAAAGGAATGGACGAGTGAATAAAACTCAAAGGGGTTGGGACTGTTTTAGAAAGTGGTTTTCTTGTAAAAAAAGCTGGTTGTCTACTTGAAACTTGTTTGAATCAATACTGTCTGTTAATAAAACTAGCTCTTGATTATAGTATAAATCTAAAATAGCACTAAAAGAAACTTACAAGTTTATAACTGATATAGTATCTTATTGGATCAATGTTAGGATATAGTAGTGAAACTAAAAAAATAAGAGCAGAAAGGTTCTTTTAGGGAGGAATTGAAATTCGAAGAAACAGGGGGATTTGATGGAGTTATATAAGAGATGAAAATAGAAGCAAAGAAATTGTAGGGAATAGAGCCGCACAAACGCGGTGTGAACGCTGCAAACGTGCGCGTATCGCGTGTCATTATTTTGTTAGTGTTTTTGTCGCCGTTGGGTGGCTCTAGGGTGGCTCTAAAAGCGTGTTACAAGATTGTTTAGCAAAGTAAAGGCATTGTATAATTTAACATTTGATCATTGGAAGGATATCGATGATAAGTCTACAGTATAGACAAATACACGAAAACACTCGAGGGCAAAAGAAGTAGAAAGAAAGAAAAAGAGAAGCTCAGGTTGATCACCACCAAGCCTCGGACTTCCACTTAACAATGTCTCTGTAGACTTAGTTTAGCTTTAAGCTATTGGACTCTATATGTATTTTACTAACGAGCTTTCCCTTCCTCTTCCCCCTGTAAGAAATAATTTTATACTGTTGTAAATCAGAACATTTTCTCAAAGCTCGTTTTCACACATTTACTTCTCATACATTTGCTTCGTTGTTATTTAATTGCATTCTCATTCGACTCAGCCATTCCGTTTTCAACCTACATAACTTAAATCAAGTCATTGCTTGTATTGTGTGTGTATGTGTGTGATTAATTAAGCGCTTTTATATACTTTATTCAAATTGGAACACTCTGGAATCTGGGCTCGAAGTAAATGACAGCGGGGTTATATGTTTCAGGTTAACTCGGTTTTGGATCTAAAATATCACATTCAAGAGTAAGCTTTATACACTCTAACTGTGGTACCTCCCATCCCTATATAGCCCACCAGTATTAATACTCCATTGCATAGTATTCTTGGCCATTCCCCCCAGCTCCAGTCATCTTCATCACTCGTAGAATCAACTAGTCCATTCGCTCATACTAAAAAATGCCAATCAATTAATTGATCGCGTTTGTTTGTTTGTTTGTTTGTTTGTATTTCAATAAAACAAAAATAAAAATAAAAATTATTGTTTGTTTGTTGACGTTTCGCAAAGGACAGGCGGTGTGCTTTTTTATTTTGTATTGTCTTTATTGTGTATGTCTTGATTATGTATAGTGTGCTTTGTTTCATTATTGGTTGCTATTGCAATTTGGTGGTTTATATTGGGTGCTTAGTGCTTCTCCGAAAGGGATGAACTTTTGCCTTGGTACATGGTCCAAGAAATAGAATAGTATCTATATCCTTGGTCGTAAAAGCTACAGAACAACCAAAGATCTCTAGATAAACTACTACACCCAACCTATCTGTACAAATAGATTATTAATATATAAAGCCACCATTCCCAAATGATCATTTTCACGTACTTACTATTCATTACTATGACTAACCGTAGTATTAGTAACGAATGACGAAAAAGAATTGGTGTTCTTTTCTTAGTTGGCTTCATACCCATAGGAGTAGATTTATTTGTATTGTTTCATATGAAAACGTAAAATTAATTTTAATTTCAAGTATCTGTACAAGTACATACATTCCCATTCAAAAGTCAAAAGTCTATGGGGATTTTTTAAACTATATATATATGGTACATACACACATACATGTTCACTTAATTAGCAATGGCTAAGCATAATAATAATAATAATAATAATAATAATTAGAATAAACATCATCGATACAAATCAGGATCAACAACATCTCCTAAATGTTTACCACTCAACACTTTATAACCTTTGAAACCTTCAGGGAAGTATTCCTGTTTCACTAGCCCGTCCTTAAAATTCGGTGGATATTTGTAACCTTCCGAATATCCCAAATCATCCATTAATTTCGTTGGCGCATTTCTTAAATGCATCGGTATCGGAGCTGCATTGAATCCCGGTTCGTTGTCCAACTTACTATTCAATTCACCCCAGGCTTTATAAATCTCCACTGATTTAGGTGCTTTGGATAGCTTGACTGCGCAATGAGCCAAGGCTAAATCAGCCTCTGGTAATCCAACATACTGAACAGCATGATAAGTGGCAACAGCAAACGGTAAGCATGAGTCATCCAAAATTCCAACATCTTCACTTGCTATTCGAATCATTCTACGGGCAATGTACAAAGGGGATTCACCTCCTTTCAACATTCTAGCTAAGTAGTACATTGCAGCGTCTGGGTTATTACCTCTCACTGACTTATGGAATGCTGAAATCGTGTCGTAATGGGCATCACCAACCCTATCGTAAACCATATGAGTTCTCTTAAGAATAAGTCGTAGTTTTTCAGCGGTCACTTCAATTGTATGAGGGTTGGCGTTCTTCTTCACATTCTCCTTGTCTTGACCAATTGTGGCAGTTGCTTCTTTTCCACCTTCATCAACGTCGTCGTTAGTCATGAAATGCGAATCCACCAATTCCAATAAATTCAAAGCACTTCTTGAATCCCCATCAGCGATATCACATAAATATTCAATGGCTTCTTTCGTCAACCTTAACACAGGTTTGTTGGAAATCAATTTTCTGGTTTTATTAATCACCATCCAAGCTTTTGTAATGATTTTTCTCAATGACGGGATATCCAATTTTTTCAAAACGAAAACTCTACATCTAGACAACAATGCACTGTTTAACTGGAAACTTGGATTCTCAGTAGTGGCACCAACTAAAATAATATTTCCCTTCTCAACTTGTGGTAAAAAAATATCTTGTTGTGTTTTGTTAAACCTATGGATTTCGTCAACGAAGACAATAGTTTGCCGTTTAGTTAACTTCATCTCATTCTTTGCCTCTTCAAAAACTTTCTTACAGTCAGATATACCATTAGAAGTCGCACTTAATTCAATGAATCTTGATTTTGTTCTATTGGATATAATCCTAGCTAATGTTGTCTTACCTGTTCCTGGGAACCCCCATAGGATTAATGATGGTATACGGTCGTTTTCAATAAAACCACGAAGTATCCCACCTTTACCCACTAAATGTTCCTGGCCAACATATTCCTCCAAAGTTGTTGGGCGCAGTCTTTCTGCTAATGGTAATCGAACTTGCGCTTTTAACAATCTGATTTCATCCTGTTGCCTTCTTTCGTATTCTTGCCGTTGTTTTACACTAGGATCGATTGTGGGTGGCGTTTGTTTAAAACTTGATTCAAACTTTGGCATTTTCAGTCTTGGACTAGATAATAGTTGAGTAGTGCTAATTGATTCATTGGTTTCATTGATATGAATATCAGTGTCGTCATATTCATCTTCCAGAGTAATGATATCATTGCATGATCTGTCCGGTTGATATTTGTATGTACTCTTTCTAGTTCCTTGTGACTGAGAGTTCCCATTGATTTGATTGAACCCATTCTTTCGTTTTGTGCTCTGATTACCCGTAAGTAAAGTATTCAACATGTTCTTACTCATTATGGGAGATAATTGCGTTACCGTTTCTTCTGTTTGTTGTTGTTGCGTTTGAGTCGAAGGTACTAATTCTGAAACACCCTTATATAAATTTGGTGATGATTCGGCTTTTAATGAATCAGAGTAACGAGTACACCTATCTAAATGTTTATTAATGAAATCTAATTCAATTTCTTTCAAACAAACAGGACATACAACCATCATATATTTGTTTTCAACAATATAAAAAATAATGCAGGGAGAAGCAATGAATCTGATACACCAGTCCACCCATGCCATCGGTAGATCAATAATGACAAATGCAAATCCGGTTGTTATCTTTAAATCCCCAAATCACGAAACTTTAATTTCACTCTATCTTTTTCTTTTCCCACGTCGCGTAAATAACTAAAAAATAATACTATATCTATCACGTGATCATATGTATTCTTTCTGCACAGCCTTTAAAGGTTTTAGGTCAGATTTAATCTTTCAAATTATAGAGAGAATAAGCTAAAAACTATTTTTTATAAAACTAAAATTATGCATAGTATTTACAATTCATCCTTCTTTGGAGAGTCCTTCTTAGACTTCTTGTTCTTCTTCATATATTCTTTAAAATTCTTGTGTAGTCCAGTTTTTATAGTTTTCAAGATACGGCCTCTCTTACTCAAATTACCTTCACTTGGTTCTCCAAATTTAGCAATGAATTTGGTTAAATTCTCCTTTGACATGGAATCTTCATCATAGATCGTTATCTCATTGGTATCCTTTTCGACAGCTAGTAGCAAAGGGAGTTTGAAAGTATCGCTTGTTAACTTTGGGTTGGAGATAGTTTCAATAACCTTTGTCCTCATTTTTTCATCATCAACATGGAAATAACCAAGTTCCAAGTTTTCTAAAAAGTCAATTGATAAACTCTTGTAAACTGGAGATAAAGAGCTTTTATCGGTGAATAAAAGAATTCTATTTTTAGTTGTTGGAGTTAACCAAGAGGTTAATTTTTTAAAACCAATTTTCTTTGTATAGTTCTTAACTCTACCTTTAAGGTAATCGATTAAAGGAACGGCTGCTCTTTCACCAGAGTAAGTTTCAGTGGCATGTCTTTTCTTTTCATTTGAATCAGTTAAACTAATCTTTGGCGGTCTAAACACTAGCACAGAAGGGAAACCAGTGATCTGATATTTGTTACATAATGGTTTATTATGTTCTTGGTCACAATTGACTGCACCAAAATTAACAAAATCGCCAGCAACTTTACTTGCTTTTTTGAATTCATTTTCAAACTTGACACAGTAACCACACCAAGGGGCATAGAATTCAACAACAGATGTATGGTTGGTCTTTAAGACAACGTCATCAAAATTCGATGGGTCCAATTCATAAATGGTCTTTGTGTTTGAGTAAAAGTTATCGTGTCTTCTTTCTTGTTGACGAGCAGACGCTAGTTGGGCCACCAACAAAGTTATTATAAGGGTTAAAACAGATCTCATTTTTATGTCTTGCTGAGGCAATGAATTAACTGTCTTATAACATAAAGCTTGGGATTTAAACACCGATATAACTTACTTGTCCAGTAACTGAAATATATACGAATTTACTTCAAAGCTTCAAAAACTGAGCCACAACATGTTAGTTCACAGCCACAGTATTTGTCCCCAAAAAACTTTTCACTTAAATTTTATGGCGAGTGAGTGAGTGAGTGAGTGAGTGAGGTGCACTGGTTCAATCATTTAACTAGATGTTTGAATAGAAAATACACAAAGAGAAATGGGAATAAAAGAAATAGTTCTTCTTGAACATAACATAATCTTGTATTATACCACACACCACTTGCCCACCTAATGATCACCAAATACTTTACAAAAGTTGTTGTCAAGTTCAACCCTTTTGGCCCAGAAGCCAAATCTGCCAGAATCTTCATGTCACAAATCCCACCTTCATTAAGAGGTATCTGTGCCATTGATTTCGAACTTTTAAATTCACAATCAACAAAAAAACCAGTTGTTCAAGTTACTTTCAAGGATAAGACCGTTATGGAGGGTGATCCAACTACATTGAAAATTGCTGATTTTGCAAACATGTTTGATAGACATTCTAGACAGTTGCAATTTAAAGATGAAGTTAGTAAATAGAGCTAATCTATTGAAATTGAAGAAAAAAGAAGAATAGGAAAGAATAGATTGGAAATGGAAAGAATCAGACTTTTTTATGATAATGTTTTAGTTTGTTTTGCATTGTTGGTTAACTCTCAAACGTTAATTTTAACGGTTGCATTTATTTATTATTTGATACTTACTGTTCACAACTTGTATATATATGTTATATGTGTTTTTTTATACTTAACTGATGTGTTTAGTGTGAGTTTTTTCTTGCACGTTCAATGCGTTCATTGAAAGATCAATCAGATAGCTGGGAAGATATTCACTTGACTAGAATTTAGAATAATACGTTTTACTTTGGAAGATTCAATCGTAGTTTCATTCAGGGTGAAGACTTCTGATAAAAAGTTTCCAAAAGACTGTGTTCAGAAATGACAGTTTTAATCAGCCTTGTTGTGAATAAACAGTTTTTTTCTGAGTTGAATGATTCAACGTCTTGTAAAAGAGGTACAATGGAAGTCCTTACCATCGCTATTACCAGCTTTACTATCCATCAACTGAGGGATAATGTATTACACACCTCACACCTTTTCAAAATACGAATTATTCAAGGCAGAGAAATCCTCGAGTCTGTTCTAACAGGATGGTTGGTACAAGCTTTTGAGCTTTTGGATTTGAATCCGATAAATATGCAGGAATATCATAAGGGAGTATAAAGTAGCTTTGAAGTTATATTATCAAATATTAGATTGGAAAGCTTTTTTGAAAAGTGAGCCCCTTTCATTAGTAACAGTTAACCATGAAGACAGTATTTGGAGCCCGGCAAATCACCAACAGGTTAAACCATCAAAAGCGATACCAATCCAATCTATCCAATTATATCACAACTCCAATTTTTTACGTCAATGCTAGACCACATTTAGGACATTTCTATTCAATGACACTAGCGGATGTTCAAAACAGGTGGATGAAATTGAATAATAGAAGTACATTTTTCACAACAGGAACTGATGAACATGGATTAAAAGTTCAAAATGCTGCAGCCATTGCCAAAGTTGAGCCTAAACAGTTTTGTGATGATCTCTCTGATAAATTTAAAGATTTAGCTAAAGTCGGAGATATTAAATATGATAGATTTATAAGAACCACTGATGATGATCATTTGGTTGCCGTCAATGAATTTTGGAAAACGGTGTGGGACAAGGGCTACATTTATAAAGGAACACACAGTGGTTGGTACTCAATATCCGATGAATGTTTCTATCCAGAAACAGATATAACGAAGAGTGACGAACTGGATCCTAAAACGGGTGAATATAAGATGGTTTCTAAAGAGACCGGATCTGAAGTTGTCTTTGAAACTGAAGAGAATTATTTTTTCAAATTGAGTCAATTTCAAGACACAATAGTTGAAATGTTGGAATGTAATCCTGATTTCATCCAGCCAAAAACATACTATACTAGTATACTAAACGATTTGAAAACGAACAAACTGTCAGACTTAAGTGTTTCTAGGCCAAGTTGGAGATTGCAATGGGGGATCACGGTGCCTAACGATCCAGATCAAAAAATATATGTTTGGTTCGACGCATTAGTCAACTATATTACTTCAATTGGATACCCAACAACAGTCAAATCAAGGGATGAGTTCCCACCGATGACACATTTGATAGGTAAGGATATTACCAAGTTTCATTGTGTTCATTGGCCTGCATTTCTAATGGCTGCTGGAATACCAATTCCTGCTAAAGTTATTGTTCATGGCCATTGGTTGATGGATGGTAGAAAAATGAGCAAAAGCAGAGGTAATGTGGTTGATCCTATTAAAACTGCCAGCACTTACGATTCTGACTCTTTAAGATTGTTTTTGATGAAGTTTTCTGTGCTTGAATCCGATGGTGATTTCAGTGAGGAACAATTAAATATTACAAGAAACGAATTTATTGGTAAATTTGGTAATCTCTTAACCAGATCCCTTTCTAAGAATTTTGACATTACGAGAGCGTTGCAAAGATTGGAAACTAGCTCAATTGGTGAACTATTATCTGATTTAAAAGAAAGTCCTGAATTTAATGATGATATATTGGAAATACACACCAAGATTAACGGCTTGCGTGGTGATATAAACGAAAATTTTAACAATTTAGAAATGCATAAAGCCATTCAAAAGATTTGGCTATTGACTCCATCTATCAACTCCATTTTTGATAAATATACACCTTGGTATTTGAATAAAAGTTCCGAAAATACAGATGCACAAAATGATTTGAATTTGTTGAAACAGGATCTAATCATTTTTACAGCTTTGGATTCTCTACGTTGTTTGCTGATTTTGTTGAAACCTGTTACTCCAAGTTACTCAGAAACATTATTAGATAGATTGAAAGTTGGATCTGATAAACGAAATATTGAGTATTCAAAAATTGGGTCTGATTTAAGTTATGGAAGAAGCTCAACTTTCAAAAAAGGCACGCCTCCTCCAATCCGTAGGATAGAATGATCCTGACAATAGAGAAAACTTGTATGTATACTTTTACCTATATTAAAAACGATTTCATGAATTTCAAGTTCAGAAAAAAAAGCTGTAACTGTTGTTTATTCTTCGGATGAAAGGTAATTCTATTAGAAATTAAAAATAAATAAGTTCGTATTAAAACATTAAACAGATATTACACAGAAATCTTCAACGATGTGCACTCTAAAGTATCAGTGTCCAGCAGCACAACTTCACCGGTTTCACTGAACTCTGGAATGGCAATTACTCTAACAGTAACAGTTTCGCCGTCCTTTCTATATAGTTCCATTTTGGAAGTTTCAAAACGAGTCTGATTACCAACGAAATAGACATGGGGAGTCTCGTCCAACGTAAATGGATCGTTGTCGTCGTATGGGTAACACCATAAAGTGTCAGGTGCAGTTGGAATGATATTCTGCCAGTGTAATGTTGCTTCAATCAGTTTTAATCTCGACTCTTCAACGACTTCTTTTCTAATTGGCGATTCAATGCCACCTTCACCGTGTTCGGAGTCCAAGTTGATGGCAATGTTAGGTATCACGTATTTAAACATGTCGTTGATGTTTTCACCTGACGTTCCTAAGATTCTCAAGTGGTCAATATCAAACCATTGTGGATTAGTAGCTCTTTTAAATTTTTGATAAGCTGATGAGTTTTTGAAGAAGGATTTGTGTAGTGGTTGTTTGGGGAAACTGACCTCGCTAGGATCGGATTCACCTGGCATGATCGTCACTGGGATTGAAGCTAATAAATCTAAAATTAGGTTGTCAAGTCGTTTCAAAGCTTCAGCATCATAGTTGGATTTATTCGATTCTCTATACTTATTCTTCTCTAGAACTTCTTTGACCATCGAATCTGTGGATCTGATTGAATTACCAGCTATTATTATTCTTGTTATACTTTTCAAGAAATTCAAATCCTCACTGTCGGACGTTAGTTCACCCATAATGTACTCCTTCAATATTTCAATTGATCCAAAATCACTTTGATCACTCAAATTCAAACCTGACAAAAATAAAATCTTGTTGCTGATATGTGAGGTTTCTTTTATTGGTCTAGGAATTTGAGCAGAAGGTTCTGGGTAAACGATATCAACGATTGTGAAAACACCTGATTCAACTTCCATACCCAGTAAACCAACAATAGCACCGGTTACCAAAACAATGTTGTCCAATAATTCACCATCTAGCACAATTCTACCAGACTCGTCCTCCAACATCACTTGATCGTGTTTTGGGTCACAGTATGACCCCATTCTAACTTGGTCAACTTTGGAAACGTTAGACAAGTCTTTAACTTCAGGTGCACCATACAAGTTTTCACTGACATCTTTCAAAATATTTGGCTTGTACTTCATATCCATAAAAATTGTACCAATGATATAACAAGGTGTTTGATTTTTAACGTCAAGAATTTTATTAACATATCCAACTTTTTCATCATTGATTGTTTCTGACTTCCATTTTTTGTTGGCAATTTTCAAAACTCTGGATTTCAATTTCTTGACTCTTGCTGCATAAATTGTGTTGTATTGGTGTGAATATGTTCTTGAAGAGGCAGGTAGTTGATAAACATCATCACTTTGGTAGTTTGCTGGTTCTATTGACTCGTTACGCAAAAGTGGGTCGGATGTCATTTTGTTCGTGGGCATTTACAATACGTGACTATTTATTATGATAAGATACTTCCCAGATAATGTTTCTTCAAGTGTGTCTAAATGAATTTTGCAATTACTAGAAGTGTGGTTTGATCTGTAGATAGTGTACTTGCAAAGCGTATCTGTTAAGTGCAGTTTGAGCTCTGATTGATTAGCATTTAGCATCTCAAGATTTGAAGTCAAACAGTACAATTTTTTAGTTAGACGCGTACGCGTGGATTTTAAAAGCAAGTCACGTGAGGGATGAGTAAAAAGCCAGCTGCAACAACATAGTCGTCGTGGTGTATGAAATCCCCGAACCCTTCTTAAAGCACTAGTACTAATGCAATTATTATCAATATAAAGTAATAAGTTCTGAGAATCAACATTCATATGTTATAGTTGGCCCTGTTTGAGAAGAATATTTTCTGTTGGCAGCAAATAAATTACGAATTTGGTCTTTTTGGTCTGAGTCATCTATTATAGATTCAGCATCTGATTTTTCGCATTGAACTTCATAGTTAGCTTTGTTTCAAGTAAATATAGTACAGTGAATTTTTGTAGTATTGATTGTCAAGCATTAAAGAATATTATTAAGATTGGATAACCAGTCAATTAGTGGTTATGAATAAAGTACAAAAAAGTAGCGGAAACGTATAGGAATTAAATATGAAAAAAACAACAGTAGAAACCGAAAAATCAAAAAAAAAACAATAAAATAGACATTCAAAAGTCAATTTCCTCTCTGTGTTCAATGGAATGGATTGCAGCCAAAACAGAATCATCCAAATCTTCCTCCTTTTCTGGAGTTGCTGGATGGTCATTTTCGGTATGGTGATATCTGTAATTGGAATTATAAATTGTTTTCAATCCTTGACCAAAGTTTATCATGACTTTGACGGTTAACAAGATTAACCAAATGAGTAACACTATAGTGAATATATCAAATGCAATTAATGATCTTCTACCAGGCATTAAAGAATACTTTGAGAATAATCTGTAAAGTTTGAAACCCAAGTATCCAATCCCACCAAAATAGCAAAGCATAATAAACGCTAAAACCCATCGAATCTCCCTTGTTGCTGAATAATCTGCCAATATTAGTAAAATAAAAGTAATCGCCAAGACAATAACTGTGACAATAAATTCAGGATCAGATTTATCTAATGCAATGACAATGAATTGCAACGTGAATGCAGGGAAAAAAAACCATGATAGCATAATGGTATCTCTGTGCAAATTGAAAACAATGTTAGCACGTATGAGTTTTCTGTTGTTACCGATTCTTTCACCTGTTGATTGAGTGAATGAATCTTCCAACTTCCAACTAATGATCGATTGGATAACAAACAAAGCACAAGATGCACAGACAACTGCAATACCAATACCTCTACAGGATTTCTCAAAGCTAGTTTCACTGATATCGAACAATAAAGTTCTATTCAATTCAAACAATTGAATACCGGAGTAAACAGCCACTGCACCTAAGAATAACAAAGAAGAGCACAAATGGAAGGTGTTTCTTGTGTACAAAACAACCAATGTAAATAGCACTTGATATATTTCAGCATAGATATACAAGGCAAGATAAGTAGCAACAGCGTTACGTTTTTTGGTTCTCCAGTAAATATCATTGGAACGTGAACTATTGATTTCCATGTCACCGATGTTCATAACAAATATACTAAATAGAAAGCTTTCTAAAGCTAAAGTTACTAATGCAAAAAAGCATGAGTTTAATAGAAATAGTTTGGCCCAAGTGTTATCGTTGTTCCAGACATTAATGGTGAATATTTCCCATGTTGATTTTCTCTTTTGTCTCGGTTTATATGTTTCAAGGAATAATTTATCGATATGTTGCTGATGACGGGTATCTAAAATAGAAGATTGAACATCTGAACAATCATCATTGTCATTAATGTTAGTTATTGAAGAGCTTTGCTTTGCAAATATTGGTTTAGGAGGTAATATTGGGCCTGTATTTTCGTGGAAAACAAGTGAAGAGTCGCTTTTTTGATTACCGTCGATGAAGTATGCTGAATTTCTTAAGTCGGTCAATGTCCCTTGAAACGATTGATCTTGTGATTGTAAATTCATGTGTTTGTCTAAATTGATTTTCCTGTAAGTATAAGTTTGAGATAGAAGATGTAGAAAACACTATAGATATGATATATAGCATTAAACTAGAAAAAAGTTAAGAAAAAGCACAATAAAGACGGGAATGTGATATCATATATAAACAAAAATAATCTATTAATAGGCGCACCCCTAATGCGGTAATAAGTGGAGCTGAGGCACAGTTTCGGGCGGCTGTTTTCATGTAACCATAGAGGTTTTTTGTGTTTCTCAAGCTAATATCATACATATCAACGAATCAATGCAATGACCTAGTTGGCGGGATGAGCAATAGTATATAACTTCATGCGATTTTAAGACAAAATAAGGGGAATTGTTAGGGGATTGGTTGAAATCTCGTTAAGCAATCATTTACATGTAAAGCTTTTTATTTTCTTAGCATTTACATGGCCCTTTATCCGAAGCAGGGAAGGTGGGTGGGTGGGTGAATTTATTATTTAAAGAAATAAGGAAAAGGGACCCTTTCTTTCATTTTAGAGGCGGTGATCGGCTCACCTTAATTCTTGATATTTCCAATGTATCGTATCATATCGATCATCCCTTCCTTATTGTTTCCCTTATTCAAACTGCCCGGGCCTTCAAATCCCAGTTAACACTTCCAAGTTAACGAAGCTGAAGCTGAATTCAATCATTTTAATATGGGGCTCAGACATTTTCACAAGCAGCGACATGACTGACTAAAGTAACCGCCACGATCTGATCTATCACAGAGGCTGAGCAAAATCTCAAGACAAAAATGAAAACAAATCTTTGCAACACCAGGCTGTGCAAGAAAAAGGTTGTAAATCTTCAAATACATCAGCCACATAAGTGTTTCTTGTTTTACACCGCCACAGAATCTGCCTCTTCAGCATTCCCCGTCCTTTGTCCACAATTTACGGATCTATCCATCAACCACCTAATATATTATAATAATAGCAACAGTTTCATCGTACAACGAACGCCCTTTGGGTAAACTAACACACAACCCAAAAAAAATTCATAATAATCAATTTATCTTTTCAATTATCCATATAGACATTTTTTCACTCAATCATCTCAATCAACATGGAAAGATTAAATCTATCTACTTATGCCAAAGAAATCAAAACAGACTATGACAAAGTTGTTAATGGTCAATTGAACTATGCTGTTTATACGACTTTATCAGACTCATCTTTAAAGCCAACTGCATCAGGTACTGGTGACATCAGCGAGTTTGTCAGTGAATTTGAAGAAGGTTCTGTGCAATTTGGTGTCATTTCTATTTGTCCTCATGGTTCTGATGTTAAAAAGATTCTATTGCTAGGTTGGTGCCCTGATTCAGCTCCACTAAAGTCAAAAATTTCATTTGCTTCAAATGTTGCTGAAGTTGGTAAAACTTTGCATTATCACGTCCAAGTCAATGCTAGAGACAGTGATGATTTAGATGTTGATGACTTATTGAAGACAGTTAGTAATGCTTCTGGTGCAAGATACTCAATTCAAAGTCTGTCTCAAAAGCCATCTTCTTCTTCGGGATTCAAACAAACTCCAAAGCCAGCATCTCTAAAATCAGCATCTCCAAAACCATCAGTTGCTAAGCCAGCTCCAATTTCAGCTAAGAAACCTGTTGTTACTGCTTCCAAGGAAGATGAAGACGAATGGGATGGCGAAGAAGAGATCAAAGAAATTGACTTCCATGAAACTCCATTGAGCACTTTACCATCAGCTTACAAGAAAACCACTGTTGATATAGAATCCTTAAGAAAGGGCAAGTCCGATACCACCAGTTCCGAACCAGCCATCACTAAGAAACCAGTTGATGATTCGCCAAGAAATGAGTTGCCAAAAGAACCATTTAAAGATAAAATGACTGCATATGTCTCGTTAAACTCAAATGATGGGAGATTAACCTCGCTGCCAAAGCCAAAGGTTAGTAATGCTGTTTCATCAAAGTATCAAGAAGTTGTTCAACCTTCATTCGGTGCTAAGGCTCCTGTCTTTGGTGCTATTCCAAAGAAAAATACTTCTCACTTAGTTGGTGGTTTATCCAAAAACTTTGGTGCTGATCATGGTAAGACACCTGCTCAAATTTGGGCTGAAAAGAAGGGTAAATTTACCGACGTTGCTCGCGATGATAAGCCAGTTAACTCCGCTGCTCAAGACAATGAAAAAGAAGGGGAAGAAATTCATGTTGACGATGTTAAGGCTAAGTTTGAATCCCTAAAGGTTGAAGAAGAAGAGCAAAAAGAAGCTCCAGAGCTTGTCTCCTCTTTCCCATCTCCTCCGGTTAGAAGTAGTTTCCCTCCTCCTCCAGTGAGAAGTAGCTTCCCTCCTCCAGTTGCCGCTACTGCTGCACCAGTTGTTAACAAGTTCAAGGAAGATGATGATGATGAGCCAGAAGATGATGACTGGAAAGAAGAACGAGAAAAGGAAGAAGAAGAGGAAGAAGAGGAAGAAACTCCACCTCCACCACCATTAGCTGCTAGACCAATTCCAGCTCCACCAGCAGCTAAAGAAGATGCTAAAGAAGATGCTAAAGAAGACGCAGAAGAATTCATAATTGCCATTGCCGAATACGATTACGAAAAGGATGAAGACAATGAGATTTCATTTACCGAAGGTGAAACTATCACCAAGATTAAATTTATCGATGAAGACTGGTGGTTTGGTTTCAACTCATCAGGTGAATCCGGCTTGTTCCCAGCTTCATACGTTGTGATTAGCAAAGAAGAAGAAAGTGCAGAAAGTGCACCAGCACCAGCACCAGAGCCAGAAGCTGAATCGGAAGCTGAACCAGAAGCTGCTAAGGCAGGACCATCTGCTATTGCCGAGTACGACTATGATGCTTCTGAAGACAATGAATTGACATTTAGAGAAGGTGATTTGATAACCGATATTGAAATGGTTGATGAAGATTGGTGGTTAGGTTCTTTCAAGGGTGACAGAAAATTATTCCCATCTAATTTTGTTACATTACAAGAATAAAAAGTTTTATTAAGTGCATACATATAGATATACTTATTAAACAAATTAAGTAAATAGATGAATTTCTAGTTGTGTTCATGTATATACTTAATTGTGTATATTTTTTTGATTTTGTTGACTGTATGTATGATTTCATGTTTTGTGTCTTTTTTATATATATATTTCTGTCTTCTCCTTACCCCATATTTAAATACACTTTTATCTCTCGTTAAATCTTAAAATAGTAAAATATTGAACACGCACTTATTATGGCAGATAAGTCTAACACACTTTTTTTTTTCTTCCATCTTTTGCAGGCATTTTCTTTCAAACCGTTTGTTTTTCGATTTGTATCATCCATTACTTGCGTCACTTGGATTGTCTACTTTGCTTTATATATATAAAGATTCGCTACATTAGCTTTTCAAATTTCAAACTATAGAGCCAGTTATAACCACCGCAAGATGTCCGGAGCATTAAAGAACATTCCATTAAAACTTATCGTTGGTGCCGGTCAAGCAGCACCAACACCACCAGTTGGTCCAGCTCTTGGTTCGAAAGGTGTGAAAGCCATCGATTTTTGTAAAGAATTCAACGCAAGAACAGCACATTACATTCCAGGTACACCAATACCTACCAAGATCATCGTCAAGCCAGATAGAACGTTTTCATTCGATGTTAGAACTCCAACTACATCATGGCTATTAATGAAAGTTTGCAAGATGGACAAAGGTTCAGATGTGATGGGGAAAGGTAAATTGAAAAATCAGCCTGCTGCTGAAATTTCATTGAAGCACATTTATGAAATTGCCAAAATTAAGAAAACTGATAGCGTTCATGCTAAAATTCCATTGATTGATATTTGTAAGAGTGTTATTTCAACGGCTGCTAGTTTGGGTATCAAAGTTGTTCAATAATTTCTGTTTATTGATGAGAATGGTTAGGAGCTTGTATATATATATATATTTAAGATGAAAAAGTATAGATTTCTTTGAATAACGTTTTGATGTGTGTAATTACGTTTTAGTTATTATAAAATAGGGTTTGTATTGGAAACAAGTGTATGTGTAAGCTTTTATTTTTTTGGGCACAATAGAGTCAAAAAAAACTTCATAAGTAACTGTCCTCTGTTTATGGTTTAGTATGGAAAGGCATCAGTTGTCGTTTATAAGATTAATAAGTTAAAGGAAAAAAAAGAAGGTTATGCAGTTTATTTGAAAATTGAGATTTATAATTATATAAAAATAATTAAAAAAAAGTAAAACAAAAAAACGAAAAAAAAAATGATTGTATGGTTGGAAACAAATGAATATTAAATGCCAAAGAAAAAAAAAAACACAATGATAAATCAAGAGAATATAATATGTAGTGTACATTTGTTGGAAAAGCCCAATTATTTTAACAGTCAAAGAATCAGGAAAGAAAAAATACAAAATGGGAGTGTGGGAGGAGAAGAAACAACCTAATTATAATCAACGACCACCACCATTTCTTTTTCTCTTATTCTTCTTACCGTAGGTATTAACAAAACTGTTACTATTATTATTATTATTATTATTATCATCCCTCTTTCTTTTACCACCTATTGGTGAACTTGTAGCACTATTACTAGCAATTCCCACAGCAGCAGAACTGGCACCTTCATTAGTGTCATTGTTATTTGGTATTTTGACAGATCTATGAGTTAATCTATTATAAATCAAAACATAAGCACTTTCATCACTCAATGCATCCCTTGGTTTGATTCTATTTATGTATTCATCGTCATAACTTGCCCATGAACCATCAGGTTGTTTACAGTGAGCAATGTAATGACCTGAAGAGACGGATCTACCTTGATGAACAATGACGGAGCTCAACTTGTATTTAGTTGGTTTATCCATTGTTGTAGTGAATTCAGTGATATCTAACGTATCCGGGTAAGAAACGTTGTTCTTCAACTTCATCGAAGCTGAACCGTTGAATTTGAATCTTTTCAAGTGAATGGCTAATGTTTCTGGTGCTCTTTCAATGGTGGAGATCTTAATTGCGTTTGTGGTTTTTTTACAGTTCTCACAAACGTATCCCGATTTTTCCTTTGTGTTCACTTTCAATAATTCAGGACAGAAAAAGTCACGTAACGAGTTTTCAATAGAGTATTTGTATTTAGTTGATGGTATTGGGTTCAGTTGTGGAGGTGTTAATGCCGATCCTTGTTGTAGTGGTTGTGAGTGTTGTGATTGTTGTTGTTGGGAGTTGTTGTTGTTTGGGTTTGGCAACGGAGATGGAGATAGAGATTTTCTATCTGATGGCTCATCATGAACTTCAGGTGTACAGGATCTACTTCTTCTAGCTTCTTGGGCTTGTAAAATTTTTTGTTTCAAGAATTCTGATAGTTGTTGTTTTGAATCTGATTTTGTTGATTTAGCAGCTTCGATTTGATTTTTCAATTCAAACAATTGTTGAGGATCAATAATGCTACTGTTTCTCTTTTTGTGACTGTCCAAACCTAACGATAAATCATAGAATTCTTGTTCTGTTGTTGAGATATGGCCACAGTTTTTGCAAGTCACAGTCTGGCTTAGCAAACCACCAAAAATGTCATAGATTATACTTTGATTCAATTTGGCGCCTTTCGGAGTTGAATCTTCTTGTAAACGAGACATCAACGACATGAAATATTCGTGTGAATCTTCCTGTTGCCATTGTGACATCATACAATTAATATCTTCCAATCTACTGATTAATCTTTTTGGATTGATGTGTAAGACTTGCTTCTCGCCTTTATTATCAAGTCTGTACATTTTGGCAATAGTGTCGGCCAATGCTTTTGTCACTGAATCGCTTGCCACAATTTTACCCTTTTTATCGTTATGAACATCAACTAAATAATGCAGTAACGCTGGAATATGGCATAATGCTTGAATTGCAGAGTTCATGTAACAAGTGACACCATGGTTTAATAAACCAACAGGAACTTTCCTTGTTTTGAATTCTCTCCAACATTTGAAGATTCTCTTGGAACCATTGGAACCTCTATCGTTATACATCTCATCCATCGCGTAAAACTCATTGTCGTCGTATTTAGTTCTAACTAATGAACCTGTAATTAGATCAACGTCATCATCAGGACTAGTTGGAGGTGTTTCTTTAATTTTCAAATCTGATTTATTTGATTGTTCCGTTTCCAAATTTTCTTGTTCCAAAATTTCTTCAGATTCAGATTCTTCAGTATTGTTATTATCCATTAAATCATCTTTCAAATCTTTTCTCAATTGTTCAGTATCTTCGCTGGATAGTTCATCATCTTCTTCAGAAGCGGAAGATGAGGAGGAGGAGGATGGATCTTCAGAGTCTTCAGAATCTTCTTCAGCGGTTTGGAAATCGTCATCGTCTTCCGAACCTTCATATTCACCTTCTTGTTCAATAACAGGAGTTTCTCTTTTTATTTTTTCTTCCTCTTCTTCTTCTTCTTCTTCTTCTTCTTCTTCTTCTTCCTCGTCTTCTTCTTCTTCTTCATTGAGATCCTTATTAACAAATTGTGACTCTTTATCGGTATTATTCACTTCACCAACGTATTCATTGTCGGATAGAGGGGTTCCAAGTTCTTCGTTGTCATTATGTTCAGTGTTATCATTATTAACAATTTGTTTAATTTTATCCTCTTTTCTAATTTTTTTAGGATCCAACAACTTCTTTTCCTTTTTTGACAAATATTTCTTACCTGTATATAGAGCAACAGCTTCAGCCATTGATTTTGGTCTCACCATTTGTGGGGTAACAATGTCTAATTTATTGGGTTTCAAACTGGCTGTTGATTTTGGGTTGGGTTTGGTACTACTGCTATTTTTGGAGCTTTGGAAAGTAATATACGTTGATGGGATTAGTGTAACTTTATCAGGATGGCGAGCTTGTTGGAAGTTCAATGGGTTGTTTAATAATCTATCAATGATTGGGGTTAATTGATTTTTGTTGCTGTTATCGTTTGATAATGGTGTTGATGATGATGATGACAATGATGATGATGATTTGCCACTTCTTTCTGCAGTTGTAGAAAACATGTAAATCTTTGATTTTGTATTCTTTTATAGTTTATTTCAAGTTAAAAACTAGGCTCTTTTGAGAGAGTAGTTAAGAAATTTGATATATAGGGATTGTTGTATTGGGAGGAAGAGAACTGAAATATCTCCCTATTAAAACAAGACACGAACAAAAGAGATTCTTTTTTATTCTTTCTTTTCGTGTTTATATAGTGTGTGTTCTTGATGATAAGCAGTTATCTGTATATATGTAAAGATGGGGGATAGAAGAGTATATATATATATCACTTATACAGCTTGATATAATCAAATAGTTCAGTTGATGTATATAAGAAGAAGCAGTGGTTGGTTAATTGGAGGTTGAACTATGTTTCAAAAGATTTTTTTTTTTTGATTGATTTGATAAAAAGGAGATCCGAGAGAGTAGGACCTTTGACTAAAAAAAAGAATCTAAAAAGACAAGTAAGGGACAAACAAATTTGAATGTGGTGTGTATGTATGTATGTATGTATGTATGTATTTGTGTGGTTTATACTTCAAAAGGATTAAGTGAATAAAATAATCAACTAAATAAGAATGTGTACTTCAATCAATGTATACTTATTATTTATCTTTTTAAGTTTTTATAAATCTATATTTTTTAAGCCCCATAAAAAAAAATCCATTTGTCTGTTCCTTTTAACTTTCTCATCAAAAAAAAAGAGAACTTTTTCTCCAATTTGTAAAAAAAAAATTTATGAGAAAAAGAATTTATTGCTGTTTTTTTGTTAAAATTGTAGTTTTTGATTCTATACACGACTATCTTGGTTTGATCGAATCAAGGTTTTAATGTGATGACATGATAAACAGAGGTGGTGGTGGTGGTGGTGAAGTTGTTCAACTAATCGGATACTAGCACTATCAGTGGAAGTGATCGCTAAATATACAAATAAGTATATTCTAATTCACAGATCAATTAGAGCAAATGTCAATTCAATTCATAATAGCATTAAACAGACAAGGCAAGCTAAGAATATCGAAATGGTACAAAACAACCACAACAACAACAACAGAAGCGGATAAAAGGACAACCATCAAAAGGATACACAAGTTGATTTCATCAAGGGATCAACTATCGCAATCTTCTTGTAATTTTGTCAATTTTGATCAAAATAAAAAATTGATATATAGACGATACAATGGACTATTCTTTATATTTGGTATTGATGCCAAAGAGCAAGACGGGGCAAGGTCCAACGGTAACGAGTTGAGTTATTTGGAGATTATTCATTTGTTTGTTGAGATATTGGATTGTTATTTCGATAATGTTTGTGAGCTTGATTTAATTTTCAATTTTTACAAGATTTATCATGTTTTGGACGAGTTGTTCCTCGCTGGTGAGTTCCAAGAAACAAGCAAAGATTTGATACTTGAAAGATTGGCCTATATAGATCGATTAGACTAGCTGTACTTTACTTTACTGAACCTTTAATCGTTATTTGTTATATTTGTTTATTTATTTACGCTTTTTCTGGTTTTATTTTCGTTTTCGTTTTCAATTTCATTTTCATTTTCATTTTATAGTCAACTTATGGTTGGTTCTCTGTTATGTTTTTTTTTAAAATGACGATATCTTCTTTCTTTCTTTTTGCAAAAAACACAAGTGCAATGTTTTAAAAAAATAATATATATAATATTGTAATAAAGTAGAAATATAAAAGTTTAAATTAATAATAAAGAAAACAAAAGAACCAAAAACAGAGATGGAAGAAGAATACTTTCAAGATTCATTTTTGGGTTTTTTATTTTTCCAATTCTTTCCTTGCCCTTTTACAAATAGAATCAAGTTTAAATTAGTTACCCTTTGGAGCTTCCTTGTAAGAAACACAAGCTTCTTCACCCATAGCAGAGATAATAGTAACCAATAAATCCTTACCTTCATCGAAATCAGCTTGGATCTTGTCACCCATTTCACCTTCTGGAGCCTTAACATCATCCTTAGTTTCACCATCGTTGGTCATTAAGTTTAAGTAACCATCGTCAATGTCCAATAAAGAGTATTCAGTTCTGGTAACAAATGGAACTTCCATATTGTGGGTAGATGGGGATAAATCTTCTAACTTCTTGTTAGTGAAGATATCAATGGCAACTAAATGGACCTTAGCGTGACCGTGCTTACCAGTCTTGGAAGTTGACATATCGACAATCTTACATGGTCTGGACTTGATAACAACGAAACCGTTCTTTCTTAAAGCAGAACATTGGATTGGGTAGGTTAAAGAGGAACCAGCGTCAGCGGTTTCAAAAGTGTGCTATAATAATAGTAATAATAATAAAAAAACATTTGAACATGTTAGTATCTAATATTTTTTTTCTGAGGCTGAGATGAGACATCATGATTGTAAAAAAAACAGCAAAAAGATAAAAGCAGAGTTGAAAGAATAAAGCAGAGTAAGAGAGTATCATCAGAATGGATGTGGATGATGAACATCTCTCATAACATTCTTTTATAAGATTCAATGAAAGATGATTATTAATAAATTGTATAATAAGTATGTATGTATATACATATGTGAAATTAACACACATCAATTGGCTGAAATTTCCAAAGGGTTGGTTCCCAAAGAAAAAGAAAACTCTGGACCTCTCTAATGTTTATAACATTAATCCAAAAATCCCAATGAAATTATCAATCACTAATACATTTGAAAGAAAAAGTAAAAGTAATAATTGTGTATGTGTGTATGTGTATGTGTGCTTGCTGCTTTTTTTCTTTTTTTTCTGGAATGTATCTGTGTGTGTGTGTCTCTCTCTCTCTTATGGATGTCTAAAACTCCCTATATCTTGGTGTGTGGGTGAGTGAGTGAGTGTGTGTGTTCGTATCTTTTTGACTGTTTTACAACATGGTTAACAGTGTCTATATATTGGATTAAAAAGAAACATACTTCTTCGTCAGACATTTTGTAGAATATATTATGATTAATTGATCAAGAGAATGAAAAGAATAAGATAAAGTATCTATGATATAAGAGAAAAAAATAAAGTAGAAGAAAGAAATATAAACCAAAAATTTTGATCGCTTTGTTCGTTCGAATGTGGAAAAAAAGTCAAAAAAAAAAAAAAAGTTGAAAATTAAAGAGAAAATTCGTTGAATTTGGAGATTGAACAAAAGAGAATGAACGAGTGAGCGAGTGATGGGTGGGTGGTAGTGGGAACCCACTGGCGGGCAAATAAAAATTTTCACCGGGAAGAGGCACGCGATACGAGAAACAAAGGGCTAGCTAGAGCTAGGGCTTATTAGTGGGTTAGTTAGGGGAGAGAAGAGTCAGAGACCACCTTGTGCAGAGTCCAGTGCCTGTCTGTTGTTTGTTGCTGGTGTGTGTGGCAAAAATACTCAACGAAACGAAGGAGGAGGAGAAGGAAGAGCATCGAACAAAAAAAGCGGACAACGAATACTGGGTGGGTCATCATTTTGGAGTGACATTATATTTGTTGTATTGTATTTATTTAGTTTATTTTTTTCTTGTAAAATGCGTGTGTCGGGTAACTAACCATATAGATATTTTATGACTTGTTTATTGTTGTTTCAGACTGAAAAGGGTTTTGTTTATATGTACTTCCAAGAGGATCAACTAGTTGTTCATATATATATACTTTGGGAAAAAAGACTAATATATGGTTTTTTATGTTTCTTACTTTCAGATACTAGGGGCTTTGTAAATTTATCACTATGAAACCTGGTTATTTCTTCAAAATCATATTATATATATAAAAAAAGCTTGTTAAAAATATATATATACATACATAAATATAAATAAATACATAGGGTAGAAAAAATAAAAAGAATCAAGGGTTTAAAAACTCTTGATTCTTTTTCTTCATAATCAACAAATCATTTTCAATCTCATCCATATCCAATCCCATTGGAATCTTGTAATGTTTGATTAGATTTTTAGAAAAATCAATCGAATCCATTATTGTTGATGTTGAGGATGAATCTTCGTCTTCTTTGTCGTTGGTTTCAAAGTTCCGCTCGTTACCCTTACCGTTGTTGATGTTGTTATAACCATTATTATAACCACCCTTGTTGTTAAAAGTGCTTGAACTAATTAATTTTGAACGGTTATTCATTTCTTCCAGTTCGGACAGTTCTTTTAATAACCTACTGTATTGTTTCGTTTTACCCGCGTTTTGTAAACCTGATTGTTGTTGTTGCTGTAGCTGCTGTTGTTGTTGTTGCTGTTGTTGTTGATGATTAGGAGTAATCAACTTCTTGAATTTCGAATTTATCTTAAACTGTTTAATAATGTTAATTATTTCGTTTTGGTTCGATATTTTAGGGTTTTTATTGTTCAATATATGGAATTCATAAGTCCTGGATCTGTCGTTGGTCAATGTTATAAACTCATTGTCTGAGATTATCGGTGATAATTCGTCCAACGCTTGCTCCCTTGTAATTAATGCCAATCTGCTGTCTTTGTTGGTGCTTTTATTTTTATTACTACAATTCCTGCTGTTCCCTTTCCCGTTTCCGTTTCCATTTCCGTTTCCGTTGTCTATTTCAGATTCATCCATTATCAAATCATCATCATCACTGTTCAACTTTTTAATCCTAGATGATGACCTTCTTAAATTAGACCCAGTGGTGGAAGATGAAGATGAATCGCTATCTGAATTTAAACCATCAATAAAGCTTTTCTTTTTTTTGCCACCACGATGCCTTCTTTTGAAATTCCCATTTGTCTCATTAATTAAATCGTTATACATCGATCTCCACATTCTCTCTGATTTGTTGGATTTCATATCTTGGATCGTTGATGTTGACGCTGATTTATCATCCTTCTTCAAAATCTCTCTCTGTTGTAACAAGAATTTCTTGTACCTCAACAATCTCTTAGTATAATCAATACAAATTGAACTATAGGCCTCTAAACTTTCATCGAGAAAACTGTTCAGTGCCTGTTTTTTCTTGTATTTCCTTATCAATTCAATTCTTAACAATTCATAATCTTTCTTTTCACATAAATCTCTTTCCATTCCATACAAAACATCGTTTGATCTTGAGTTCATTTCACTGAATGGATCCGCTGGTTGATCAGCACCTTTCAAGAGCGTTTCCAACTTGTTAACCAATTGACTCCTTATACTTTGATAGTCTAGCTTATCTTCAATTTTGTTATAATGATCAATAAAAAATTTGTATTGAATCTTTAACGGGTTTTCAAATTTGTTCTTCTGATAAGATGTTGAGCCTATCAAACATAACCTTAGTGCAGCTAATTTATCGTCATTATTCAGTGTTTTCAATTTTTTGGATTTCTTCAATGGAGAATAGTTGACTGACTCAAGATCAAGATCTGGTAATCTTCGTTTGTTTCCCAATTCGAACGACTCTTCGTTTGATGATACATCTGAGTGTGGTGGTGTAATCGACTGTAAGTCCTCCTGGGACGTGCTTCCGCCATCTGAGTGTGTATAGGTAACTGATTTCGGTGTTGGTGTAGCTGGAAAAAACCCTGGAACTCCATGTATTGGAATATTGAGTGAGAAAGTCATTGGAACCAAAAAGCCTTGTGGAGACATCATGACGGGAACGTATCCTTCAGGTATGATTGGATACCCAGGGACCGGGATAAAAGAAGGAATGGTGTCCGCATCATTGTGATTCAAACTATTGGGATTGGGAATGTGACTTGGCTGCTGCTGCTGATGTTGCCGTTTATTTTTAGATGGTCTTTTCGAATTCAATGTTTTTAAGATCTGGTTGTTTATATAATCAATCCTGTCCTTTTGATCTGATTCGAGATCAAGTTGTACTGTACTATCATCTTTCCCAATAGGACCATTTTTTTGAACAACTAGCAATTGTGATGGTGAAGGGGAGTGATGTGTTCCCGACTCCAACCTTGCCATTAATGGGGAGATGTTTTTTCTCGACGACATTACGGTTGATCGGTGGTATGAGATTAAAGACAGAGATAGTTGATTTAGAGTGAATAAAATGAATGGGTAGCTGGGGTGTATATGTATTATGAAAATATTGATAGTGTGTATTTAGTTTGTATGCACGCGTAAACGGTAGCACGCATAGACAGACGATTCAGAGCGTAGCAAGTTGTTTGTTTTTTAAGTTTTTGGATGTGTTAACCGAGGAAAGCGTGAGCCTGTTGAATGAATAATAGAACAGGTGTAAAATATATTCTCTTATTAAATGGGAGGAAGGTGAAGTGTATATTGATTGAATTGTATATGGTTTACAGGAAAGATTAATCAGCCATTTAAAGAACAAAGGAAGTTTGATGATACTTTTTCATTTTATAAAAGTTCTATGAGAAATTTAGACTTTGTTTTTTTGGAAGCTGCGATTTTCTATTCTTGTTTGTTGTTGGCTGTGCTGATGCGGTAGCAGCTCAAACTTTTGGAAGCTTAAAACTGGATACAGGTACAACTTTATCAATAGAGCTCAATCTATATTTATATGTATCTATTTATATATATATATAGTCCGTATTACCGTTACATGATTGAATGATTAGCGAGAGGAGGGAGGAGAGGATTAAGAGTGAGTTTGCAACAGTCAGCATCAACATTTAACCCCCGCTGTGAGTGAAATCATGCTCTTTAAAGATCCCCCTGATCCTGAATATCAGGACCTTTAAGATAAATCGTAAAATAAACAATAACAAACGGAACTTTTTGAACCCAAGAAAAAAGACTTTTAATATTATATACCGCTAGAACAGTATCATTAAGCTTTTAACATTGAAAGCTGTTTCTCTAAAGTCATAGAGAAATTATTGATTTAGGATACAACTTTCAGAGATATATAAAGACCTCAGAATTCCCGGTTTTTGTTGTCTCTTTCGATATCTTCTATATTTTAACTTCTAGAAGATCAGCTAAATATTCTTAGAAATTAGTGAGTAATCAGACTTTTTTGATTATAACTATAGGCATGATGCTATCCCCCAAACTAAATCACTCTTAACCCAAGCAAAATGGGGGCGTGTATGCACAGAGTTCATACCAATCATAGTGACACCGATTTTCCTGCTACTTGACGGTGATTTTAACGCGCCTGGTAAAACAGGCTGTACTGACGCTGTAATTAGTGCCACAATTACCCTCTTTGGACGGGTGGTATCCCTCGCAGATGAGATGGGTGTATGTTGTAGGTTGCCTTGACTCATTCGCGCCGTTCTTCTTTGAAAAGGTGGTAACTAATAACAACGCCCCAGGGCTGGCCTTTTAACTCAATTGTTAATTTGCACCGTTTTGACGTTGGTTAGCGTTAGTTAACTTGGTTAGTTTTGTGTCAGATAGCTATCAGCTGGCAACAATTGATCACATGAAAGCAGCAGCTCGACAAGGTGCTAAGTAAGTAGCAGATAGCTAGTGAAGAAGTTGCTATCTCACGAAATAAGGACAATGTATCTTATTCAGATGTGAGTGGTCATTAACGTTCCCCTTTTCTGCTCAAATGTGTGAGTGAGTGTGTGCGTCAACATCAGTGTGGAGGTGAGATGGGAATTGCGCATGATTGTATGACATGTGTTAATTCAGCTTAGTTTGTTTGCCACTTTACAATTTATCATTTAGTTTAATACTTGGATCGAATACTATTGGTGGTGTTAATAATATAGAAGGAGATGAAATGATGTTGGTCAAAGAGGGGGGGGGGGGGGGGGGGAAGAGGAAAAAAAAAA